>NQVE01000161.1:2334000-2934500 GCA_003260385.1 Cuscuta australis
ATCCATCTCCTAATGTGTTGTCTGTTAGACAAAAGTGCAACTCTAGAGGGGGGGGGGGGGGTGAATAGAGTTGTTTTCAAGAATGTACGTTTTTCGTAAAAATTATCGCAAGAAAAAGTAAGGAGAGTAAGGGAAAGAAGAACACCGGGATTTATACTGGTTCACCACCTCGTGGCTAGTCCAGTCCTCCGAGAGACTCTCTCGAAAGTCCTACTAATCTTCAAGCTTCAACGGGTGCTTGAAAAACCGGTACAACTTGAGAACTTGAATCACACAAGCCTCACTTTCTTACAACAAGACTTGAGTCACACAAGTCTTAAGAACAACACTCAAATGAGATTGAGTTTACAACACAAGAATGAAAGCTCACACAATTGAGCAAAGTAGTGTTGAAAGATTTAAGCTCTATGGATGACAACTTCTATAGCACTTAAAGAAAAATATTTCTAACTCTCAAAAATAATATTTTGATGAGGAAGATGAAGCAAAGTATGAATAGCTCAGGGAAATATGTTGGAGTGCAAGAGGTGTATTGAAATGAAGGAGAATGAGGGATTAAATAGGCTGAGAAAAATAAAGCCGTTGAAGAAAGCTGATGTTCTATACCAGAGAGAATTAATCGATTAAATTAGGAATTTTAATCGATTAAAGTGTATAGAAGCGAAAAGCCTGAAGAGAAAGCTGAATAATAATCGATTAAATGAAGGCAAATAATCGATTAATAGGCTCTGTCCGAACTAATCGATTAAATGCTTAGAAATAATCGATTATTGTTCAAAAATGAGCAGCCCTATAGAAAGGCTTAAAAATCGATTAAAATGAAGCAAATAATCGATTAGTAGGTACTGTCCAAGCTAATCGATTTTTTTTAGAGAAAAAATCGATTAAGAATTCAAACCTGAAAAATCGCGCTGGATCTAATCGATTATTTTAAAGGAAATAATCGATTAAAATGAAAATAATGCGCAAACACAAAGGGCCCAAGCCAAGTGCGATTGGAAGCACTTTGGCTTCTAACTCGTTGTTTGAGACAACGAGAATAAGAAACGCTCCTACGATTAAATCTCCCTTATTCAATGAATTTGAGTAGGGGAGAGAAAAAAAGAGTCCAAAAATTATTTTGTGTGTCAAACAATACACGAAAAAAATTTAAAGTATATTTTTCTCACCAAAGAAAATTGTGTAACTTAAAGAAAATGTTTAAAGAAATTTTGACACACTTATTTTGAGATTGACTCACTAAAATATTTTAGACAGAGAAAAAATGATTTTTCAACTGGCTCAAAAATAATTTTTATCCCTCAGAAATTAAATTGTTTTGTGCACAAGATATTGTCATCCTTACAAGAATCCTAGACTCAATAAAAATTAAAAAGTCTTCGGAGTCTTCACATCACTTCGAAAAAACTGCGTTGGGAGACCGTTGATTTTTATCCCGTAACTTTCTTGATACGCCTCTTTTCTTTTCTCGGTACGAAAAGTAAATTTTCGATCATCGTTTGAATTTCATCATCCTGTTTGTCATTTATCAAAACAAAAATATTCCAGAAAAATAATAAAGGGGTTTGAACTCATGTCCAACATTGTCTTTTCCTCTGTTTAATAGCTCCTCTTCCCAAACTAAAAAATTAGAGTCATGTGAGATTTGTTTTTATTCCAAACAAACTCGTTCTGTGTTTCCTTCCAGTTTAAATAAAGCAGTTTCTATTTTTGATTTAATTCACTGCGATTTATGGGGTCCGTATTCTCCTTGTCTGTTTACTGGAGCTCATTATTTTTTGACAATAGTGGATGATCATTCTCATGCTGTTTGAGTGTATTTGATAATCGATAAAAGTGAAGTGACAAGTTGTTTAAAACAATTCTTCGCTTTTATTCGTACCCAGTTTGGTAAAACTATTAAAACAGTACGATCCGATAATGGCACCGAATTTTTAAATCGCCCCCTGCGACAGTTTTACGTAGAGTTGGGTGTTTCCATTCAAACATCCTGTGTCGGCACACCCCAACAAAATGGGCGAGTCGAACGTAAACACCGTCATATTCTCAATGTGGCTCGTTCACTCATGTTTCAAGCTTCTTTACCTATCGAATTTTGGGGGGAATGTGTTCGTACTGCTGTCTATCTTATAAATCGGACACCTACATCTGTTCTTGGGGGGGAAACTCCGTATGATATTTTGAATTCCAAACCCCCAGATGTTAGTCATCTCTGTGTCTTCGGGTGTTTGTGTTACGTCCGTCATGTTCCACGTCCACCAAATAAATTCGCCCCTCGAAGCACGAAATGTATGTTTCTCGGGTACCCTACCGGCACAAAAGGGTGGTGTGTTTATGATCTTGAGTTTCACCGTTTGTTTCACTCTAGAGATGTTTCGTTTGACGAGTCAATTTTCCCATTTGCTCTCTCTAAACAGCCTTCCCTACCATCACCACCTGTTCCCCACAACCAAACCACAACCCCGTTTGCTGATTTTCCAGATCAAAATCATGTCCATCCTACTTCTCAAAACACCCTTGCCGAACAGCCTACTCCTTCTGCCCAGCCCCATGCTACTGCCACACAACCCCCCCAAACTGCCGAACAGCCAGCCATCCCTCCCAAACAGCCCTTACCCACTGTCCTGCCGTCAGTCACCCCAGCTGTTTCACGGCCTCAACGCGTTCGGCGTACTCCAAGTCATTTGTCGGACTATGTGTGTAATACTGTCCATTCTGAGGCCTCCATTATTGGTTCCCCTGAAAAATCTACGCGTTCCGGAACTCGCTTTCCTCTCACTAACTTCGTGAGTTATGATAAATTGCATGACAGGTACCGGGGGTTTATAGCCGCACTTACAACTGCAGAGGTGCCCACTTCCTTTAGGGAAGCCATGCAACACGCAACCTGGCGTGTTGCAATGCAACAGGAGATAACGGCGTTGGAGGCTAATCATACATGGGATATCACCGATCTTCCTACAGGTCGACATGCTTTGGGGTGCCAATGGGTCTATAAGACCAAATTCCGTTCTGATGGTTCTAAGGAGCGTGATAAGGCTAGATTGGTGGTTCTCGGAAATCATCAAGAGCTGGGTACTGATTTTACAGACACATTTGCTCCTGTCGCCAAAATGGGTACCGTTCGAATCCTCTTATCTGTGGCTATTGCTAGAAATTGGGCCGTACACCAACTTGATGTTAATAATGCTTTTCTTCATGGTGATTTGCACGACGAGGTGTATATGCGAGTCCCACCTGGGTACACTCATCTTTATCCTGACAAGGTGTGTCGTCTTAGAAAATCACTTTATGGTCTCCGCCAGTCTCCTCGAAATTGGTTTGCAAAATTGACTGGGGCACTTCGTCAGTATGGTTTTCGTCAGGCACACAAGGACCATACTCTTTTCCTTCTTCATCGAGGCCCGGATAACTTGGCTATTCTGGTGTATGTTGATGATATTCTCGTTGTAGGCAATAATCTTACCTTGCTTTCCTCTTTCAAACGTTACTTGCACAATTGCTTTCGTTTGAAAGATATGAGGCCTCTTACTTATTTTCTTGGAATTGAGTGTGCACGTTCCTCGGCCGGGATGGTATTATGTCAACGTAAATACGCGTTGGATATTTCGGCTGAGGCAGGACTTTTGGGGTGCAAACCAGTTGACACGCCAATCCAGCCAAATCATAACCTTGGCCGTTCGGAGGGTGCACTCTTGCGTGACCCTGCTCGGTACCGGCGCAGAGTCGGGCGCCTCATTTATTTGACGATTACTCGTCCGGATTTGGCATACTCTGTCCATGTATTGTCTCAATTTTTGCAGGCACCTACCGTTGATCATCTTGCTGCAGCAATGCGCGTTCTCAAATACATTAAAGGGCACCCAGGTCAAGGAATCTTGTTGAGACGTGATAGCAACTTGCAAATCATGGCCTATTGTGACTCAGATTGGGCAAGTTGTCCCCGTACTAGGCAATCTGTGAGCGGTTACTACATTACTCTAGGGGGATCCCCCGTGTCCTGGAAGACTAAGAAGCAAACAACGGTCTCCCGTTCCTCAGCTGAAGCTAAGTATCGCGCAATGGCCAACACATGCGCTGAGCTTCGCTGGATAAGTCACCAGCTCACGGCCCTGGGAGTGCCGATCGTCCATCCCCCCCGCCTATTTTGTGACAACCAATCCACTTTGTTTATCGCCGCTAATCCTGTCTTCCACGAGCGAATGCAGCATATTGATATCGACTGTCACATCGTTCGCGAATGTGTCCAGCGCCAGGAGGTTTCTACACACTATGTTCCTACTCGTCTTCAGATTGTTGATTTGTTCACTAAGGCATTGTCTAAACCGGCGTATCAGTTCTTACTGTCCAAGTTGGGCGTTTATGACATTCACGTGCCAACTTGAGGGGGAGTGTTAACCGGCCCATATTTGTTGTATTTGTGTGCAATTGTTTTGGGCCTATTCTTGTCATTATTGGGCCTTGTGTAGATAGCTCTTGTACTCTATATATACGACATTAAATCAATGGAAAAGGTAGAACGTTGTTTTCCTAAATTCTACATTTTGTCTCCTCATTTTCTTTTCTTTCCACTTTTTCTTTCTTTTCCCCTCTAACCAAACAAGAAAAATGGTTTTCCACTTCATTTTCTTTTCTTTTCCCTTTCAAATTCCTTGAACCAAACATAGTGTTAAAGTTTATTTGTCAGTTTGCATATATTTATACCAAAATCTAAGGGATCCTTTTGTCTTAAAACCATTGGTGTTTATGAATTGCAACTAGTATCACACCCGTGCGTTGCACGGATCATATTTATGTTAGTAATTTATATTAACATCATTTTTGAAAGATAAAAGTTGATAATAATCTAAGTGGTGTTTACTAATTTACAACACATTGTTACCAAAAGTCAATTTCTGAATCCCATAAATTTGTAACGAAAATCCCATAAATTTGTAAAGAAAATTCGGAAAACTTTCCCGAAATCTCTTAAAGTTTTGTCTTGGCAAAGAATTTTAGCATAAAAGGGTGGCTGGTAGTTTTCGTTGTTTGGTAATTGTGTAGTGCTTTGACTCCTATCAGTAAATAAACACCATCTTCTTTCAATTTTTCATTGAAAGGGCGTATATTTGAATCCCTAATCTGCACATGTATTCGATCTCTCTGGCAGTGCAAATGAAAAAATGTGCATATTAACATCATTACAACGTTGTGAATGTATACGTATTTTATGTTAATTATAATAAAACAACTAACATCTGAATCATGAAAAATCACATCCAAGGATTCGGGTCCCCTGGCATGGGCGGGGAAATGATAAACTTTTATCTCTCTTAATTTAAGCATCAAAACTAATGACCTCTCACTAATATTTTTAGATTTGTTAACAATCCCAGGTTACTCGAAAGGTGGAATTGAATTATAATACAATATTTAATATAATAAGAACTTAATCAGAAATGTAAAACTCAAAACGCAATTCAAAGAGGGTAATTACAAAAAGAGTTTGAGAATGTCCGTATGTATCGTAGGAAAATTTTAATTTCTTTCTCTATTTCAGATTTCATAAACTTTTTTTAATTTCCGGAATCAGCCTAGTCAGCCTAGCCTTTTAATAAAAATGGAAACTTATTGGTACGCTATTTTTTTTTTGTATTCTCCCAACCAACAAATGAAAACATAGTAAAAGTTATTTAACAAAATTAATGCCTACGTGGTGGTCCCAAAGTGGTGAAATACAAAGTCTAGAGGGGGGGGGGGGTGAATAGACTTTGTTACAAGTTTAAAATCTTTTTCGTTTCTTTTGAAAATGAGAAAATGAGTGTTAATCTAGAGTCCGTGTGAACTTTAGATTGTGTGCGGAATTTGGTGGGTGGAGTGAACAGTAATTAATATGGATAGGTTAGTTTTCACAGTTAATATAATTGCAAGTAAGAATAAAGATAAGAGAGAGAGACACGCAAACTTTAACGAGGTTCGAAGGTGGGGTAATCCTTCTACGTCCTCAAAATCCACTATGTAGTTGGTTGTTGAATAATGAACCAACAGTTACACTTGTGTGAATTTCTGCACGGTATATCTTCACAAGATCAATTTTGCTACTGCACTCGTGCTGGCTTTGTTGTTCCTTCGAAGGTCAAGCTTCTTCAACAACTGCAAGATCCGAACAATAGGACTTGCAAGATCAACTTGTAAGAGAGTTGACCTACCCCCTTTTAATCAATAAGTTTGATCAAAAGTAATATCCTTCAACGTGGTGTGGTGCTTGAGGCAAGGAAACCTTCAAGTGTTTACACTATAGCTTTTTGGAAGGAGGAGAAGTTTGCTTCTGGATAAGGAGTTTAGAAATCTCTCTTTATCACGCTTTTTGGGCTAACTGTGAATGAGATAGCTTTAGTGATTGCTTCGTTGTGTTGTTGTATCAACGTATCTCATCATGTTCTCTTCAGTCTTCCAAGGATGCTATTTATAGCTGGATTGGATAATCTATCCGTTGAATCATAATGGACTATCCGTTGCATTTGCTGGCTTCAATTTTGAATGAAGATTGTGATTTGAAGATTCTTCGTTGAAGTGGGTGTTTGGATTTACCCAATTGTTGAGAAAGGATTCCTTTTTCCACAAAATCCGTCTTCTAGCTTTTGTTCAAGAATTCAAGACTGTAGCACTTTACTCTGTTTGTCTTCTAGTGCTTGTTTAGGAATTCCGGGCAGGCTCTTTAATTTTAGAGACCCAGACTTTGTCTTCGAGTAATTTGTTCTTGAATCAGCCTAATTATCTTCATTCTAGCCGTTGAAAATCAAGAGATTGATTTTTCCTTGCCACGGGTAGAATTTCTTCATTCAGGACTTAGATGATTTTCTAAGCTTTTTCTCACTTGTCCGCTTTCTGAGAATTTCGGTCTTTGGTGAGTCTTCCGATTCTTAGCTGACAAATCCGGATGAGTCTTACTTCCGGGTGAGAAGGAGATCCGCGCTAGTCTTCCGAT
This sequence comes from Cuscuta australis, assembly GCA_003260385.1. Taxonomy (NCBI): domain Eukaryota; kingdom Viridiplantae; phylum Streptophyta; class Magnoliopsida; order Solanales; family Convolvulaceae; genus Cuscuta; species Cuscuta australis. Next base: position 2,340,968 of record NQVE01000161.1, read on the forward strand.
TTGAATGACTTAGCCTTCAGCGGGTTGTAGCGAGACATCCGGTTCTTATGTAGTCTTTCCGGATCTGAGGATTTTTATCTGATTGAGAAATCCTTACTTGTTTCTGACACTTCCGATCAAGATATCCAATTTTCATATCACTGAATTTGATCAAATCTTCAGGCATCAAAATGCTTAAAGAAATATCACAGTTTTATTGGAAAACTCAAGAACTTGGTTTTAACAATATTTCTAAAAAGAAAAATTACATTGAATATTGGGGGAGACCTAAAGTCCCTATTACATAAATCATCATCAAAATCTATAATATTTTTCCCAACACTACGCAATATATTTTTTTGTTTTTGGAATTTGTTTTCCATTTCGGAATTTGATACTTACCAAAAACTTATGCATACCAATGTATTTAATTTTTTTTATTTCGGAATTTGTAATTTTTAAAATTTTCAGAATCAGCATAGTCAGGCCAGCCTTCTAATAAAAATGAAAACTTATTGGTATGCTATATTTTTTTGAGTATTCTCCGAACCAAAAAATGGAAACATAGTACTCCGTAGAAATTGTTAAATGATGCTTAGTAAAATTAATGCCTATGAAATTTATTTTTATGAGAAATGCTAAGTTCATAAAGCTAAGAAACTAATAAGAAATTTCACAAACTTACTATTTGTGATTTATATTCTTTTTTGAAAATTATTCTAGTTTATTTTATTTGTTTATTGAACTCCACAAATTATAAGTTTGTGAACTTTGTGACCATTTGATTTGTGAACCTAGCATTTCTCATTTTTTTGTATTCTCCCAACCAAAAAATAGAAACATGGTAATTATTGATTAATTATTACCAATGTGTATGAAAAATTTAATTTCTTTATTGTTTTTTAAAATTTTTAAATATTTTTTTATTTTCGTATTTAGATTAGAAATAGTAATTAAGCTAGCCTTTTAGTAAAAATGGAAACATATAAATACGTAATATATCTTTTTATATTCTCCCAACCAAAAAATGGAAACATAGTAAATATTAATTAATATTTACCAATATGTAATTTTTTTATTTTCGTATTTAGATTAGAAATAGTAATCAGGCTAGCCTTTTCACGAAAATGAAAAAATAGAAATATGCAATATATTTTTTGTATTATCCCAATAAAAAATGGGAACACGATAATTATTAATTGATGCTTACCAATATGTAAAAATATTTAATTTCTTTACTGATTTTGGAATTTGTAACTTTTTTTATTTTCGTATTTAGATTAGAAATAATAATCAGCCTAACATTTTTATAAAAATGGAAACATGGAAATACACTTTATATGTTTTTTGTATTCTCCCAACTAAAAATGGAAACATAATAATTTTTAATTAATGCTTACCAATATTAATACTTACTCAAATGTTACTCGAGTAACACACTTTCTATATATTACTTTGACATATTATATATTCTCCAAACCAAAAAATTGTAATATAGTACTTATTAAGTAATACTTACCAATATTAATGCTTAGAATAAATGTAATGGGGTAACATGCACAAAACTTTCCATTTAATCCTCTCACGTTTGGGCGGGAAAAAATTCACTTCTTTTTAAATAAAGTATAGATATGGAAGAATATGGATTATTCTTTCAATCTTTTATTTATTTGTAAGTCAATCCAAAATTAGCTAATTATTATTGATTTTAACTTTGGATCGATCTTTTCCTAAAATAAGATCATTGGCCTACACAAGAGGACTCTTCATTTCTTCTATCTTCCATGTCACTGTCTTCTGCAAAAATAGAAATATCTGGTGCATTTTTATTGATTATTGACTGTATTGTGTGCAAATTAGGAGGAGCAGCACGATGATAACATGAATAACATGGATAACATACATGAACAACAAGAGAGCGCTGGATTTGATTAATCAGATTTAAGGAACTCATCCATGTTCATTTGTCCTCAATAAAAGAGGATCCTAATAAATTTTATTACTTGAACTATGAAGTACATCATCAAGAATGTTCACTCTATACCAGCACAAAGACCCATCACAAGGTTAGTGAAGAAGAATTTATAAATTCCAACTATTTTTTCAATTCTTTTTCTGTTGCTAATTTAGGATTATTGAAGAAAGTTGGCTGTCATTTTTCTCAACAAGTTCTCCTAACAATATGGAGAAATAAAATCAAAGTGGATAATTTTAATACGACAAGAAGTTATGAACGTTATCTCGGGGTTATTGAAGTGGTGTTTGACTGTCTTTTATATATGCTCAATTTGTAATTGTCACCACCTCATCAAGTCTATAAGTAGATGACTTTCCATTAGTGAAGTGATGATAGATGATTGACTATATTTATACTCATTATAAGACTATTTTAATTTATACCATATTTTAGTGTATAATTACAATCACGCTAATGAATGAGATTTGCAGATGATCAAAGACCATAGTTAGTTTTTGCCAAAGGAAAGTCCCGATGGCCTAGAGCATGAGAAAACATACAAGAATCTTTAATAATATAATGAGCAACAGATCATGTGTTTTTTTCTATTTGGATTGCTAAGACCCAAAGCAATTTCTTTTTATTCCTTACTAGATTTTTTTTTGAGAAATTTACCTAAATAGGACTAAAACATAATGACTTTCTCAATATAGGAGCATATGTTTTTATTTCCCAATGTAGGACCTTTGGTCATTATCAAATAGTCATTATTCAATTAAATGTCAATCATTACTGGACATTATTCCGCTCATTAGGTCATTATTCAGTCCTATTTAGGGAATAAAAAAGTTTAAGTCCTACATTAGGAAAGTCATTATGTTTTAGTCCTATTTAGTGCAAATTTCACTTTTTTTGGATTTGAAGTAGATTTAATAAAGTGAAAAATACTGAAAAATACGAGATTTCCACCATAGACCTTCTCTACTGCCGAGATTCTCACCATAGACCTTAAAAAAAGTCTTTTCTTCTCAATAGGCTTCTTCCATTGCCGTCTATGAGGGTGAGAAAGAAAAGTTTCTCCATTGAGGCTATTTTTCTTGGTGTATTCCTTAGACAGTGAGTTTGAAGACTTTTCATATTGGGAGAGTTGTTTGTGATGAAAGTGGATTGAGATACCTTGATTTAAATAGGGGAGGAGGAGTTTCACGGGTTCCTTTAAGTGGGTAGTTGGAACGGTGAGAGTAAATGAGTTTCAACTTCCAAGAAGTTGAAAAGTAGAAGGAATCTTTTACCAGTTACCAAGGAATTGAAACTGTTTTAATTAGAAAATCAGTTTCGATTGGTTTGAGAAACGTAACTGTTCTGGTTTGGCTAAGCCCAAAAGAGTGGCCCAAAAAGAAAAGAAAGCTATGTACTAGAGGGAAATTATTCCTATTGGGTTCTCAAGGCCCAAAAAAAATAAGACTATTATTTTTCATTCCCTATAGTTCTAATTTCTACTTAGGACGAGGTAGTACCAAAACAAATATGAATATTTAAGAGAAAAGAGGTACTATTTTTCCAAAGTCCTGTACATTTTTAAACATCCTAGGGACCAGTACTTTTAGAGCTGGTTGGAAATGAATTAAGGACTAAAGATTAGTTTAAAAAGGCAGGTTTTGTAAGGTAGCTGAATCGGAGATTTCCAATTTTAGTACCAAAACTGAGATATCCATCTTCCATTGCTTTGAGCTTATCAATAATTCATTGCCAAAAAATAGTTGTTAGCCAAAACTAGGTAAGTTCCTCCTTAATTACATTCCCCCTGAATGTATGCGCTTCAGAAAAATAATTAAGACAAAATCATACTTGATATCAGCATAATAAGCACAATTAAGGCATACTTAAGCAATGTTTAATCCAATCAAGCAATGTTTAAAAAAGAAGGTGTTTTCATCAAAACAAATGTTTTCACATACTTTCCCCCCTGGTTTGATGAAAAGAACCTTCAATTCCTTTTGCGTTTTGAAGATCCGGCAACTTCACTGATGCCCTGCATGTTCCCACACAGTTCTTTGATGCGCCTTAAGTTTTCACGCCTTTCCTCTGTTTGAGCAGCATCTGAGAAGTGGTCAGCCACTGCACCTATAAATTCTGTTCCATCTAGTCCTGAGCTGGATAGGTGCTGTGCTGAGTTTTCCGGATTTCTTTGCTATGCTTCAAGGATCAGATTAGTCATGTGCAGATGAGAAGGGACATAAGATGCTTCTCCTTCGTTGACTGCAATAGGGAGATGTGGTATTGGAGATGGACTGTGTTGTTGGAGAATTACTTCCATCTTGCAGTTTCCAGAATGTGCACCAATAAGTCTGAACAGCTTGTATGCTTCCTTTTGATTGTCAATGATCACCTTCAAGTAGTCTTTGGTTACTACTTGATTTGCTGAAGCTATAGCTAGGGCTGATCTGATGTCCATTTAGAGAAGGGACATCTGTTTTTGCAGACCAATTGTGACATTTGCTATTTGCTCCTTGACTTTGTTGAATTCATTGAATTGCAGTTGACTGTCAAAGGTGTATATTTCCATCGTATTGCTCACAGTTTTACTCAATAGAGAGATGATCTCTAGAGTCTTTTCTACTGATTTACTTATCTCCTTGAGATCAGCGCTGTGTTTCTTTTCAGATTTCTCTATCAGCTCAGTGTGTTTGGCTTCCATTAGCTCTATCTCTTGCCTAAAGGAGGCATGTTGAGATGCTAGGGCTGACTCAATCAGCCCTTGGACCTTCATTGTCCAGGTTTCCGGTATCTCATCCGGAAGAGTAGGAGTGGAGGAGCTATGGAAGGGAAAATTGGTTACCTGATGAGGAGATGATGTCCATTGAAAGAGTTGCAAAGGAAGAGATTCAGCATCTTCTTGCACATCTTCTTCATCAGTGATCTTTAGTGTCCTCTCAGATTCTCCTTCTGCTTCATCAAGTGCAAAATTTGATATGTATCTTGAGAGTGAGTCATTATCTTCAGCTTCATTTGGTTCTTCAAAAATGGCTATTGGAGTTTGAGAGACCTCCTCTTCTGGCATCTGAGATTCCCTCTCAGCTTTTCTAGAGTGCCTTTGGACTTCTACTTCTTTCTCCATAATTTCTGGAATAGCTGATTGTTCCGGAATTTCTGCTGACTTTTCCAGAATCTCAAGTTGTGTCTGATTGGAGTTCTCACAAGGAGTTGTGAGGATCTCGAGCACTTGAGATTGGATCAGTCGCTGAAATTCTTCTTCTTCAGTTGCTTCCTGGTTCTGCTCTTGTGGGGGAGAGGCTGCCTTCTCTTGAACAGTTTCAGTCAGAACCATTTCGAACGCAGGTGAGGTTTCCGTAAAGATAGGGAAATCCTCAACTGTTGTTTCCAAAACAGCTATTTCTTCAGAAGTGGGAGCCATTTGATCTTTTGTGGCTTTTGAGAAGACTGGCTTGTAGACTGCAGTATCTTCATCATCTGCTTCAAAGCCTGAAATTGGTGTAGTGGCCAAGTGTTCCAGATGCAGATCCTCATTGTTCCTTTGCCATACCCAGTAGTCATCCAAGATGTCTTCACAGCAGTGGTTGACTGGTAGTCCTAGGCATTTCTTGATAATCTTTTCATTCTTCAGCTGTTGCTCCCAATCCAACAGTTGCTCTTCTGAATTTCCAACTTTCCAAGCTCTCCAATTATAGTAGAGCTGCCAGAATTTGTTGTCAGCATCATCTGTATGAGGCTGAGATGAGGTTGGAAGGCTTTGGACTGGAGGGATTTCTTCTTCAAATTGTTGAGGGCTCTGGTTTTGAATAGAGGTTTCCTCAGCAGTTTCCCTCTCCTTCAACTCATCTGAATCGACATCTTTGGATGTTGATGAAGAGTTGATCTTTCTCTTCTTCTTCCTTTGAAGTTCTCCATGGTCAGAGACTTCTTCTTCTTCTTCCAAACATACCAAGGCAAGATTCTGTGGTGCTTCAATGGAGGGAGAGGAGGACACCACTTGCTTTCTTTTGGCAGTGTTTGCCATATGGATGAGTAGAACATTATCTGATGAGCTATCTTCTGCAGTGGTACTGGCACTGGCTCTGTTTTCTCCTTTGGAGGATAAGTAGTATAGCCAGTATCTTTCTCCATACTTCTTTCCTTTAGAAGCAATACCCATAGACTCCAAGATATGTCCAAGGTATAGTCCTTGACAAAGATATTTCTGGTTGGGCTTTCCCAGATGCTTTGAGATGGAATTGAAAAAGTGTGCAGCCCAGTTTACCTTAGTTTTGGTAATGAGAGCGTTGATGATGAAGGCTCTGTCCTAGGTGATGTCATCGGCATGACCTCCACTCCCACATTCGAGGCAGGCGATGACCAGTTCCAAAATCAATTTGTAATCGTTGTTCAGATCTGCTTTCTTTGCTGGGCCAGAAGGAGTTCGCCCAGAAATTCCAATGATGTTCCAGTCCAGATTTTTGACTGGAAATTTCCCAACTTCAACTCTAGAATTGGGAAGGCGAAGCTTTCTTCCCAATTTCTTCTGCGAAAGCTTCACCTTTGAGCCTCCAACAGTGGACTTGATGACTGGAAATGTGCTCTGTGGATTTTTCTTTGACTGAGCAGATTTGATTTCTCCATTTCTGTAGAATTCAAGAACTTCTTCCTCGAATTTGAGGCGAATCTCCATTTGAAGAAATTCGGAGAGTTCTTGAGCGGCTATCATCTGCAGATAGTTTTGGAAGAATGTTGGAGATGAGCACTTGGCTTCTAACTTCTGAAAGTGGACATTTGCACCGACAACCTTCATTTTCTCAGAAATTTGGGTGAAAACTTGAGAAATAAAGGCTTAGGGTTCTTGCAGATTTTTGAGAATTTTTCGCGAAGAAGATGACAAAGAATTTTTGAGTGGGCGGTTGAGATCTGAATAGTGGCGATTGGGATTTAATGTGGGCGATTTATGCGGCTAGTGGCGATACTGTCCCCAAGGCCACGTTCCCACCCATCATTTTGACAGACGTGGAAAGTGAACTGCCACGTGCACTACATTCAGTCTAATTGAATTAGACCAATTTTGTGAAGCAAATCGGAAAACTTGGCTTCACTTAGTGGTTTGGTGAAGATATCCGCCAGTTGTTCTTCAGTTGAGATATACTCAATTTTGATATCTTTCTTTTCCACATGATCTCTGATGAAGTGATGCTTGACATCAATGTGCTTAGTGCGAGAATGATGCACTGGGTTTTGAGAGATGGCTATGGCACTTTGATTGTCACAAAAGATTGTTACTTCCTTTGTTTTGACTCCATAGTCCAGTAATTGTTGCTTTAGCCACAAAACTTGAGCACAGCAACTGCCAGCAGCAATGTACTCTGCTTCTGCTGTAGATGTAGAAATGGAGTTTTGTTTCTTACTGAACCAAGAAACAAGATTTCCACCAATGAATTGACAAGTACCAGATGTACTTTTCCGGTCAACTTTGCATCCGGCAAAGTCAGAATCTGAGTATCCCACTAACTCAAATGAATTGCTCTTACCATACCACAAACCCATGTTCTGAGTTCCTTTGAGGTATCTGAGAATCCTTTTAGCTGCTATCAGATGGCTTTCCTTTGGCTTTGACTGGAATCTGGCACAAACACCTACTGCATACGAGATATCCGGACGGCTTGCAGTAAGGTAGAGTAGAGATCCGACAATCCCCCTGTAGAGAGTTTGATCTACATCCTTTCCATCTACATCCATATCAAGTTTGGTGGATGTGCTCATGGGGACAGAAACGGATGACTTCTGATCAACTTTGAACTTCTTGATAAGATCCCTTGTATATTTTGCTTGATTGATGAGAGTGCCTTCACTTCTCTGTTTGATTTGAAGGCCAAGGAAGTAGTTGAGTTCCCCCATCATGCTCATTTCAAATTTTCCTTGCATGAGGGTTGAAAACTTAGTGCATAGATCTTTCTTCGTTGAGCCAAATATGATATCGTCCACATAGATCTGAACTAATAGGAAATCTTCTCCATCTTGTAGCTTGAATAATGTCTTGTCAATTACTCCTTTGGTGAATCCATTGTCTATAAGAAATTGAGACAATGTATCATACCAAGCTCTTGTTGCTTGTTTGAGTCCATATAGCGCCTTCTTGAGTCTATACACCTGATCTCCCTTAGTGTGCAACTCAAATCCTGGAGGCTGTTCTACGTACACTTCTTCCTCTAGGTTTCCGTTGAGAAATGCGCTTTTGACATCCATTTGATAGACTTTGAAGTCCTTGTGAGTAGCAAAGGCTAGAAACAGCCTTATAGCTTCAAGTCTAGCAACTGGAGCGAAGGTTTCATCAAAATCTATACCTTCTTCTTGACAATATCCTTTAGCAACTAATCGGGCCTTGTTTCTGACAACAATGCCGTTTTCATCCATCTTGTTCCGGAAGACCCACTTTGTCCCAATGACATGTTGATGAGTAGGTCTGGGAACAAGTTTCCAGACATCATTTCTGGAAAACTGGTTGAGTTCTTCTTGCATTGCGTTGATCCAATCAGAATCAGCTAAAGCTTCTTTAATATTCTTTGGTTCCACTTGTGAGATGAAACAAGCAAGCATAGCTTCTAGATTCTGTTGGGCACTTCTTGTGCGAACACCAGATTGAATATCTCCAATGATCTGTTGAGAAGGATGATCCCTTAACCAACGAAGATTGTGTTGATTGGGATTGACTGGTTGATCTAGTTCAGCTTCTGGTTGAAGAACAAAAGTTGTTGGTGTTTCCGGATGGATTGGCACTGGGTCGCCATTTCCGGAATTGTCGCCGTTTGAGATATCCGGAATATTGGAAGGCTGGCCAAAATTTCCGGAGGGCTCAGCACCGTCTGAATCCGGATTTCTCTGTGAAATCTTCAGAGGCAGACTTCTGAATGGAATGAATTCCGTGGGTTTCATTCTATCTTCTTTATTGACTTCTTCATCCTTGTCTGATAAATCCAGAACCTCATGATCATGTTTTGATGGTTTGTCAATCACATGTTTTTCATCAAAAATGACATGTATTGACTCTTCAGTGATCATGGTTCTTTTGTTGAAGACTCTGAACGCCTTGCTTACCATGGAATATCCTAGGAAGATGGCCTCATCTGATTTCTCATCAAAAGTGTTCAGATGATTCTTCCCGTTGTTTAACACAAAGCACTTGCTCCCAAAAATATGGAAATATGATATATTAGGCTTTCTCCCATTCCACAGTTCATAGGGAGTTTTGTTGTGCCTTTTATAAATCATACTCCTATTTTGAGTGTAGCAGGCTGTGTTAACTGCTTCAGCCCAGAACCTCTTTGGTAAGGAAGCTTCTGCTAGCATGGTTCTCACTGCTTCCTTCAGAGTTATGTTCCTTCTTTCAGCTACACCATTCTGTTGAGGTGTTCTTGCTGCAGATGTCTGATGAAGAATTCTGTTTTCTTCGCAGTAGTGAATGATGATTTCATTTAGGAATTCTGTGCCTTTGTCAGATCTGATCTTCTGAATGGTCTGACTTGCTTGATTTTGAATTAGCTTCATGCAGTTGGTGAGTTTCCCTTGAGTCTCCTTCTTTCCGTTGAGGAAGATTGTCCACGTGTATCTTGAGTAATCATCAACTACCACAAGGACATATTTCTTTCCACTTAGACTTATTGGTGTAACAGGGCCAAATAAGTCCATGTGAATAAGACTTAATATCCTTGTAGTTGAGGGTGCCGGTTTTGCCTTGAAGGTGGACTTGACTTGCTTTCCTTTTTGGCAAGCATCACAAATACTTTCCTTTCTGAATGCAGCTTTGGGAAGACCTTCTACTAACCCTTATTTGGACAACTTGTTGAGAGTTTTGAAGTTGAGATGACTCAACCTCTTATGCCAAAGCCATAGAAGGTTAGTGTCACCTTTGCTGATTAGACATGCTTCCTTGACATTATCCCACATTACTTCATAGATGTTCCTGATTCTCTTCCCAGTGAGAATGAATTCATTAGTGGATATGTTCTTAAAAGATGCCATGTCCTTGCAGAATTCCAAGGAGTAACCTTTATCACAAAACTGACTTATGCTAAGAAGGTTGTAATTGAGCCCTTCAACATAAGATACAGCTTGGATGGTTAGTCCCTTGTATACCAGATTTCCTAGCCCTTTAGTAAGGCCGAAATCATTGCTTCCTCCAAAAGTAACTCTTGGACCATCATAGGGAATTAGATTGCTCAAAAGGCTCGCATCACCCGTCATGTGTCTTGAACAGCCACTGTCTAAGTACCAGACACCTGGGTACTTAGTGGCTTCCTGCATTAGGAGGAGGAAGATTTTGGTACCCAATTAAGTTTGGGTCCGGAGTAGTTAATGGTGTGTGTCCCTACATCAAGTTTGAAGTTGCAGGGAATCTTCCTTGCAGCTCTAAACTTGTTGGGATTGTAATCATAGTTGTAGGCATAAAACTTCCTACGTGCAGGAGATGTTATTTCCTGTTTCCTCCTAGTAAACCTAGGTTGATAAGACCTATGATTTTGTCTAGGTGGTGCATAGTGTGTCCTGTGTCGGTTATAAGCATACTTAGGTGGCACAAATAGCTTCTAAGGTGGAGGGTGACTATATCTTGGCATAGTTCTCCACTCAGAATTTCTTGGAAAACTCCTGTCTCCCCCATAATGGGTATAGCCTCGTGTATAATGGGGGTTAGAAGGTTTTCTTTTGAAATTATTTCCTTTTTGAAGTTTGTCCAGCTTCCTATAGTTCTTAGGAGGGACTACCTTTTTGGAAACTTCTGTTGGTTTTTCCTTTTCCTTCCCTTTCTGCTTATTTGGTTTAGCAGTAGGTTTAGGAGGGATGAAAGTTGTTTTCCCTTTCCTTTTAGAGCTAGAGGAGTCAAACCCAAGTCCTTCACGACCCTTATGTTTGGTCGTTTCAAGAAGCTTATCCACTGCCTCTTTTGACTTAAGAGTCCCTAGTTCTTTGTTAAGGGATTTCACCTTTTCAGAGAGAGATTCATTCAGTCTTGAGTTGAGTGATCTCATTCAGTTGACTTTTCCGACCTTCAGTCAACTTGAGATTCTCTTCACTCAATAGTTTGTTCTCCTTTGTTAAGGAAGAATGTTTGAGATTTATCTCCTCAAAGTCTTTCATCATCTTTTTGAACTGGTCAAAAAGATTTTCAGAAGTTGGTATGCTTTCATAAGAAGATGAGCAGGAGGTTTGTGAGGTTACCTCTTGATCAGCATCATCTTTGGCCATTAGGCAGAGAGTGTCATCTTCTGACATGGTCCACCTATCCTCATGGTTGGACTTTTCAGCTCTGCGCTCCATGCAGACGAGAGCTTCTTCATCCGAGCTTGAGCTGGATGACTCGTCACTTTCAGCAGCAACCATTGCCTTCTTTTTCTTCTCGTTCCTTTCTCTTTCTCCGTACTTCTCCACTTTTGGGTACGGGCACGCTGACTTCCAGTGGCCGGGCTTCCTGCAATTGTAACACAAATAAGATTCAGGAAGAGAGTCACTTACCTGTGGCTTTCCCTTGGATGGCCTTCTGACTGAGTCAGCTTTCTTGAAGAACTTTTTGAACTTCCGGAATTGCTTGACCATCATGGCAAATTCCTCATCGTAGTTCTCCATTTTTGAACTTGACGGTTGGCTGGAGGAGGGTGTGTCACAGTTCCTTGGGCATGTCCCTTCACTTGATGGGACTCTTGGAGTTGTCATCAGTGCCGTGGGGAAGGGAGTGACTTGTTCTTCCTTCTTCTTCTTCAGCTCGTGCTCATAGGTTCTGAGCTCATCAAGAAGACCTTGAACAGTGTAGTTCTCCAGATTTCTTCCTTCTTACATGGCTGTGGCTTTGGTGTACCACTCAGTTGGAAGAGATCTCAGCAACCTTACATTCTTTTCTTTGGGAGAAAGAACGTGGTTAAGTGATGCAAGATCATTCAAGATTTTGTGGAATCTTTCATCCAGCATATCAAATGATTCTCCGGGAAGCATTTTGAAGCTTTTGAACTTCTCAAGCAGGACTTCTATCTTCTGCTTTCTCAAGTCCTTTGAACCCTCACATAGCTTCCCAAGACCTTGCCATATCTCCATGGCAGTCTTGAGGTGCTTAATTTTGGAGAAGGTGATGGGGTCAAGTGTCTTGAAGATGGCTGCTTTGGCGACGTTATCCAGATTGTGCTTTTTGCAATCTCTATCATCCCATTTTTCCTTGGGCTTTGGAATGTACTGGACTACGTCTGGAGTTGCTGGATTTCTCTCAGGATTCTCCATTTGGACTTTCAAGGGTCCATCCTCAAGCACCATCCACATGCAATCATGTAGAGCATAAAGGTGTGCTTCCATCATGATCTTCCAATCATCATAACCTAGAAGAGAAAACTTGGGCAAACCGTGATCCATATTGTTCACCATTTTGATCGCTTCTCGTTAATCTAAATGTAGATAGTGAGAAGACCGCTCCGATACCAATTGGTGGTCCCAAAGTGGTGAAATACAAAGTCTAGAGGGGGGGGTGAATAGACTTTGTTACAAGTTTAAAATCTTTTTCGTTTCTTTTGAAAACGAGAAAATGAGTGTTAATCTAGAGTCCTTGTGAACTTTAGATTGTGTGCGGAATTTGGTGGGTGGAGTGAACAGTAATTAATATGGATAGGTTAGTTTTCACAGTTAATATAATTGCAAGTAAGAATAAAGATAAGAGAGAGAGACACGCAAACTTTAATGAGGTTCGAAGGTGGGGTAATCCTTCTACGTCCTCAAAATCCACTATGTAGTTGGTTGTTGAATAATGAACCAACAGTTACACTTGTGTGAATTTCTGCACGGTATATCTTCACAAGATCAATTTTGCTACTGCACTCGTGCTGGCTTTGTTGTTCCTTCGAAGGTCAAGCTTCTTCAACAACTGCAAGATCCGAACAATAGGACTTGCAAGATCAACTTGTAAGAGAGTTGACCTACCCCCTTTTAATCAATAAGTTTGATCAAAAGTAATATCCTTCAACGTGGTGTGGTGCTTGAGGCAAGGAAACCTTCAAGTGTTTACACTATAGCTTTTTGGAAGGAGGAGAAGTTTGCTTCTGGATAAGGAGTTTAGAAATCTCTCTTTATCACGCTTTTTGGGCTAACTGTGAATGAGATAGCTTTAGTGATTGCTTCGTTGTGTTGTTGTATCAACGTATCTCATCATGTTCTCTTCAGTCTTCCAAGGATGCTATTTATAGCTGGATTGGATAATCTATCCGTTGAATCATAATGGACTATCCGTTGCATTTGCTGGCTTCAATTTTGAATGAAGATTGTGATTTGAAGATTCTTCGTTGAAGTGGGTGTTTGGATTTACCCAATTGTTGAGAAAGGATTCCTTTTTCCACAAAATCCGTCTTCTAGCTTTTGTTCAAGAATTCAAGACTGTAGCACTTTACTCTGTTTGTCTTCTAGTGCTTGTTTAGGAATTCCGGGCAGGCTCTTTAATTTTAGAGACCCAGACTTTGTCTTCGAGTAATTTGTTCTTGAATCAGCCTAATTATCTTCATTCTAGCCGTTGAAAATCAAGAGATTGATTTTTCCTTGCCACGGGTAGAATTTCTTCATTCAGGACTTAGATGATTTTCTAAGCTTTTTCTCACTTGTCCGCTTTCTGAGAATTTCGGTCTTTGGTGAGTCTTCCGATTCTTAGCTGACAAATCCGGATGAGTCTTACTTCCGGGTGAGAAGGAGATCCGCGCTAGTCTTCCGATTTGAATGACTTAGCCTTCAGCGGGTTGTAGCGAGACATCCGGTTCTTATGTAGTCTTTCCGGATCTGAGGATTTTTATCTGATTGAGAAATCCTTACTTGTTTCTGACACTTCCGATCAAGATATCCAATTTTCATATCACTGAATTTGATCAAATCTTCAGGCATCAAAATGCTTAAAGAAATATCACAGTTTTATTGGAAAACTCAAGAACTTGGTTTTAACAATATTTCTAAAAAGAAAAATTACATTGAATATTGGGGGAGACCTAAAGTCCCTATTACATAAATCATCATCAAAATCTATAATATTTTTCCCAACACTACGCAATATATTTTTTTGTTTTTGGAATTTGTTTTCCATTTCGGAATTTGATACTTACCAAAAACTTATGCATACCAATGTATTTAATTTTTTTTATTTCGGAATTTGTAATTTTTAAAATTTTCAGAATCAGCATAGTCAGGCCAGCCTTCTAATAAAAATGAAAACTTATTGGTATGCTATATTTTTTTGAGTATTCTCCGAACCAAAAAATGGAAACATAGTACTCCGTAGAAATTGTTAAATGATGCTTACTAAAATTAATGCCTATGAAATTTATTTTTATGAGAAATGCTAAGTTCATAAAGCTAAGAAACTAATAAGAAATTTCACAAACTTACTATTTGTGATTTATATTCTTTTTTGAAAATTATTCTAGACTATTTTATTTGTTTATTGAACTCTACAAATTATAAGTTTGTGAACTTTGTGACCATTTGATTTGTGAACCTAGCATTTCTCATTTTTTTGTATTCTCCCAACCAAAAAATAGAAACATGTTAATTATTGATTAATTATTACCAATGTGTATGAAAAATTTAATTTCTTTATTGTTTTTTAAAATTTTTAAATATTTTTTTATTTTCGTATTTAGATTAGAAATAGTAATTAAGCTAGCCTTTTAGTAAAAATGGAAACATATAAATACGTAATATATCTTTTTATATTCTCCCAACCAAAAAATGGAAACATAGTAAATATTAATTAATGTTTACCAATATGTAATTTTTTTATTTTCGTATTTAGATTAGAAATAGTAATCAGGCTAGCCTTTTCACGAAAATGAAAAAATAGAAATATGCAATATATTTTTTGTATTATCCCAATAAAAAATGGGAACACGATAATTATTAATTGATGCTTACCAATATGTAAAAATATTTAATTTCTTTACTGATTTTGGAATTTGTAACTTTTTTTATTTTCGTATTTAGATTAGAAATAATAATCAGCCTAACATTTTTATAAAAATGGAAACATGGAAATACACTTTATATGTTTTTTGTATTCTCCCAACTAAAAATGGAAACATAATAATTTTTAATTAATGCTTACCAATATTAATACTTACTCAAATGTTACTCGAGTAACACACTTTCTATATATTACTTTGACATATTTTATATTCTCCAAACCAAAAAATTGTAATATAGTACTTATTAAGTAATACTTACCAATATTAATGCTTAGAATAAATGTAATGGGGTAACATGCACAAAACTTTCCATTTAATCTTTTCACGTTTGGGCGGGAAAAAATTCACTTCTTTTTAAATAAAGTATAGATATGGAAGAATATGGATTATTCTTTCAATCTTTTATTTATTTGTAAGTCAATCCAAAATTAGCTAATTATTATTGATTTTAACTTTGGATCGATCTTTTCCTAAAATAAGATCATTGGCCTACACAAGAGGACTCTTCATTTCTTCTATCTTCCATGTCACTGTCTTCTGCAAAAATAGAAATATCTGGTGCATTTTTATTGATTATTGACTGTATTGTGTGCAAATTAGGAGGAGCAGCACGATGATAACATGAATAACATGGATAACATACATGAACAACAAGAGAGCGCTCGATTTGATTAATCAGATTTAAGGAACTCATCCATGTTCATTTGTCCTCAATAAAAGAGGATCCTAATAAATTTTATTACTTGAACTATGAAGTACATCATCAAGAATGTTCACTCTATACCAGCACAAAGACCCATCACAAGGTTAGTGAAGAAGAATTTATAAATTCCAACTATTTTTTCAATTCTTTTTCTGTTGCTAATTTAGGATTATTGAAGAAAGTTGGCTGTCATTTTTCTCAACAAGTTCTCCTAACAATATGGAGAAATAAAATCAAAGTGGATAATTTTAATACGACAAGAAGTTATGAACGTTATCTCGGGGTTATTGAAGTGGTGTTTGACTGTCTTTTATATATGCTCAATTTGTAATTGTCACCACCTCATCAAGTCTATAAGTAGATGACTTTCCATTAGTGAAGTGATGATAGATGATTGACTATATTTATACTCATTATAAGACTATTTTAATTTATACCATATTTTAGTGTATAATTACAATCACGCTAATGAATGAGATTTGCAGATGATCAAAGACCATAGTTAGTTTTTGCCAAAGGAAAGTCCCGATGGCCTAGAGCATGAGAAAACATACAAGAATCTTTAATAATATAATGAGCAACAGATCATGTGTTTTTTTCTATTTGGATTGCTAAGACCCAAAGCAATTTCTTTTTATTCCTTACTAGATTTTTTTTTGAGAAATTTACCTAAATAGGACTAAAACATAATGACTTTCTCAATATAGGAGCATATGTTTTTATTTCCCAATGTAGGACCTTTGGTCATTATCAAATAGTCATTATTCAATTAAATGTCAATCATTACTGGACATTATTCCGCTCATTAGGTCATTATTCAGTCCTATTTAGGGAATAAAAAAGTTTAAGTCCTACATTAGGAAAGTCATTATGTTTTAGTCCTATTTAGTGCAAATTTCACTTTTTTTTGGATTTGAAGTAGATTTAATAAAGTTACTGCATCCACTAACTTTGATGGAGGGAGTTTATGTTATCAGGTTGGTTCAAAAGCATTTTCTGATAAACACTTTGCATTGAACAACTAATGTCATATTAAAAGTGAGGTATATATGTAGTTTTAAAGAAATGAATGATTAGAGTAAGGATCCAGCTGAAACATACAGTGTATGCATTAAGCCTGTTTTTCATCACACATGGTCTGGGCAGCATATATATTTAAGTCCGTGGAAACTTATTAGTGTATTTTTTTATAGATTAGTACGTGATATGTATTTTAAAAGATCGACTTGATAAGTGTAAAACTATGCATAGCAAGCCAATCATTTTTTTCATCTCCAATGGTTGTGTTATATTATAGCAAGCTTGCTAAAGAATAAGGTTGACTTGCTAAATATAACAAGTTTTCCAAAATATAGCAAGCTAGAAGTTGTAAAATGGATATGGTTGGAAAATGAAACAAAAAGTTGTTTGCTATATCACTATTCACTTGCTAAAATATAAAATTAGCAAGCCAATATAGTAAGCATGGTTGGAGATGCTCTCATCCAAGAAAATGCTCATCATTTCCATTATCACTACTATGGTCCCCAGTATTTGAGTTGCAATCAGTATGTTGTAAGCTAAGGCTGCATAGTATAGTTTGGAATTGAATATATATGTGTCTTTGATATATTATATATAGACTATTATTTTTTTGTCGTCAAGGATTAAAAATATTGACTTGCAATGAAAAAAATCCTCTGGAAGATACTCAGAATGTTGTATATGAAGAAGTTTTCCAAAATTAATGATTATATTTCTATTTTATGAAAATCATGCGGTATGGATCGATGAGATATACTACTTTGTATAGAAATTATATTATACCAATTATTTACGGAGTATATAATGAAGTTTAGTGATTTCTCATTTTATCCCTAATCATGGATTTTTATATATTTCATTTCGTTTTTCGTTATATAATATTTTAACCGTGCATCGCATGGGTTAGAATCTAGTAACATTATATATCCAAATTTATAATATACCATATGAAACACGCACAAGGATTAATTTTTTTAAAGTCTAAAATTAGAGTTTCTTACATATCATACTCCATCCGTTCTCAAAAACACGTCCTCTTTCATTTTTTCCACGTCCAACAAAACACTTCCCTTTTCTATTAAAAAACCACTTTTACCCTTACTTTTTCATACCCTATCTATCACATCATACTTTTTCTCAAATAATCTATCCATCACATCTTATTTTTACCCATCACATCAGGGGCAAAATTGGAAATCAACTATAATTTAACACTTCTTTATTTTTGCCCCAAATCAAAATGGGAAGTCTTTTTGCAAACGGAGGGAGTATTTCTTTAGTGATCATATAATTGAGTGACTTTTTAGTATTTTAATTCTTCCAACATTTTGTAACTATTTCCAATTTTTTCTAGCTTCTTCCAACATTCAATTCTGAATTTCTAACCCAAAAGAACATATCTCAAGTGGTTTGGTTTCTCTAATAGAACCGAAGGAATTTTATCTCAAAAAATTAAGAGTATAAGATGTGTACATATATAGAAATGTTAAATTTCTAAAATGGTCCTTTATAATAAGACATTTTCTCTATTCAGTCTTTAATAATTTTTAATTACTTACGCGGGCATTTATAACTGACATTTAATCCTTAAATAGTTCTTTGTAAATAATATTACTCAAATGATGATTAATTAAAAAATATTTTGATATTTTAATCATTTAAAATTTAAAGGATATTTCAAAATGGTCATTTCTATACAATTAAATGTAAAATTAAAACAATACATTGACTACACATAATCCATGAATTATTAAAAACTATACAAAAATCTTTTAAAATTCAAATCAAATACACATCTTTAATTAGAAAAAATAATTTTGGAAAGCATTTCATTAGAAATCATCATTTTAAAAACTTATTCTAAAACTGATAAAAAATACCAAAATATTTCTTAATTAATCATCATTTAAGTAGCATTATTTATAAAAGACTACCTAGAGAATAAACTCAAATATAGAACACCGTGTAGGTAATTAGAATTTATTGGTGACTGATTTGGAAAAAAAATCTTATTAGATTGGACCATTTTAGGACTTTATTCTTTTAACATTATATATCTAATATCTTCATTCTCCAAATAGAATTAAAGAAATCACCCTACGTAGCACTCTAACTCATCTAATACTACGCATTTAGCACTGCTTATTGTTTTTTACCAAATTAGCTATTTATGTTATCAATCTCTTCTAATAATACCCTTTATGTTGTCAATCCCTTTTATCTATCCTACTATCAATTGTTTCAATTCCTCTTTCAACTCCTAAATCAAATTCGGACTCACATAATGTATACTTTGTGCATAGTGGCATAGTAGCCTTTTTTATCAAATTCTTTCTTCAATCAATTAAATGTAGTTTTGAATAAATATATATAATAAAAATATGATATATCAAAATTATATCATAAAAATATGCCAATTATAAATACTTCCTTCATCCCAAAATAGGCCTCTTATTCGATTTGTGATGTTTAATTGAAGTTATTTTCAAATCAATATAAGTAAAAATTTGTGTATAATTAAAAAATAAGAATTATATATTAAAAAACTACATAAAAAATTATATAAACAAGTGGTGACAATGAGACTTACATATAAAACTACCAATGTTATAAATTATTATTTGACTTTCATTTTGTGCAAACCACTTGTGGTTGATTTTATGACAATGGAGTTTTACCATGAAAGAGATTGTTATGAAATATGTTACTCAATATGGTGGCTGTAAATATTTGGACAGTACGGATTGATCATGTTCTGCAAACACTTTCTGGCAGTGAATTTGTCTTTTATATATAATGTGGCAGACAAGAGTGCAAATATGGCAGTGTATAAAAGTTCGCGGCCTAAACAAATTTGTGTGTAAAAATATGGCAGTGGAATTAGACATACATATAAAACTGCCAATATTATGAATTATGAATTAAGTTTCATATTGTGCAAAAGTCATGCGCTTCGTTCTATGACTATTGGGTTTGAACATTCAAGAGTTCGTTATGGAAATGTGTTACTGAATAGGAGGCTATTATTTTTTTAACAGTGTGGAATAATCAACTTCTAGCTACACTTTTTGAAAATGTCCTATGACCATGTTTGCCTAGTGTGTTTTGGTCAAATGTGATTTATATCTAAAAATCCCAATGTAATAAATTATTCATTGAGTTTCCATTGGAAGTGGATACAAAAAAATCACCAAAACGGCTAGTGCTTGAATAACTTTAATAAACAAAGTAGTGCGGAATGCTTGTGATCTAGGTATACTTTTTGGCAATGTGTTATGTCCTATGTTTTGGCCCTTGTGCTATGTTGCACAATTCTACATAATGTTGCAGTGTATGCTGCTTACAAAGTCTTAAAATTTACAACATAATACCTATACATTCCATTATCCATTTCTTTTCAGTACCACATAAATGAAATTCAACATATGTTTAATACTAACATCTTCTAACATTATACAAAATCAAGAAAGACTAAAAAAAGCCAAGACCATGTTTGGTCAGTGTCTTTTGGTGTAGTTGATTATTCATGAAATTAGTCATATATTTTTGGGCAGTGTGGAATTCATACATGAAAATAGTGTGAAATTCATACATAAATAAAACTATACACTTTTTGAAGGTAAAGAATTTATACATGAAAATACTGCTACATAAATCAATGGACATTGCACTCCAACATGAAATTAAGGAACACAATAATATATTTACACACTGCCGTAAGACATAACAACATATATCCAATCTACACTGCCACATTAAATACTGACATATAAAAAACTACACTGCCCACTACATAGTTACAAGTGAACAACCACACTGCCCAAAACAATCATATTTTTTGGCAGTGCGTTATGAACATTTACTGTTTAATTAAAGGACAAAATTGGAATCACATGTACGAAACATATAGCACTGCTATTTAGAGTATTTTAATGCTCTAAGAGTGCTATTTTGGTTTTTCTCCCATAGAATTATACTTTCTCCTTCCCTAAATAAACTTCCCCTTTCGTTTTTTCTTTGTCCCCAAATAAACTTCTCTTTTCCCTTAAAAAACCTATTTTACCCCTTACTTTTTCAACCCTACATATCACATCATACTTTTTTAATAATAATTTACATATCACATCTTACTTTTACATATCACTTCAAGGGTATTTTTGGAAAGTCAACACAAAAATATCCCTCCCTTAAATCCTCAAAAAGTCAAAAAGGGAAGTTTATTTAGGGACGGAGAAAGTACGTATTTATATGATGAAAAGAATAATAAATTAAAAGATTGCCAAAATAGGAATGGAAGGAGTACATACTAAAGAAATAGATTAACACAAAATCACGGAATCTTTATTATTTTCTTCGTCCCAAAATGTTTGTCACATTTGTTTTTTCAACTGTCACGAGAACTTTTATTTATTTTTACATTTTCATTGATTATTTAAGAAAATAAAATATCATTGGCATTTATTATTTTGAATAATTTTTCATGTAATTTTTAAATATGTTATTTTTTATATTTTTATACTAATATTTAAATAAAATAAATTTAAAAAACCTGCTATTTTGTTTCGTTTTCTGAAATATGGTAAACATTTAGGGAGTAAAAAACACGTTCAAAATTACCATACGTTGGGAAAAAAGGATCATGTTAGTTATGCCCCTTTGTCTTCCATCTCATGTTTTGCTCATCTGGCGTGTACGGGGGAAATGCCAGTAATATTGATAAAGTCCGTCTTTTAATTTACACCGTATACAATTCCGACGAGTGAAATCCATGCGCCTAATTAATTGGTTGTCTTTTTATTTTCAAAAATAGAAAAAAAAAGTCCTTTGCCGGATTCCAATGTTTGGTAGGGTGCCCTAGCGGTGGAGGGTATATATAATTTTTAAATATTTTTTATGTGCTTTTTTTCTTTCTCATCAGATTCTATTAATTTTATACGGAGTACGAAGTAATTTTCTACTCCGGGGTATCTATTAATTTTATACGGAGTACGAAGTAATTTTCTACTCCGGGGTAACTAATACTGAGGGTGCATACACTTATGTACAAAACTTATAAATCATTTAAATATGATCTCTTGAAAAAAGAGAGTATAATATAAATTTTAATTTTTTATTTACACCAATGTTTATATTCCAACTTGTAATGAACTTGGTTTATAATATATGTTAGAGTGCATCCCACATCGGAAGTCCAAAAGTAAAATAATCCGGTATATAAGCTCTTGAGTTAAACTAACTAATCGATTGGATTCAATCTTTTAATGTGGTTGAACAACTTCGGGTGTTCAATCTTCGAGAAGAAGAGAGGATGAAGCTGCAGGAGAAGGAGATGAAGCGAAAGGAGCAGGAGGACGAGATCAAAATCATGGAAACCGACATTTCTACGTTATCAGGTTTCAAACGGATGATCTACGAGCAAAGACAAAGAGAGATCAAGGCGAAATATAATTTACCTTAGTTTTTTTATTAATGTATCTTTTTTATTATTGTCGTTTTTTTAGTTTAATGAACGTAATTTTTTAAATTTTAAATTATTTTCGCTTCAATTTCTTTTAATTTAATGAATGTATTTTTTTAAATTATTCTTGTTTCCATATAATTAAATAAAAAAATAATTAAATTTTATTAATTTAGTTTTAGAAGATGTATATTTAAAAATGTAAAAAATGAAGGTTTGAAGTCCCGGGGCTTCAAACCCATTTCCAGTGAATCTGTGAGGTAAGTTAGAGCTGAGAGAAATTTTGAAGCACGGGGGAGTTCACGGCTACTTCTAGAGTGTTCTTAGTCCTCAATCCTCCCCCAATGCAAGTGTCGACATATACCAATGGTCACGTCAATGGACCACCCCTATATATAACTCATTACCGGGATCAGTAGGACGTTAAAAAAATTTACTGGCAGCTAAAAACAATGATCAAAATGGATCTAATTCCACCGCCGAGTGGTGATGAGGTAAAACCCTGAGACGATGGTGGTCTCGGTCAAGTTGCTGGAATCCTCATCTCTTATACTCTATCTTCTCGTCAGACTCCTCCCAGCATCAACTCTCTAACTTTTCTCTATTCCAAGAACAACAATCTCCAGTTTTCTCCACAACATGGCACCCGCATTGCCCACTCCCAGATGGTCAGTCCATCCTCTCTTTTCCTCATGCATGCATCATATATATATACATATATATATGTATATATATACTCGGTAATTCTCAAATGTAGGACTTTTATTCATTATCCATTAGTCATTATTCATGTAAATGTTTACCATCACTGGATATTATTTCTTCTTTTGGTCATTGTTGTATGTTATTTAGAGAATAAAAAATTTAAATCCAAATTAAAAAAATAACTTATGTTTTAGTGTTATTTAGTGCAGATATTTGTATATAAATACCAAATACTCCCTCCGTCCCATAAAACATTTCCTGTTTCAAAAATGGCACGCCTTTAAAATGAGTAATTTTAGTGTTATTTTTTAATTATGGCTAATCTATTCTACACATCTCATCCTACTCTTTTATAAAGTAAGGGCAAAATTAGGAAATAACACCAAAATTACTCATTTTAAGGGCGCGTCTTTTTCGAAACAGGAAATGTTTTATGGGACGGAGGGAGTGTATACATAGATTATTTGATTTTCTAATCGTTTATTTGGGATAATGATAGAATATAAACAATGCAGATAAGACTGGACTATCCAGCCGAGTTCCTCACTTGGGTGCACGGAGTTTATTACACAGGAAGATCATCATATAATTATAATGACGACGTTGTATGTGTGTCGTCCATAACATTTGAGACAAACAAGGCGACATATGGACCTTTTGGGGGGATATCATCAAAGCCGTACCACGATAGTTTTGTTTTCGATTATCGACTGGGCAGCGGAGATTCGATTAATGGGTTTCATGGAACTGTTAACCGCGATGGCTTCATTGGAATTTATCTGCAGCCTCAGCCTCATCCTGCTGCTTCTCCACTACATGTGAAATTGGAGTCTGATGATCCACATAGTGAATAATTAATAATACTCCGTATTCTATTGTTTACTCATGAGAAAACTTATTTCACTACGTCAAAAACAGATGCTGACAACTGTTTCTTTTAGTAGTCTCACGGTGCTGATTTCAGTAGTCTTCCGAGCAGCTGTCTGATATAACTATTGTTTAAAAACACTTGTGTAAAATGGTTAACGACACCTGTTTTGTAATGTTTTAGAGTACGACTTTTCAGTGTTGTCTTTGTATGAGTAAGACATCTGTTTTTTAGAGTTAAAGAAAACTGTGATTTTTTGTTGTCTATCTATAATGAATACTACTATTGTTTTTAACTTTAGACTTCTAATTCTTGGTGTTGTCGTTCAACAATATAGACATCTACTTTAAAAAGTAATTGAAAGATATATCAGACTGCTGCTCAGAAGACTACTAAACAAAAATGCCATCAGACAACTGTTATCTTTTGTTGTATTTCTAGAATATGGACTACTAACATTATTCTTATTCAAACTACTGTTTGTTTTAGTTGTATATTGATTATTAACACAACGGTGTTTTGTAGTTTTACTTGAAGTATTCAAACTATCTTTTAAGACAGTAGTTGAATTGTTTATGAGACAGCTACTCTAAACACTACTAAAGAAATTTGCTTCAGACAACCATTATTTCGCGTTGTATTTTAAAAATATGAACTACTGTTTTTGTAGTATTTCAAACAACGGTTTGTTTTGATCGTCTAAATGTTATTAATACTACGAGTTTGTGTAGTTGTACATATACTCTTCAAACTATTAGTTTGAATGGTAGTTAAATTTTTTATTAGACAACTGTTATCTTGTGTTGACTACCAAATAAATATAAATTCAAAAAATACAATATATTGAACAATATATAAATTCATACATATAAAATACTATTAACATTTAATAATTTAATATTTACATCATCTTCCTTACAATTTGCATATTCTACATGCATGCCTTTTTTTTAACCGGCTCATAAACAAGTCTTCAGAGTTTCTGTGAATACACAGATCATTGGCAGTAGACTATCACACATTCAGTTAGCTATTTGCCTTTTCCACGCTAAAACATAAACAATTTTCTTAAGCTAAAACTCATTCCTCTATCATGAGAAATATATAGAGTTTTTGTGCAACAGCAAAGGTCAGAACATCATCAGATTTGTTGAAGCGCCAACTACAAAGGGCTCCAACAAGAGCCTTGTAAAAAAGTAGAACATAACCCCAAGTAGAACAGTCGTTTGATACTGTTTTTGGCGTAGTGTTTGGAGCTGAGCATTTTAATAATTTTGTTATTTTCAATTCGGTTTTGAATCAGGATCACAGTCCCTTGTTTTTATTCCATCTATTTGCATTCCTTTACACTGTGTTTGATCTACGTACTCAGGATCTCATTTGGGGAATAACGTTAGAGATTAACGTTAGTGCTTACGTTAAAAGATTATTTACGGGCAGCGTTTTCAAAGTAATTTGTACCGTTAAAATTATATCCAAAATACTAACGTTATTCTCTAACGCTATTTTCAAACAGGCCGGCGGCTCTTGGTGAACAAAGAAGACATATCTTGGATTTTGACTTTTTAAAATACTCTATATGTTTGGAGAAATACTCTATACATACAGCGTCTCTACTCCGTATCTCCTTCGTTTGTCTCTACTCCGTATCTCCTTCGTCTTTCCGATAAAAAATAATCCCTAAAAACTAGATAAAATATCAAGTTTTTTTATTCATTTTATTTAAATATTGGTATAGAAATAAAAAAATTTACATATTTAAAAATTACATGAAAAATTCTTCAAAATAAGAAGTGTCAAGAATATTTTATTTTATCAAATAATCGATGAGAACATACAAATAAACAAAAGTTGTTGTGATTGTTGAAAAAGCAAATGTGACAAACATTCTTGGAGGGAGTTTTGTCGAAATAACTTTCAGGTCCCTCTATTTTCAAAAAGACAACCGAGGTCATAAACACACAAAGAAAAGAATAGAAAAAAATACATTTATTAACGTCTATAGATGAAATATTGGATGAAATGTTCCCCTTCAGTCATTACAACAAAATGTAAGGGCCTCTGCTGTCTTCTTGAAAATAGAGGGATCTGAAAGTTATTTTAACAAAACTTGCGTCACCCGTGAGTAATTTTCTGCATTTTGGTTGGTTCGTAATTTGAGTGCATTTAAAAAAGGAAAAACTTAGAGGTACGTGTATCTCAAGCGTATACCACCCTTGTCATAGACACACAAAGATATTCGCCGTGACAATGGGTGTCTGTGAGAATGGGAGTGTACATATGCATGGGGTACACCCCTGGGCCGGGGACTAGGAGTTAAGTCTTAGTTTTAGGGAATCATAGGTAGGTAGGTAGTGTAATTTAGAATTAGATTCCATTATTATTATTTTGTTTTATAAAAAACCTTTTATTTATTTACTCCATTTGTTTAGAAATAATCTTTCCGTTCCTCTTTTTTCCCGTCTGAAATTAATCTTTCCATTTCTAATTTTAGCCCCAATTCTTACAAAAAAAATGGATTTTCGGTGTCCTCTTCGTCATTTGGATTTGTCAATTTGCTTTAATTCATCAATAATCGAGGTGAGTTTGTGGGTTTGTTCTAGCATAGAAATCATAGATAACGTTAATTCGTATATTTGATGATGTGAATTGAAATACTTGTTTTTGAACAGTGATTGTTAATTATGATTTGTTGAAATTGATTATATTGATTGATGAAGAAAACATCATGTCTGATTTCTACTCAAATTGTTATTACTTATATGCTGAGATTTTCACGAGAGTAAGTGTAAAAATTCTGAGACCTGAAATCCACCTCTGATCTCTGGTCTATGCGTCCAGAGTTTGATGATCGACGGTAGGGTCCTACCGCCTAGCGGTCGACCGCTACCGTCACCGAGTTATTTCCATCAATACATAGATCGAAATTCGGTCTGAAGCGAATTTCTTAGATCTGACGGAGATTTGAATGATTTGATGACCAAATCTGAAGGGGGGGGGGGAGAAGAAAAGAAAGAAGAAGAAGAGAAGAAAAAAAGAAAGGAAAAATCGGTCGGTTGAACAAATCAAAAGGGGGGAGGAAAGAAGAAAATAAAGAGGAAGAAAAAGAAAAGTCAAGAACAATAAGAAATAAAGAAGAAGAAGAAGAAGAAGAAGAAGAAGAAGAAGAAGAAGAAGAGAAGAAAGAATCAGATGGTTCTGGAGAAAAGAAAAAAGGAGAGAAGAAAAAGAAGGGAAGGAAGAAGAAGGTTACGAAGAGAAGAAAAAAAGAAGAAAAGAGAAAATGGGAGGAGGGTGGCTGCGGAAGGGAAGGAAGGAGAAGAGAAAAAGATAAAAGAATAATAAGAAGTGGAGGGTATTTTAGTCATTTAAAAAAAAGTTTCCAAAAATAGAAAAAGAAACATTAATTGTGGACGTCCTAAATAGGGGTGTAAACGAACCGAATCGAAGCGAATACCGATATATTTGAATTTGTATTTGTTTAATTTTTTCGAATACGAATCCGAATTCGAATATGAGACGAATTCAAAATAAGATTTGAATAAGTATTTGATTAATATTCGAATAGTTATCGAATCATAAACGAATATTTGAATAATCATACTATGTAATTTATATGATGGACCAACATCAATTTGTAATTTAACTTACGATACTCTTTATACTATACTATATTCCGTATATAAAAACATTAATACATTTGCATTTTACACAAATTATATTTTATAAAATATAACGATTAAAAATTATATGCTTTAGATTTTCGTGTTACGTTAATTTATTGAATTCTTAGTATTTTAAATACACTTTATACTATATTACTTTGCTTGACTTTTGATGTTGAAAACATGGTCTGTGTATATAAACATATATTCGAATATTTGAATATCATCCGAATCAAATATATCCCTATTTGTATTTGTATTTGATTAATATTCGAATCAAAAATAATATTTGAATTTGAATAACGCGAATTCGAAGCATCATATTCGAATACGAATCGCGAATCAAATTTAAAATATTTGATTTATTTACATCCTTAGTCCTAAAAAGGAAAGTGGGAACTTTAATTTCGAACTGAGGGAGTATATGGTAATCTCCTATTTTACTTGTTTTCTTAGTCCTACCTGGTTTCTGCTTTATATAACTAAAAGCACAAAACTTACCAAAGTCGGGGATGTAGCTCAGATGGTAGAGCGCTCGCTTAGCATGCGAGAGGTACGGGGATCGATACCCCGCATCTCCATTTTTGGAACTCCCGACAAGACTCTGTCAATGTCACAATGTCCCCCTCGAAATGATAAAATGCTCGCGCCGCACTGCAGCTTCAATCATTATAGGAGAAATTATTGATCTGTTTTTTCTCCTTTTTTTCGTCATTTGAGTTTTTAAATTCACAGGCAGAAGAGGAAATCCAGAAATTGGAGAATAATGGGGAAGACGACGAGGAAACTGGAAGTGAGTTCGCCGGTTCCGGCGGATATAGACATCGCCAACTCAGTGGAGCCTCTTCACATCTCCGATATTGCCCAGGACCTCAATCTCGGCCCCAAACACTACGATCTCTATGGCAAATATAAAGCCAAGGTGTGAATCTCTTGTCCCTCTGGATCTTATTTTTTAATTCTATTGATTTGATCTGATCTGAATTGATTTAGGGATCGCTGGATTGGGTTGTTCTTTGATTTAGGGTTCATTTTGAAACACGGAGTATAATTTTGGAATATATTGGGTTATTGTTATAAAGTTTCATAAATGTTAAAGGCTGTATAGCTCAAATGGTTGGCTTTTTTTGGGGGATGGAGGGAGATTTTACCCTTTCCCTTTTAATATTTGGCTTTTCTGATGTATATGTATCTGAGACATGGTGTGGGAAGTTGTAGGTGCTTTTGTCTGTGCTTGATAAGATTGGAGGAGGTCAAGATGGGTATTATGTGGTGGTTGGAGGGATAACTCCAACCCCTCTTGGAGAGGGCAAGTCCACTACAACCGTTGGCCTTTGCCAGGCATTGGGCGCTTATCTCGATAAAAAGGTTAGCCGTATGACCTTATCGTTGTCTTTCTTATAGTAAAAGATGACATACATGACATTGTTATATTGAAAAGGCCCTCCTTTAAATATTGTTGATTGTTAGCTTTGAGTTGAATTTATATATATACATACATACACCAGAAACCAATTGAAGTCTATTCCATATCCTAGCAAAAAAAGGCAAAGAGGAACATTTGAAACTAGGAAAATGATAAGGAAATGGGAAAAAAGATACCAAGGAAAATGATTTTATAATGTCTGGTTTTACCTAGGAAAAAATATATATTTCTATTTAAAACATTTCAAAAAATTTATGTTTACCTAGTTTTATTTGTCTTCGTATCATCACCTTAACCCCCAACTAGTTGGTTGGTGGGGTTTAATTTAGAGTTCTAATTATTTGTATGAAATTTTTTCTCTTCCGCATGGTGGCAATGCTTTATGCTGAATCACTTTTATTCTCTTCCGCATTTCCTCTCATTTTTCCTCCATTTTTTCTTGCCCTGGCATTTTCGGAGTTACAAATGGACCCTCATTGTGTAGGAGCTTCTGCACTTGTATACCTTTTCTGAATTATTTATTTGTGTGCTTGTTTCTTGTTAAGTTTAACCCTCACAAAGGCCTTTTTTTTCTTTTTGTATCTCGCCTTGGTGTGATTTTAGGTCATAACATGCCTCCGCCAACCGTCCCAAGGACCAACCTTTGGAATCAAGGGTGGGGCTGCAGGTGGGGGCTACAGCCAAGTGATTCCAATGGATGAGTTTAACCTTCACTTAACAGGGGATATTCATGCAATAACTGCCTCAAACAACCTTTTAGCAGCAGCCATTGATACACGGATTTTCCATGAATCGTCCCAGTCCGACAGTGCACTTTTCAACAGATTATGCCCCTCGAATAAGGAGGGCAACCGAAGATTCAGTGATGTCATGCTTAGGCGTTTGAAGAAACTCGGCATTGAGAAGACAAACCCCGATGAGCTAACCTCAGAAGAAGTTACGAAGTTTGTTAGGTTAGACATCGATCCTTCATCCATAACATGGAAAAGAGTTATGGATGTGAATGACCGGTTCTTGAGGAAGATTACAATTGGTCAGGGCCCTGATGAGAAGGGTATGGTGAGAGAGACAGGGTTTGATATATCTGTTGCCAGTGAGATAATGGCGGTTTTAGCCCTCACGACGTCACTAGCTGATATGAGGGAAAGGCTGGGCAAAATGGTAATTGGGAACAGCAAGGCTGGTGATCCCATCACGGCGGATGATCTTGGCATAGGGGGCGCTTTGACTGTCCTGATGAAAGATGCCATAAACCCCACCCTGATGCAAACTCTGGAGGGCACCCCTGTCCTCGTCCATGCAGGCCCATTTGCAAACATCGCCCATGGGAATTCGTCCATAGTTGCGGACAAAATTGCGTTGAAACTCGTGGGACCCGGCGGTTTCGTGGTGACCGAGGCAGGATTCGGATCCGATATCGGGACGGAGAAGTTTATGAACATAAAGTGTAGGTATAGCGGATTGAAACCCCATTGTGCTATAGTTGTTGCAACGGTGAGGGCCCTCAAGATGCACGGGGGAGGCCCAGAAGTGGTGGCAGGAAAGGCTCTCGACCATGCTTATGTCAACGAGAACATTGCACTTGTTGAAGCGGGGTGTGTAAATCTTGCCAAGCATATATCAAACACGAAAGCTTATGGTGTGAATGTTGTGGTGGCTGTGAATGCATTTTCTACAGATACTGAGGCAGAATTGAATGCTGTTAGGAAAGCATCAATGGCCGCTGGAGCTTTTGATGCTGTAATTTGTACTCATCATGCCCATGGCGGGAAAGGAGCGGTAAGTCATCTGAATTTTCATCCCATGAGTATTAGGCCATTTCCACCTTTGTCACCCGGCTTTTATTTTTTTCACTTTTGGTGTACGAATATTGATTCTCGATTGCAAATTTTGTCACCCTCCTAAAAGAAAAATTGAAATTTATAAAATGTTTCATGTTCCGTGTCCAACTACTACCTACAACCCCTTCATAATAGGGGTAAGGTAAACACCTTCTGCGGAACTTACTTTTTGTGGGATTTTACTGGGTTAGTTGTTGTTCTGTATTATGCTATTCACGAGAGCTCCACTATGAGTATAATCATGATATGTAATTAATTTTTTTCCAAGCTCTCGATTAATATTGCAAAGCATTATGTTTCAAAAGTTTCAGTTTTAAACCTTCATTTCACCTTCCAGGGAGAGTAATTCTTTTCCATTTTCACCTCGAGTGAATGAAAGTTGTGATACAAATGTGGAATAGTCGTGTCTTGTGAGTTGTGCCCAAATTTCAGAATGCTTCCTTGTGCTTTACAATACTCTGTTGACCAATATACCCTTTTTTGTGACACGTAGGTTGACCTCGGTGTTGCAGTTCAAAAGGCATGCGAAAGTGTTTCACAACCATTGAGATTCCTGTACCCGCTTGATATAGGCATCAAAGATAAAATTGAGGCAATAGCAAAGTCATATGGCGCCAGTGGTGTTGAGTACTCGGAACAGGTTATTACCAATTTTCCATTTCAATACTCATCCTAACTATTTGCTATGCCTGTGTTTTTTTGTTGACAAATTTACCATTTTAGTTGGCTCTTTGGTCCTTGTTATTATCATACTGCTATCTAATCAACACAAGTTTCCTTCATATTTTACTAGTTGACTTCACTAATTATTTAAAAAAAATCTAATTTTTGTTTGAATTTACTCACAATATCATTAGATAGCCATTGATTCACTGCAATGTCAATTGTCAAGTTGTCAACCCAATGTTTTCATCTTCGTTATATTACTCAACCTGATGATAGATGTCAAAACAACCCACCAAGATCCCATAAAAAGTAGGGTCTGTGGAGGATACGCGCATATCTTACCACTACTCGAAACTAGAGACTATTTCCTAGATACCCCAGACTCAGACAAAAGTACCCACAGAACAGGATATGGAGGACCAAAAAGTTTTTTTAAAAAAAATAAAAAGTTGGAGCCAAAACTGGTTGATTCTAAAGAAAATTACGGAAATAGGGAGTTTTGTCTAATCACAATGTAATTGGCTCCGATGTACAAATTTTTGAGGTCCAACGTTTGGCTGCTATTGAAAGAAAAAAAAGGAATCTTCTAACTAAATGCATTTTGATTTTTATGGAAATCAGGCCGAAAAGCAGATAGAGGTGTATGGGAAGCAAGGGTTTTCCAACCTGCCAATTTGCATGGCTAAGACCCAGTATTCGTTTTCTCACGACCCTAAACAAAAGGGAGCGCCAAGTGGGTTTGTCCTTCCCATTAGAGACGTAAGGGCAAGCATTGGGGCAGGGTTCATCTATCCTTTGGTTGGAACAATGAGCACCATGCCTGGACTCCCAACAAGGCCTTGCTTCTACGAAATTGATCTTGACACTTCCACGGGAAGAGTTATTGGTCTTTCTTGATTTGATTTTTTTCAAGGAACATTTAGGGCTCGTTTGGCTGAAATGGTCGAACTCGATGATTTTCTTGAAAAGAAAAGCGTTTAGTGACATCTATTTCAGCTGCAGAAGTTGGTCGAAAGATACAAATGGAGCCTTGATATTGTTACCGCATTGAAATTTTACACGTTTCTCTGGAATTATACCGTTTTGTGTTAGGATAAATTGGCAAGTCTCCAAATCTTCAAATGTTGTTTGATTGTAGGCAATATAGAAGTTTCTTCTTTTATTTTTCCTCTTACAACGGAAAGGATGTAAACACATTATGCAACTCATCATTTCATCACTATGCATTTCTCTTTTATTTATGATAATAAAACTAAATGTGTTTCTTGTGCTTGTGCTCTTACTATGCTAAAGCTATTGTGTTTCTTCTATTTATGTATAAATAATCTGCCATTGTCATTTGTGGAGACATCTGTAATAGATTCCTAACATTTTTGTTGTCATTGTTATTGTTCTTCCAAGTAAGTTTATATAATCTTGCGCCCAAGTTAACGATTTCACCTTTGGAACAAGAGTTTATATAATCCTGTTAATGGGTCAAGGTGGTACCTTGTTGGAACCCATAAATTATATGGCACATGGTTGATTTAATTTTGTTTACCCGACTTGGATTTGGACCCATTTTAAAAATATTTAAATGAGTTTGAGATGGGAACACCTTATTCTCCACCCGAGTGGACTTGAATCAATATAAATAAATATTGATTTTAAATTTTACAATGAGATTATGAAAATAAATAATAAATTTATACTTCAAAGTATTCAATATGAAAGTTGAGGTTTATAATCATATTAAGGAAAATTATATCCAATAAGTGGTCTCTCAAAAACAATTCTAACTCTTCAATGTTAAGTGAAATAGTTTCAACTTTTAAAGTTGTGTATTTTGGATCTTTGTTACCATCTTGACAGAAAAAGTTGACGAAATGAAGAGCTGGAAAAATCTTTTGTTTTGTTTTTTGCCTTAAATAATTAACGAAATTGGACACAAATAATCTCACAGATTAAATTATCACATTTAACATCTTTTTTTAATTTTTTCTCAACCCTTCGCAATTGAAATAAAGATTCAACTTTTTTATTAATGAAAACAAATTTGTTTCCAAATGATGATAAATTTAAAAAAATTAAAATGAATGCAACTAAAATTTTGGTGAGATTATTTTTGACAAACCACATTGAAACAAATTTCTTTCATATTTAAACACTCAAACTCTGTAACTTAATATGCAAATTAATATTTGGACATTTGATTAGAATAATATATTTAATCATAGCAAAATAAATATTTCGATTTTTAAAACCAAAACATTAAAATGAATGCATAAAACCTTTGATAACATAAAAGGTATGAATGTTATGTTAGGTATAAATCTCAGCCGTCTAATTTAAAATTGAAATATAAACCGACGAGTGCCCAAAGAAGTCTAAATACACAATTACCGAAATGATAGACTTGATATATCTAAAGTATGGATCAAGATCTTTATATTTCATCTATACTAAAAAAAAGAATAAGAATGTAACAGTTATTATTTCAGTCTTTCATTAATTTTTATCTGTTTCTTTCACTCATTTTGGTTGGTTATTTGATAAAATAAAATATTCATGTTGTATCTAATTTCATAGAAATTTTAATATACTTTTGAATGATGTAATTTTTTACTTTTTATTTTTATATCACTTGTAAATAAAATATTTTTTTTAAAAAAAATGATATTTTACACATTTTTCAAAATATTGTAAACAATTTGGGAGGGAAGAAGTATTTTTTTATGCTATATGAGAATGTGTTGAAACCACCCCTTCCAAAGACCAAAGCAATGCTTGAGTCACAATAAAATATTTCAAAAATCACATACATCTCATTTTTAAATTTATACTCCGACGGAGTATCTTTTAGTTATTTGTGGTTTTTCTACTTTTATTGGAATTCTCAAAAGAAATTGAAAATTTCTTGAATTTTGTGACATTTTCTAAATATCAATTTTAGCGTTTGTGATTTTTTTGAATTTTTTATTGGTGAGTTAAGCATTTCGAGTTCATACTACTCTGTCTTGTATAAGGAAATATTTGTCTATTTCTAATTTTTTTTAATTAAAACTGACAAATATTAACCAAAAATTACATAAAGCGATATTAGATATTGAAATAAAAATTACTCCCTCCGTCCGGATTTTAAGTTCTCACTCTACGCTTTTCTCCGTCCGGAAATAAAGTTCCCATTATACGTTTTCTAACTCACTTTTCCTAAACTACCCCTCTCATTAATTCACCCTTCTCGCCCAATCCTCCTACCCGCATTCATTATACCCTCATGTCCTTCTTTTCGCACCTCTTCTCCTTCCCAGATCCAATCCGCCCAATTATTTCTCCCTCTTCTCCTAGAACCCTAGATCTCTTCCCACATCTAATGGATTCGCATGACTATTTCTTGGATCCTATCATTCCGGAGACGGAATTTCAAGATTGTTGGGGTGAGGTTGAAGATTTAATCTCTGATGACAGCGAGGTGGAGGAGGTTATTGTAATCCATAGCGATGACGAGGTCATCGTCATCGATAGTGAAGATGATGGTGCCAATCCTGCCCCGATCAGAGAAATGCAGTGTTTTATCAACATTCAATCTCAAGAAGATTGTATTTTTGTTGATGGGAGGCAAGAGGGTGACGAGATGGAGGAGTTTGAGAGAGCTGGGTTTGATTCTTCTCAACCCATGTACTCACGCATGCACCTCCACATTGATATGCTAAACATCTTACTTCCAAGCCCAGATCCAGACTTTTGGGCTTCAAAGTACAAGTAGGGAAGTTCGTTTAACCTTCCTATACTTCAATTATTTTTACATTACTGGAATAATTATAGATTATGTGAGTTTGGATGGTTCAATTACTGTCCCTGCTCTTCCCTTGTTTTGGAAACAGTAACAGAACTCCATATTGTTCATTTCTTTATTCTACATGTGGCTTTCCATTAAAAGGGTCCTTAATTAACACTATGTTATCTGTTCCTCTCGTGTTTGCAAGACTGTTTGTGACCACTTTGTGTGATGAATGTCTGAGAACAATATGCCTACTGTGATGAGAATGTATCCATTTAAGGATGTCTCTGAGTAGTGAGGGTTTTACACCTTCTATGTGGTCTTACTCTACCTCTAGTAGAGTCCTATCCATCACTGTCCTTTTCCTGCCCTTTTTTCCTACCAATCAACTCCTCACATCGATGGCAACCCCCTGCTCTATTTGTTTCTTTGCAATTGCCCATATCTTGCTCACTGTTTTTCTAGATACATTAAACTGTGCAACAAGTTTGTTGATATGCCCATACTGAGCTGAGTATGAACCATTAGGATTTTGCTTTGAATGAGCTAGTAATGTGTCACTGATTACCTGCCTCGTTGTGTTCTCCAACTTCTTCGTATTTATGTGAGGGTATTCCCCATCCATATGTGTTTGCAGGCCTCCAAGAAGTGCAGTTTCCAGCAAAACAGAAGAAAATGAAGAGCACAGATGCAAGGACAGCAACCCGAAGAAAATGAAGAGCAGCCCGAAGAAACGTGCAAGGACAGCAGCCCGAAGAGAGTTCAAGGACCGCAGCCCGGAGAAATGTGCAAGGATAGCACCCCGAAGAAAATGAAGAGCAGCCCGAAGAGAGTTCAAGGACCGCAGCGCGAAGAAACGTGCACGGATAGCAGCCTGAAGAAAGTGAAGATCAGCCCGATGAGAGTTCAAGAACAGCACCCCGAAGAAACGTGCAAGGACAGTAGCCCGAAGGAAATGAAGCGCGGCCCGAAGAGAGTGCAAGGACAACACCCCGAAGAAAATGAAGAGTACATATTCAAGAAAAAAACATGCTAAATAAGGAAATGGGAGGGAGCTTTTATAGGATTGCAAGAGGAAATGTTGTTTTAAAATTTTTGGGAATGTTTGGGCGGGTAGTTTTGTAAAAATAGGAGGGAGTTGGAATGTTTTTTGGATGATTTGGTAATGTAATGATGATATGATGTAATCAAAACCCATACTTGCCTACTGTTTTGGAACCAGTAATAGTACTCCGTATTGTTCACTTCTTTATGCTGCATGTGGCTTTCTTTTTCTTCTTTTTTTAGTAAGGGCATTCTTGTCATTTTATAGTCTTAGTCAACTTCCACCAAAAAATGAGCAAAAGTCAAAGTGGGAACTTAAAATCCGGACGGAGTGAGTATCTTACTTAATTATTTTATAAAAAATTTCAAAATATGATTTTATATTTTTATGTAATTAATAAACCATATGCATTCTATTTGATTATAAATAAAAAATTTAAAATAATTAATAGAAAAAATAAAAAGTAGACAAATACTACCTCTGTCCCAAATTATTTGTCACATTTCTATTACCGAGACAAAATATCAAGTTTTTTCAATTCATTTTATTTACATATTGGTAAAGAAATAAAAAATAAAAATTACATATCAAAAAACTACATAAAAAGTTTTTCAAAATAAGAGGTGTCAAGAATATTTTATTTTATCAAATAACCAATTAAAACGTAGAAATAAATAAAAATTATCGCGACTGTTGAAAAAGTAAATGTGACAAATAATTTGGGAGTGAGGGAGTAGTAGGAAGAGATACGGAGTACGGAGTATTATATTTTATGCAGATGGCCAATTAGGAATATGAAAGAATATATGGAGTAATTGTTGAATTTTCCCTCCATCTCAAATCGTCTCGCTGACGGCACCGCCGCCGGTGACAATGGGGGGAATAAACAGCATGTCCCAAGCAATGCAACTCCATGCCAGAGTAGTCAAGCTGGGCGAAGACGACGGCTCCTCCCATTCCCCTGATTTCAGCAACCTCTTCACTTTCACTGCTCTCTCAGCCGCCGGCGACTTGAACTACGCCGCCCGTATCTTCAGGACTATCCGCACCACCTCCAACTCCTACTACTGCAACACCATGATTCGGGCCTACGCCGATTCCCCCGACCCGACCCGCGCACTCACCCTCTTCCTCACCTCGTCCGCAGCCCGACCCGACCATTTCACCTACCCGTTTCTCCTCAAAGCTTGCTCCAAGACCCGTCATACCCGGTTCGGGAAGCAAGTCCACGGGTTGGCTTTGAAGTCCGGTTTAGGGTCCAATGTGTACGTTAACAATGCTCTGATCCATTTTTACTCTGTCTCCGGCGAGCCATGCCGCGCCTTCAAGGTGTTCGACAAAATGCCTGAACGGGATGTGGTTTCCTGGACGTCCATTATTGATGGGTTTGTCGATAACGGTAGACCCTTGGAAGCCATCGCGTTGTTTACTCAGATGATGGGAAACGGGTTCGACCCGAATGAAGCAACGGTAGTCTCTGTGCTCAGAGCCTGCGCTGATGCCGGAGCTTTGACCACCGGGCACAAGGTGCATTCTTTTGTGAAGAAAAACAGTTTCAGCTCTGAGGCCAATGTGATTACTGCTCTCATTGACATGTATGCAAAATGCGGGTACATAGATGGTGCATTGCGAGCTTTTTATGAAACCTTAGACAAAGATGTCCATATATGGACATCGATAATAGCCGCGCTAGCCAGCCATGGCCTATGCACGAAGGCCATTGAGTTCTTCGCAAACATGACGAAAACTGACATAAGAATCGATGAAAGAACAGTAACCGCGGTTCTATCTGCGTACAGAAATGCCGGTTTGGTTAGCGAAGGCTTTTTGTTTTTCACAAGTTTGGACAAAAAATATAAACTGAAACCAACAATCCAGCATTATGGATGCATTGTAGACATGCTCGTGCGTTCTGGGCTTCTAAATGATGCCGAGGAGATCATAAGAACAATGCCCATTGAGCCAGATGCTGTGATGTGGAGGACACTGATATGGGGATGTAAAATCCATGGAGATGCAGAGAGGAGTGAACGTATAGTTCAAGAACTTCTAAAAATGGAGATATCAGAAGCAGGAAGCTATGTTCTTCTTGGAAACGTCTACGCAGAAACAGGAAAATGGAAGGAGAAGGCAAAAACCAGAGAACTAATGGCCCAAAGAAAGCTAACCAAGCCACCTGCTTGGAGTAGGATTGAAATCGAAGGACAGGTTCATGAATTTACTGCAGGAGATTCCAGGCATGAAGAAGCGGAGACGATTTACAGAAAGTTGAATGAGATGGAGGAGAGATTGAGAAGGGAAGGGTATGAACCCAAAGTTTCAGAAGTCTTACTTGAAATTGATGACGGCGAGAAAGCTTCTCAGTTGCTCCATCACAGCGAAAAGCTTGCAGTTGCATTTGGGCTTGTGAAAGCAAGGAAAGGAAGTGTGATTAGGATTGTGAAGAATTTGAGGTCCTGTGATGACTGCCATTCTTTCTTGAAACTGGTCTCTAAGGTCTTCCAGAGGGACATTGTGGTAAGAGACAGAGTCCGTTTTCATCACTTTAAGGATGGAAAATGTTCTTGTGGTGATCGTTGGTGATGCACGCCATTGTTATGAGGTACATACTTTGATTGAATTAAGCACTTTCAGTAGCTAATGTGTTGTTTCAGGGGAAATGTTAATATCAGATAGATCTTGTAAAATCATGTACCCACAAACTATAACCAAAAAAGAGTTCAATTTGTTATATATATAATACATAGGTATATACTTTAATGTCCACAGAAAATGATTTCTGGCGTGAACAATAATGACTAGTTTTATTTTATTTTATTTTTCAAACTCTGAAACCAACACCTGACAAAGTTTTGAGATTTCTTCAATATGAAAATGTCAAATAGAGGAAACAAGAGAGATACAAAAATTCATAAAAGCCCAAGAGCATTATTTAATTTTTAATATTAGCAGCCAACTCTCACTGTTTTGTGATTATATATTGAAATATAATAATGGGCATTAAGGCAACACAAAGGGAAAAGAACATTATACTCTTTCCGTGAAGCACATACAAAACAACCTTAAAACTTTAACTTCCACAGGGAACAAGTGATTCATCAAAGCTTGTTCCTATACCAAAGCACACCCTTTCCTGCAGCGCCCTCGTCCTCCTCAACGTACAAACACTCCTTGGCCTCCCTCCAAATCGCCTTGTAGAACGGGGTATCATCAAACCGGTAGTACTCCCCAAGAACCGGCTTGATTGCCTCAGTTGCCTCCATGGCATGGTAATGTGGCATGTGGGAGAAGAGGTGGTGTGCGACGTGAGTGTCAGTTATGTTATGGAAGACCTTGTTAAGCACCCCATAGTCTCGGTCCACGGTTGCCAACGCGCCCCTCAGCCAATCCCACTCAGACGAGTCGTAGTGGGGCAACGCCGGATGTGTGTGCTGCAAGTAAGTGATCAAGACAAGGAACGCATTGACGACGAGCAAAGGCACCCCATAGTAGAACACAACCCAACCTACCCCTTTGAGTAGGGCCAAGCGGTACAGAACGTATGACATGGCAATGATCCCCACATCCGATATGAATATTTGGAGCCTCTCACGGGCATTGAAGATCGGGCCATACGGGTCATAATGGCATGCAAACCGGTCGTAAGGCCTCCCCGAGACATTGAATGCCAAGTACAAAGGCCAACCCATGGAGAGAGTGACCATTAAGGTCAAAACCCTCCCTAGGGGGTTGTTCAAGTACTTGTAGAACCTCGAGATTCTGGTCTTTGTCTTTGGGACGAAGACTTCATCTCGCTCCAGAGACCCCGTGTTGGAGTGGTGGCGGCGGTGGCTATACTTCCAAGAGAAGTATGGGACCAGAAGAGCAGAGTGGAGGACGAGACCCACAGTATCGTCCAACCACTGGTGATCACTAAAAGCATGGTGCCCGCATTCGTGGGCTAAAACCCAAACCCCCGTGCCAACGGAACCTTGGAGAATCCAATAAGCAGGCCACGCCAGGTAGCGGTAACGGTACGGTAGCAAATGCATATAAGTAGTGGCAATGTGGTAGAAGAGCGCGACCATGACCAAGTCAAAGAGGACATATGAGAACGACCGAATAACGGACCGCTTGAAGCAATGGGGAGGAATTGCATTCTTGATATCACTCAGGGAGAAGTTTGGCTTCGAACACGGGACTCTGTCAAGGGGATTCTTCTCAGACTCGGGTGAAGACGACAACGATCTTCCTCTTCCTCCGGCACCCATGGCTCCCTGTAAATGGGAAACAATAAAAAAAATTACCACTTGATTTTACTATCCAAAGTAAATGTGGGAAAAAAAAATGTACCTCAAGATGATGAAGAAGCTATAGGGGAAGAAGTTTAATCTGTTGGCTGAGAATTGGAGTTTTTGTCACTTGTGAGAACGATGAGCACAAAGATAGAAATACTAATATATATAGTGGAGAGTTGAAGAAGATGAAGCATGCAACGCATAGATCTCATCAAAAATTCAAAAGATACACGAAAAGGTTTTTTTTAATATACATATTTTACATGTGCATTGGACACTTCAAAAGTTTTTGACAATTTACCTGCACCTTTTAGATCACCATAGCCCATGGGTATTACTTCCTCACTCTACTTTGACTATTTTGAGTTAAAGTAAAAAAGTTTTAATCATTAATTAATTACACTAAAATTGTACAAATTATAACATGAATTTATACTCTCTCTTTCATGAATTTATTGTCACGATCACTATTTTGGGATCTCGGTATCTTATGTTTGTTTGCACAATTTTGTTGAGTATTTGATAAAATAAAATACTTGTGGCACATCTTGTTTTACACGGAGTAGTTTCTAAATATTTATTTTGTACTTTTTTTTATTTCTATGCTAATTTGTAATTAAAATAATAAACAAATAGATTTTGCACATTGTTCGAAATGAGACAAAAAAATTGGGACAAAAGAAGTTATAATAAAATCATTTTTATATTAATATGCAATTCAATTGTTATTGAATGGGGAGTTAATATCCAATTTTTTTTTGGGTCTTGGTAACTTGGTTGCGTACTCCCGTCGATCTAAACCCAAGTCTAGACAGTGCCACTGGACGTCACAGTAGTCTGTTCATAAAATGGATGGTTCCTACCTTTCTTAACTATCTCGGTAAACTCACCCACCCTGCCCAACCTAAACCCACCCCACCCCTCGTCACTTGAACCCTCAAAGTTTAGCCACTTGAAATTCAATTTTAAAACCAAAAAGTCAACTAAACATGGGGCCGGAGTGGGTGGTGTACCGGTGGTTTAAGAAGGTAAAAGCCATCAATTTCGCGAAAATAGCACCGTATGTGCCCCAAAATTTCAGTAGCACCACCCAAGTCGTTAACAACACTAATTAAGATTCTTGTCTTATGGCATCCCTAATGATAGTATGAACAAAGTTTGAAAGAAAGTCTGAAGACTCTTCTCCAGGCTTTACCATTAGGGCAACCGAGTCTTTAAATTCCCATACTCATATCAAAACTCCCAACTTAGTTCATTCAATAAAATTCAGACACGTGTATTCAACAATAATTATTTTTGAAAAAAAATAGTTACAATTATTTTGTAATAAAAAAATTAATGCTCCCCAAATGTAGAAAACATCGATCGTCAATTGTCTACTTATATACTCCCTCCGTCCCGAAATAGATTACAATATTCCCTCACATTTTTGTCCCAAAAAGGATTACAAAGTCAATAACTTTATAGTGATTTGACTCTTTTACCCTTCCCTTTTCTTTTCTGCCAGCCACTATTCACACTATTCATCCATGTGATAGAAAGGATATTTGGGGGATTTGGGGGTAATTTGGGAAAAAAATTTGATTTGACTCTTCTTTAATTTCAACAAAAAGAGAATATTGTAATCTAAAGTGGGACGGAGGGAGTATGTTGCTGAAATTTTGTCTACTTATATAATTTTATATTGTTATGCTTTTATTTTTTTGTAATTTTTATTTTATGCAATTTTATATTTTATTTTTCAAAGAAAGAAAACACATTTTTATGTAACTTTATACCGTGTGTTTTAATTTTTTGGGAACAAAACACAGAATCTCCCGAAGGATAAAAAAGGATTCTTTTTCTTCATGTTGAACCTATCACTTTATATTTCAAATATGTTTACTTATGTATTCTTGAATTTTAATTTATTGTGTTTTTAATTTTATTTTATGCATTTATACTTTATGTGTGTTTACTTGAATGATTTTAATGAAATGTAGTAATTTTGTTTTATGTGTGTTAATTTTATATAATTTTATCTATAATTTTATGTTGTTGACTTTCTCAATCGTGAATTATATTTATAAATAACTTTAATAGAAAAGATAATGTATAAAATAATTCTATACCCTATTAGATAACTACAACTAAAGAAAATGAGCCCGGTTCCATGGCCACTGGATTCCAATGGCCACGGAAGCCACTGTCCCCTACGGATTTCCGTTCATAAAATTGAAGATTCCTACCATCTTAATTCCCGGTAAACCCCCCGCCAAGTCCCGACTCAAACTAATCACCCCATTTACGTAGGGGGTTTACCGGGGGTTAGGG
This sequence comes from Cuscuta australis, assembly GCA_003260385.1. Lineage (NCBI taxonomy): Eukaryota > Viridiplantae > Streptophyta > Magnoliopsida > Solanales > Convolvulaceae > Cuscuta > Cuscuta australis. The sequence goes on from NQVE01000161.1 coordinate 2,383,604, forward strand.
AGTAGGAATCATCAATTTTATGAACGAAGTTCCGTAGAGGGGCAGTGGCTTCCGTGGCCACTCAAATCAGTGGCCATGGAACCGGGCTAAAAAAAATAGAAATAAAAGTTAATACTCCCTATAACAAAAGATTGTGAAATACGTAGTACTTGATACAACAAAGTCTGAAAGAATTACCACTATGTTTGGTTTAAGGAATTTAAAAGGAAAAAGAAAAAAAATGAAATGAAAAATCATTTTTCTTATTCGGTTAGAGGGGAAAAGAAAGGAAAAGTGGAAGAAAAAAAAGAAGAGACAAAATGTACATAGTGGAGGAAAAACCAAATTCCTAAACCATTTTTCTTTCTTTTCCTTCCAAAATCCTTGGGCCAAACATAGTGTACCAGCTTAATAAAAATGGATTCCAAATCCATACTATGCTGAATTGCTTGCTGACCAGTGCCATTCTTGGAGAAGCTAACTCTTCCAAATGGCGGAATCTCATCTTCCTCAAATAGCCATTCTTGGAGCTGGCATCTTCGTCAAAACCCAATACATTCCCCGGTTAGCCGAGATTTCTCACCTTTTCGTCCTCAAAGCCATTTGGAGCCGCAGCGAGGTAATATGAATACCCACACCCCGATTCTTCTCGCACGATTTTAGGGTTTGGATGAAGATTGCGATGCCATGAAAGAGGTTCCTTGTGCAGGAGTCGGCCAGAAGTGCCGTCGAGCTAGCAACGAAGCATTTCCCTAGTGTGGAGTGTAAGTGGGGAGATGCTGGTCTTGATGAGATTATCAGTGATGCTTCCATCATCGGAGTTGCTGTGGTTCTTGCCGGACAGACGCAGGTTTCAACACCTAATTTCGTTTTAGGGTTCATGATTTTTGGATTATTGGTGAAATTATTCATCATTTCAACACCTAATTTTGTTTTACCATTGCTCCATATGTTCTTCTTGCTGAAGGTTAGTGTGATTATTTTAAATCGATATTCGTGTATAGATGGATAAACAAGATTTAACAACATAAACCTTGTCCGGCCACAACAGCTTGTGTTGCATATTGCTCTTTTATTGATTTCAACTAAATAATGGAGTAAATCGCGATGGCCTATTGAACTTCATCAACATGCTTCCCTTCCCCGCACAACCCTTCGTGACGTGTTTTGAGCCAAACAAAGACTTATGACTCAGAGACTAGTGGGATGTTGGGCCTAAAGCTTTGCAAAGCAATGACCATATGCAAATGTTCACATATTTCTTCAGCATTCTCCCCAAAATTGTTTTTTCTATAAAACATGATGGAACATTGAGGGAAATTCTTTCAGGTGGAGATGTCATTGAGACTTCTCAAAGGAGGAAAACATGTCCTACAAGGTATCCATGTTCAAATATGATAATGTGGCTTTTCTCTGTAGAAAATCTTAATAACTCATCGGATAATTTGCTTTTGAAGTTTATACACTCATAGTTTTGAAAGGCGAGTCCCTTTCTCGCCTAAGGCAACTCAGGCGTCCGGGCGACCTTTTACCGCCTGTAGATGTTCAGGCGAGGCGTTGTCTGCGTTTCTCGCCGCTCGTGTAAGTCGATTGCTTTTCTTGCCTTTTTGGCCTGAGTTGTTCGCCTTTCTCGCCTGAGTTGTTCGCCTTACTGGCCATGGGCCTTTTAAAAAATGAGCTGGCATTTTTTGTACATTTTTATATACGGAGTATTAAATACTCGTTTTTTTGGGAAACATATGTAGTAACTACTCTAATTGTTTTGTTTAACATGTATGACTTGCTTGGGATTGACATTATTAATTGCACTATATATTTTGTGTATGTGTGTGTATGCCCCAAGTTCGCCTTTTGGCCGCCCGCCTCTCGCCTTGCCTTTCACCTTAAAAAAAGCTCTCTTGCCTGCCTCTGGCCTTTCACTTTTCAAAACTATGGATACACTGTAGCTCTATGTATAATCATGATCTCTGTGTGTGTGTGTGTATGTATGTATATATATACATATATAATGCACACATCAATATACAAATATACATATTGACACACACAGATGCATACACACTCACATACATTCATCTGCCCTTATCTTTCAGATAACTAGGGCATGTATTATGGAATTTATTTATGTGTGTCCATCTTACCATATATAGTTCAAACTAATGGTTCATGTCTTCTCTTCTTTTGCATGGTTTGTGCTACTTGATGAAATTCTGATTACAAAGAGAAGCCAGCTGCTGCTTGTAAGTGGACCCTTTTTAATTATTTGAGAATATAAAGTCAAAAGAATGTTATCTCAGTATATGTATATATAGAATATGTAATACATATCAATTTACAAAATTGTTAATGTGATGTAATCAATGTAAAAACCCACTTTTTTTTACATTGTAGTTTTAGTTTGAGGAGTCAAATTTTTGATACATTATGTATAATGACCGCCCCAAAACAACAATCACTTCATTTAAGAATAGTGGCAATCTAGGAGGAGAAAAAACTTAGGAACGGGCTCGTGAAGAGTTTATTATGGATTTATAAATTATTTTGCATATGGAGAATGGTGATGCCTCTGCTTCTGATGATGAAACCACTTCCATTAAAATATTTATGAACAAAATCAATGGATTATTTTTTACTTATAGCACAGCCCACCCTGTGTCAAGCACTGGATCTGCCATTGGGCCTTTATAATATGCAATTTCATACTGTATTTGTTAATTGTTACCATTAGGTATTTGATCATGTCTCTGTTTGTAGTACTCTTTAAGTGAATCAGCCCATCATTTTAGCATGTAGGAATTGTATGATTTATATCTACTTGTGGATTATGTTTGACAATTTCATTGTTATGTGTGCTAATATTCTATAAATGTATCAGGCATTGCAGAGGCAGAGAAAGCATTAATGCATTATAATTCCATGGCTGCTAGCATGACTCGACAACCAATATGGGCTGTTGCTGAGAATTATCGTTTTGAGCCTGCTTTCACAGAGGTGTCTGTTTCACAAGCATATTGATTATTCCATGGGCTGGTTTGCAGTGGGAATAATTTTTTGTTCACTTGCAGAGCAATAAAATGATTGCCGAGATAGGGGACATTGTAAATATCCAGGTCATTGTCGAAGGGTCAATGAATAGCTCAAACCCTTATTTCTCAAGCTCTTGGAGGCGCAACTTCTTTGTGAGTAGCCCTTTCATGAAATATATTTTGGAATTTGTCTAATTGTATGTAGCCATAACTGTCATACCAAATCTTCAAAAGAAGGAAAACATGGTCTTTATGGTTAATGGAGACATTGGTAACTTCATGCCTATATTGTGTGAAGTTTAAAATCAAATTTTAGCATTCTAATTCTCAAAAGAGAATTCTATCTATTCAGACAAACTATATTGTTCTTTTTTTTCTCAGGGTGGTTTCATTCTAGACATGGGCGTGCATTTTGTTGCTGGATTAAGAATGGTACTTCACTTTGTCTTTCTCGCGTAGTTTGTCCACACACATATTTTCTTTCATATTCCTAGAGATTCATAACCCAATGAGATATTCTCAAGTTTTACGCCAATTAACCGACTAACCATTCATCAAAATCTACAGTAATTTTTTGAAAGCCAAAATAGCATTGCATTGCATTAACTGAAATGGGAAACAAAATCAGGGGGGGGGACCCTCCCAAACACCAGAATGAGACAAAGTTCTATGTGTGGCAAGCGTATGTGCACCAACATCTTGCTCACAACCAACCAACAAAAATAACTCTGAATCAAAACAAAAAAAATCAGTTGCCTACAATCCTCCAAGTGTGCATTATTATTAATATTACCATTATTATTAAATCTCTCTTCTATTCGTAAATCTTACTCACATAATTTCATATTTCTCGATAATTGTGCTTGCTCATTCGTGAAACTTTAGTTTGAGATGGAGGGAGTAATTATTAGATATAAGTTCATATGTACTCCCTCTGTCATACAATGAACTTGATGCTTTGAATTCCCAGTTTTTAAGAAAAATGTTGAAAAGTGTACGTTTGGATTTTTTTAGAATAGAAAAATGTCATGACTCACGAATTCCTTTCTTAAAAAAGAAGTGAGAGAAGAGTAAAGTTTATTTTGGGATGGACGAAAAAAGAAAGTGTAAACTCTATTGCAGGAGTGGGGAAGTATTACTTTTGAGCAAAAAAATCTGTTATTTTTCATCAATTACCATCCAGGCTAGTGTTGTGACTAGGTTTTTTTTAAATTTATATGTTCCATGCTGCACAGCTTGTTGGATGCGAGGTAGCTTCGGTCTCTTCTCTGACTTCTCATGTAGATATGACATTACCTCCACCTGATAATATTTCAGCATTGTTGTAAGTTCATTTCTCTGTCTTTTTTTTCTCTATTTGAGCTAGAGGTCTATTGAAAACAGTCCCTTTACTACATAATAGGGGTAAGGTCTGCGTATGCACACCCTTCTAATACCCTACTTTTTGTAAATTTTTACTGGGTTTGCTGTTAAGTTTATTCACTTTTAGCAATTTTCTAACAAAATGTATTACTAACTAACAAAGGAGAATCTCTTTATCTGACCGCAGCCAACTGGAGAATGGATGTTCAGGAGTGTTTGTTATGGTTGTTTCGTCAAGATCGCCAAAGGCATGCCAAATGATTCTCATTTTGTGTTCAATTATGCTTTAAGGATGACTATACACTTACACAATACTAAACTTTTGACTTCTCATGCAGATAGTGTGGCGAGTCGTAGGCTTAAATGGAACACTGCAAGTTGAGCGAGGAAATAAAGATGGAAAGCACGGCTACTCGGTAATCCTAACTCAGACCATGTTCATATATCTTGCTTTATACTCCGTAATTTTCATATTCATTAGTCTAAAAGCAAGGGGGCATTTTTTAAAAGATGTGCGTAACACATGGTAATCCTTGGTAGCCTTTATATTTTCTTTCAGGCGGGGTGTAAGAGCAAAGATTTTCCCCTTATTTTTATACTTGGCTTTGAGTCATTCTTAGGCCCTGTTCTTTTGGGTTAGAATTTCAGAGTTGGATGTTGGAACAAACTGGAAGGAGTTAGAAAAAGCTGGAAGGAGTTGGAAAATTTTGGAAGAATTAAAGTGTTGAAAAGTCACTCAATTAAATGATCACCCAAATAAATATGCAAAAAAACTCTAATTTTGGATAAAAAAGAATTCATTCTTGTGCGTGTTTGAGTGATGTGTTATAAATTTAGGTATATAATGCTATTGTATATTCATCATTTATAAATATTCTTTTTAAGTCATTGTTGGAAGAACTAGGAGTTTGGAATGAACTGGAAAGAACTAGGAGTTGGAAGTTATTTTTTCCAAGCCAAAAGAACAGGGCCTTAGTATATTAGATTACTCCCACCGTCCATTACTCCCCCTCACCCTTAAATAATCTTTTTTGTTTTGTTTTTTGTCCTTCCCAGAATATTTTTCCTTTCCTTTTTAAGAACAAAATGTGTGCTTGTAATTGTTTCAATCTAAATCGCAACCGCACTTACAGCGAGGAAATGGGAACAGCGGCTTAAGCCATTAGGTGTAGGCGCTTTCCAGAGGTGGAATATTCTAGTTCTTCCTATTTGACCCGAAACCGATCGATCTAGCCATGAGCAGGTTGAAGAGAGCTCTAACAGGCCTTGGAGGACCGAACCCACGTATGTGGCAAAATACGGGGATGACTTGTGGCTAGGGGTGAAAGGCCAACCAAGATCGGATATAGCTGGTTTTCCTAATAAGTGTCCCATGTGAAAAAAAGAAGATTACTCCTAATGGAGGAAGTAAATTACATACATTAAACAAGATTATATAGCTAAACACCTATTGTTTTATTTTTCTTGACTTTGGATCCCGAGTGGGGGTGAAAGTCAAATATTAAAAGTAAACATGATGTGCGAACGCCGAAGTTTAGTTTTACTTTGCAACTCACGCTTAGCGTAATATATGACTTTGCACTTTACGTGGAGATCAAATTCAAAGAACATAAAATATGAGGTGCAAGTCAAATACCAATCTTAGTACAAACACAAAGTGCAAATGCCAAATCTCTCCTCTCTCTTCTCTATGTATATCTGTATCCAGTGTTAAATTTTTGGCACAAGAGTTGGAAGAATAAATTCATACCCGGTCCCCAAATCTGTCTTCAGGTGTCTATATACACAGCCGATGGGCAAAGCAAAAGCTTCTTCTATCCATTCAGTGGCGTCGCGGAAGAGCTCAAAACATTTCTGTCACACATTTCTTTGTCACGTCAAAAAGAGGTACGTCTAACTTAGCTTTCAGAAATCTGGGATGCTCGCTTAGGATGTTGTGTGCAAAAAGTGTGGTCGGTCCTTGTCTGGTTTTTTTTTTATAAAAACACAACACATTGACCTTTCGAGTAGGGGTAAGATCTGCGGACACGCAGCTTTCCGGGACCCTACACTCTTTGTGGATTTTTACCTTTGGGTTGTTCAATCTCAACACATTTCTGAATGTCTTCTTGTGTGTACCATTTGGGAATAATTTCCTTGCAGGAGGAGGGCAGGGGGTTGAAAGGTGAACCACGCATGTCCTACGTGGAAGGATGTAGGGACATTGCTGTTTTAGAAGCAATGCTTGAATCTGGACATAAACAAGGGGCTCTTGTCCATGTTAAACGGTTTTAATAGTACTCCGGGGGGGGGGGGGGGGGTAAATGACAAATTCTTGAGGTTCATGCCTATTACTGAGAGATAAATATCTTTTACTCCTTATTTAATAAATAAATAAGTTTTGTGCTATGTGGACATTTAATAGACTAACAATTTTTTTTGAATGAAATAGACTAACATCTAAAAATTGAATCTTTACTATATGGAGCATTAAATTTCACTTCCATTTAATTAATAACAAATTATTAACATATATATTTTTGTCTATGATTTTTACTTTTAATTTTCTCATCTCATTTTTTTTGAAATTTTTAATTTTTAAATTTTATTTTCTTTAGTTTTGAATTTTTTTAAACTTTTGTTTTTATTTTTTTTACATATATTATAGAATATCTTTCAAGAAAAATAATTTTCAAATTTTGGCTTTACAGATAAAAACGCCAAGTGAAAAAGTTATTAGCCAAACAATGGTTTTGGCCGTTCACTTAGTCACAAAGCCAACGTCAGTCAAAGATGCCAAAATCTATTCAAAAAGTTGTTTTCCAAACACAGCCATTATCTTTCAAACTTCAAAGCCCTGTCGGGATTATTATGATATCCTCTTCATTGTTAAGATTATTTTTTATTATCAATCTCTAATACTACCTCCGTCTCATTTTATAACGCTTGTTTCGGTTTACGATGTTTAACTGAAATTATTTTCAAACCATTTTATATGACAAATGGTATAAAATTTAAAAATAAAAATTACATATTAAAAAATTACATCAAAAGATCTACAAAACTAGTAGTGACAATAATATTTTAGTTTATCAAATTGCTAACGAAAATAAAAAAAGAAAGTGAATGAAGTTTGACTCTGTGAATAGTAAACATTTGAGACGGAGAGAGTATCATTTTATTTTGGTTTAATTTACGGTCAAAGTATGTCAATTTTATCAAAAAAGTGAAAAGTTAACTAATATTCAGGGATGAAGGGAGTATGTTGTTTCCAACATACGAGTAGGGGTGGACACGGTACCGGTACGGTACCATGACCGGCAACGGTACCGCCGGTGCCCGCCATCGTCACCGCCGGCCGGGACGTTCCATCGGTTCCGGGAACCGGTACCGGCACCGCCCCCACGGTACCAGTTCCGGTACCCATTTTCGGTACCGGCACCGGCGGTAACAGTTCCGGTTCTGGTACCTTTTTTTTGTCCAGCCTCCATCGGTCCAGCAGCCCCTCTAGCTCCAGCAAGGTTACTCTCTTTCTAAAAATAAGTCTCTTCCAAATTTTCAACAATTGCATTTAATATTTTTCATAGATCTCAATTGTTTTTATGGACACTAGATTTTTCAAAAAATAATCAAAAAAATAAATCAATTTTACACTTTAAAAATTTAATAAAAAAGCAAAAAAAAATTAATTTGGGGGTGGCCGGTCCGGTACCGGAACCGCCGGTCTGGGTAGTGGAACCGGTACCGGCCGGTCCGGTCACGGTACCGGTACCAAGGGCTTGCGGTACCAGAACCTGCGGTTCCGGAACCGTCCCGGAACCGTACTGTGTCCACCCCTACATACGAGTACTGTAGAATACACTAGAAAATCTCAAATTTACACATTAAGAGCTTGTTCTCTTTAATTGATTTTTACATGATCAAAGTGCGTGCTGAGACAGGTTTCGAGCTAGTTTGAGATGCTACATTACGAGAATTTTCTAGCCCTGAGCCCGGCCCGAGCCCATATAGTGGGCCTAACAATTGAAGATCGGGCCCAGCACACATGGATATCCGCGGGCTTCAGGCCGGCCGAGTCTGCACAACAAAACTTCTAAGTAATTAGAAATAATAATTTTTTAAAATAAAGTCGTAATGGGTCAATATATATTGGATGTTTGGTATAATAAATACGGCCCGGTTCCATGGAGACTGGATTCCAGTGGCCACGGAAGCCAATGCCCCCCTACGGAGCTCCGTTCATAAAATTGATGATTCCTACTTCTCTAACCCCCTGGTTAACCCCCCCGCCAAGTCCCGACCCAAACTAATCACCCCACCTACGTCAATTGCACCTCGTAAGTATAATTGACTTTAAAGTCAAAAGTTTTGACTTTATACTTAGAGGGGGTAGGAATCATCAATTTTATGAACGGAGTTCCGTAGGGAGGCAGTGGCTTCCGTGACCACCGGAATCTAGTGGCCATGGAACCGGGCCGTAATAACTATAATGAGTAAATGGAAGAACAACTAATATATAAAATGTGTTTTGTTTGATATTGCTACTACGTATAGAGTATGAAGTATTATTTATTGGATACCATTATCAATATGTGACACGTTGTAAACAATAATGAGTAATAAAGATGTATTTATTTTATGAAATATACTTATAATTTACTTTTTTTTCTCCATAGAAGTATGTATGTGTATTTATAATAATTTGAAATAGTATTACTCTTATTATTATTGTTGTTGTTATTATTTTATTATAATTATACTAACAATAAATATTGTAATTCATTCGTGTTGGCCCGGGCCGTGGGCTTGAGCATAAAACTCAAGCTCGACCTTAAAATATTCTAGCCACCATTTATAAGGCCCAAGCGCCCATACAATAAAATGTCAAGCCAAGCTTGCTATTTTGCGGGTGGGCTTTGGCAGGTGGGTTGGATACCCAAGCCCGTGATCGAGTCTAATATGAGTGTAGTTATATTTAAAGTGATTTCTAATCTTATTTGATTTGATTTGTTGAAATGAACTGACAAATATGAGTGTAGTTATGATTTGTTTTTTTTATGGTCTTTGTTATTTGACAAACCTGGTCATTATAGCAAGTTTGCTAGAGGTATATTTGAACTGTCCGAATTAGAATTTACTCCTCATTTTTAAGAGTATTGTGAAATGTTTAATAACTAAACCCGTCCGAAAAATCACCATTTAATGGGTGAATCATACTTTAATAAAAAAAGATTATGACGAATTATCTAAAATATTTTAATAATGAGGCAAAAGTATTATTAATACGAATGAATGATTCTCATTTGAAAGATTTATTTGACGCCGGGGCATTTTATATTCATCTATTAAAAGATAATCTTGGATAATTAAATTTTAATGGAGAAAATATATACTCCATTCGTTCCTAAATAGATTATAAATTGCGGATTACGAAGAAAAATTTCCTACTTTTTGAAATCGTTTTATTTACAAATTGGTATATCAATAAGATATAAAAATTACATATTAAAAAACTATGTCAAAAGTTCTACAAAAGAAGAGATGACAAGATTATTTTATTTTATTAAATACTTAATAAATTGCGTAAACGAACAAAAGTTATCGAGAGGAGAGGGAAAATTATTTTATTAAATACTTAATAAATTGCGTAAACGAACCAAACTTATTAAATACTTAATAAATTGCGTAACGACGGAGGGAGTATATTTTTTTGTGATTTTGGCCACAAGCTTCCATTTTCTCAGATGGAGCCAAACATTCGGTATTATATGATTGTGGAGTAAGATGGAATAAATCAAAATGAGTTTTAAACTCTCCGTGAATCTTTTGATAGTGGAGTAATACTTTGTCAATATTACTGTCAATGTTGCTCATGAGATTTTTGGAAATAGATGCTTTATGCTTTAACATATAGAAGTAAGTCAGAATGCGTACATTCATACCCAACAATGGATGATAGCCTTCGAAGCACTGAGGTAATGTTGTTGATAATTTTAACTTGAAATATATTTGAGGAACCCTACTTAGTGTACACTAAAACAAAAGTAGGTTCGATTAGATACTTAATGTCTGTGCGTGCAGAGACATTAAGTGTCTATAAGTGCCTATTTTGCCCTTCAAGTGGAGTTTCATAGTACTCCTCTTTTAAGTTTTAACTTATTCAATCATGTGCAAGGTCTTCCTCAATTAACCTTTTTCCTCATCATCCATTCTTTCCAAAAGGGTTCACGCATTTACATGTCCAAGTTCAATGTATCTGGACTTATCGTCCACTTTCTCTTTTTTTTAAATAAATATTTAAACTATTTCAGCAGCACTCCATGTCCAATAAATACTCTCTTGTAAAAAGATTTTACATTCAGACTTCTTATTGGAATTAACAAAAATAAAATTAATTTGTTGGAAGTGATTCTGAAAGAAAATAAAACTTCTTTTGAAACAGATATAAAATCTTTTTATAGAACATACGTAATAAGACTATTCCTTTGGATTGAAAAAATTAACTCCTTTCATTTCTTTTCAGTTTTTTCTAACAATGACTTTATATATATATATATATATATATATATATATATATATATATATATATATATATATATATATATGAAGATTATACAATAATATTGTTAGAAACTTAGGAGGAAGAACGCTGTGAAGCGGCGTTGAAGAGTTGAAGAACGAAAAACAAGAATTACGACTTGATAGATTTAACGAATTGCGAATAAACTTTTAGATCAAAGTTATTTCGGGGTATACCAAAATATTTTAATCGGATAAAACGTTAATAAAAAATAAACCTTTCAAAATCCTTCTCAACCATACCCAACTACTCCTTTTGTAGAGTTGAAGATTATGGCGACCAGACATGAACATTCGCGCAAAGGAAGCGTATGTTCGCGCAACACGGAGAGAACCGAATTTTGCTAAAGGACGCAAGTGTTTCGCGCGTTAATTTATTTTCGGTTTTGGCTCAATTTTGACGTTTATCCATACGTCCGAATCTTTAGTGTTTCGGGCTCCATTCATGAATAAGAATTTTCACAAAGCAATAATGTCAAAAATAAAAAATTTCTAAGCTCAACCCCGGCCAGGGGCTCTGCCCTTTAGACCTTGCTACCTGAGGCTGCAACCTCCGAACCCCTGCAATGAATTTGTAATATCGTTGAACGAGTGCACACTCCCTTCTCCTAACTCGCTTGGCGGCTATTCGAATTCCTGTCTTATCTAAGTAATTCCAATCACAAAAAATAGCCGATGGAACAAAAATCACCAACAAACATTATATATCCAAATTCATAACATACACCCCAAACACAAATAAGGATGAATTTTTTTATATCCAAGATTATGTTTTTACATATTTGTTTAGATGATCATTTAATTAAGTGACTTTTTAATACTTTAAATACTCGGGGTATTCTAACATTTTCTAACTCCTAATTTTTTCGAACTTCTTCTAGTTTTCCCCAACTCTTTTCAATTTTTTTTAAAATTTCAATCCAAAAAGAACGGCCTACGTGTAGACATCTACAGAAACTAGGACTATTTAAATATTTAATACGAATTATTTGAGAAGGCGGCTGAGATTTTTTTTCAATTAAAAAAGGGAAATGCTTGGTTCACAAACTCAATGGTCACAAACTTCACAAACTTGCTATTTGTGAAGTTCAATGAAAAAAATTAAATGGTCTAAAATGATTTTAAAATGAAATTTTAAACTATAAATAGAAATTTTGTGAAGTTTGTGAGTATTCTGTTTGTGAACATAGTATTGCTCATTAAAAAAAAAGTGGCTGAGATTTGGGATAAGGTTAATTTAAAAAGGCATGGAACAAAATTGCGTGCGTTTAACTATCACTAAGAGTGAATTCCATTTTTTTTATAGAATTAAGCTATTTGTACATTAAAAATTATACCTCATTTTGTACCTATACATCAATATTTTGTGTTAGTATAATGCTAGTGTGATGATTTACACTGACACAAAATGTCAGTACAAAATTTTTTTATTAAAAAAGCATTTTGTGACAGTGACAATTGACAACCGTTAAAATGCTGGTGTTTGAAGTATAACTTGGGGGTAACCCCTATCATGGTTGTCTTTTATAAGAGGATATTGACAAGGCGTTGTTTATGTATGTGGTCAATAGGAGATATAAAGGGTGTAATGGTCAAATTTGATTTCTGGAAAAGACAAGTGCATTATAGTTTATTTCTAAATCAAGAGCAATGTTAGATTCACAAACAGAATGTTCACAAACTTCACAAACTTACCATCTATGGTTTAAATTCTAATTTTAAAATTATTTTAGACTATTTAATTTTTTTTTGAAATTCACAGATAACAAGTTTGTGAATTTTGTAATCATTGTGTTTGTGAACTAAGCATTTCCCCTAAATCAAATCTCAAATATTTATGAATTTTCTACGTAGTACTTTTAATTTAAATTTATTTTCTTGGTAGTTCTCGTAAAAAGAATCCATCAAATGATCATATATTTTTATGGGATCAAATGACAATTAAGTTTAGTAATTTCTCTATCTCAAATTAAATTATATTTTTGTTATTCATAAGGTCAAATATCATTTACTTTCCTTTCCTATTTTCGCTATTCATTTTATAAAAAATGCTTTCTCCATCCTAAAATATTTGTCACATTTTGCAAAATGAAGTAAAATATCATATTTTTTCAATTCATTTTATTTAAATATTTGTATAAAAATAAAATCTACATATTCAAAAACTAAGTGAAAAATTCTTTAAAATAAAAGGTGTCAAGAATATTTTATTTTATCAAATAATCCATAAAAATACATAAATAAACAATAGTTCCCGTGATTGTTGAAAAAGAAATGTAGTATTCTTTTTTGGGACGATGGGACTATAATAATGTCAATTCTTTTTTGGGAGAACTCCCTAAATAGGATTAAAAAAATATGAAAATATCAAAATACGAGTAATATATCTTTCAAGACCAAAATAGGAGTTCATATTTTCACTGGTACACTGCCACTCTCATCACTGGAGTGTCGATGTAGATCACCGACGGTTGATTGATCACACTGACAATTACACTATCATCAATTTTTTTATCACACTGCTAATGCGTTTTCTTACATCACACTGTCATTATATTTCAATTTTGGTCTCAAAAGACATATGACTCCTATTTTGGTATTTTCAAACTTTTTTACTCCTATTTAGAGACATGTCTTTTTTTTAATATGTACATTTTATTTTTTGATTCTGCTCCAATTCTTAAATGAATTATATTGAAAATAACTTTAGTTAAATATAGTAAACCAAAACAAACAATTTAAATTAGGACAAAGGGAGTATGTTTTGATATTTTTCATCATATAAACACTAAGAGGCATTGGCTCTTTTTGTGTCATTCCGTTAAGAATTGTATGAATAAATATTAGATTGTAATGAAATCAACTAACCATTTCTTTTGTTTTTTTTTTGTTTTTTTTTGTTTTTTTGTTTTTTTTGTTTTTGTAAAACAAAGAGGGAGCCCAAATTCTAAGAAGTTTCTTCCGGAGTAACTATAGCAATTTAATTAATGAAAATTAAAGAAGCAGTAACGATGATGATGGCATGAGTGCATAGGAGACTGAGAGACGTATTTGAAGTCTTCATTTCTCGCCGCTTCTCGTCTTCTTCCGTAGGAAACGGCGATCAGAACACAATATATTTATATCCGCTTTTGTTGGGATTTCCGCCGCCGATTCGCCGTGTATGATCCATCTCCAGCCGTGATTGTGAGCGCCTTTTGACCTTTCCGGCATCCACAAATTATTTCCCTCTTTTTTTTTTTTATTTCTCGCGTTTTCGTTTATCGTAGAATTTTGAATGAAACGAATGGATTCCCAGGTGGGCCTAATCAATCTCGGGTCGCGAAGCTCTGTACCCGGACTGCCCTGATGGATGAGATTGGAGTCGATGCCGGGTTTGATTTCTTCTCCTTCTTCTTCTTTTTTTTCCTCCTTCCCATTCGTTTCTGATTTGATATTTCAACACAAAATCTAGGTTTTGGTTTCCAAAAATTGTAATGCGAGGTTTTCTTTTTCTTTTTGTGGGTAATCTAAGTTCTCTTGATTTGTTAGTTTTCATTAGAATCAGAGATTGAATTCTGGGTTTTCTATTTAGCATCAATTGGACTAGAATATGGATCTTTGACAAAGGAGTTGATGAGTTCTGTTTTTTTAGCTATGGAGCATGAATGTTTTTATATATACCGATTTGGTGAATGTGGATTGTTTGAAAATATGCATTTGGGAACAGCTCGGACATTGAAGTTGATGACATAAGGTGTGATAACTTAGTTGAGAAGGATGTCAGTGACGAAGAGATTGAGCCAGAAGAATTGGAGCGGAGGATGTGGAAGGATCGCGTCAAGCTGAAGAGACTCAAAGAAAGACAGAAGCTTGCAGTGCAATCTGCCGATAAGCTGAAAGGGAAGCAACCGACCGATCAAGCCACACGGAAGAAGATGTCAAGGGCCCAGGATGGGATTTTGAAGTACATGTTGAAGCTGATGGAAGTGTGTAAGGTCCGCGGGTTTGTTTATGGGATCATACCGGAGAAGGGCAAACCCGTGAGTGGATCTTCCGATAATGTTAGGGCGTGGTGGAAGGAGAAGGTGAAGTTTGATAAGAACGGTCCGGCGGCCATTGCCAAGTATGAAGCCGAATGTCATGCGAGGGTACAGGGAATAGGTGGCCTGGTCGGGAACCCCCAGAGTGTCCTACAAGATCTACAAGATGCCACTTTGGGATCCCTTTTGTCTTCTTTGATGCAACATTGTGATCCGCCCCAACGGAAGTACCCATTGGAAAAAGGTGTACCCCCACCCTGGTGGCCGACGGGGAACGAAGAGTGGTGGAATAAGAATGATTTGCCTGAAGGACTTAATCCGCCCTACAAGAAGCCCCATGATCTAAAGAAAGTGTGGAAGGTTGGGGTTCTGACTGCCGTTATAAAACACTTGTCGCCTGATATTGCAAAGATAAGGAAGTTAGTTCGGCAATCTAAGTGCTTGCAGGATAAGATGACTGCCAAGGAAAGCTCGATTTGGTTGGGTGTCCTAGAAAGAGAGGAAGCCCTAATCCGCCAACCAAGCAGTGAAAACGGATCATCTGGTGTAAGTGAGGCACCTAATGGGGCTCACCGTGAAAATAAGAGACCTTCTCTCTGTAGTGACAGTGATTATGATGTTGATGATGCCCTTATCTCTGTTTCATCAAAGGACAAGAGTGGAAACCATGTTTCTGATGTCAGTCCTTTAAATGCTGTGCCTCAATGCCATCAGATTCAAAGGAAAGAGCATAAACGTCCTAAGAGACGAAAGAGTTCAAAACCAATCCCTGCTGCTCAAGGGGCCCCTCCAGCTATTGAACATATTCCTCGTGATGATGGGCCCAATGATCCTAATCCCATTATAGCGGGATACTTAACTAATGGAAGCGAAACCGGTGGGTCCCACCCAATGGAACGTTTGGAGAAAAGTTCCGATGGCCAAACCGAGTTACCATCAGGTGACTGTAATCATTCTATTGTTCCATTTATGGGCAATATGTCTATTGTTGATCCAATATCTCAAAATTCTGCTGTTGTCCATTATGAATTGAGGCCACAGATGGGTCCCACAGATTGTGGCATGCACGCTCAAATTCAAGATATTCAGATGCTTAATGACCCTCTCTTTCCAGGAGTTAATGATGAGCCACAAAGATCAATGTTTCACTATGGACCTCTAATTCCAGAAGTGCACTATGAGCCTCCAAAATCCGCATCTCAAGATTCTTCTTTGCACCATGAGCTACAAGGTTCCGATTTCCATCATGGATCTCAATACCATGAACTGCATCAATCCTCTGTTTATCAATACTATACTCCTGACGAAGAGAGGTCTCAGTTAGCATTTAATGAACTTCCGACGAGGCCGGATGATTTTGGACATTATGGAAAAGACTCGTTTCAGAATGAACATGATGGTAGATCTGTTGAAATGCCTTTTGAAAACCCAATAACTGGTGTCTCAACTGATTATACAACACTGAACAGTCCGATAAGTTTTGGAATTGATGTCCCCACTGCATTTGAGACCGACTTTGAAATTTTGATCGACGATGACGAATATTTGACATTCTTTGCCTCTTAAAGCTATCAGATTGTGAGTTTTTCATCTACTTGCTCTTTAGTTATTATCTATTGTTCCCTTTCTAAGCCTCATTTTGTTTGGGGGATTTTTGAGGGGATGGAAGGAGATGTATGATGCTTATTTTCAAAATTAATTCTCACGTTATGGTAGTTGGAAATAAAGTGAGGGAAAAATTGTATAAAACTGCATGATTTAGTTGAACTTATAATCCCTTTATACAAAAAAAAGGAAAAAAAATAGGTCTCTCAGAGTAAGGTATAAATTTCGAATTTTTAGTCAACTCAATCAAGGAACAATCTTATACAAGTATGAGTGGTCACTTATACCTCTAAAACTTAGTTCCAAGATTGTTTGGAGTAATTGACTACAATAGCTTGCTGCTTCCGTTTCGCGGTTTTCATATTTTTACTTCAATACTTAAAGTTTAAATGTAAAACCAGCTTCTTTCTGTGAAAAAAAAGAGTTTCTTGGAGCCAAAGACCTTGTGGTCCAATGGCACCAAGTTGACTCTTCCAAATGGAGGTCAGGTCACGGGTTCAATCCCGAGTGGAGGCAATAACTCCCGGTGCTTCAATAGGTTGAGAAAGGATGTATGAATAGATACTACAATTGTAGTTGAGTTGTTAGTGCTAAAAAAAGATTCTTGAAGTATTACTTTATTTTTTTGGGTAGTTAATTTATATTGTGAGCCATACAAATAAACTTTTAGTGCTCAACCCAATCCTTCTTTCCAAATCCCCCAAGCAAACAAGACTTGAGAGTTCATCTGAAGTTTCTTTCTTGAATTTCTAAACGCAGGGTATAAAGATGAATCTGCTACTGTTAGTGCCTAATGGAAGGGAGCTTATTTGATTACACATTGAGGACCTTGACTGTAAGGTACTAAAGTATTGTTTATTTCCACCACAATCGTGTAAACGGAAGTTATCATTTTTTTAAAATTCTCACTAGCCTTCCTTTTTACATTGTGAAGGAAAGTGCTCCAATGTAAATGACTTAGTTCTGTGATTGGCTAGGGTGCATATCTTTTTCACTTACTAGAAATCGAATAAAAAGTCCCTATTGATATTCACGTTGCGTATTCCTTCAGTTGTTACTGGATTCAATTATTTCTTTCAAACGTAAGGGGGTTAATTAGATCATTGGGACACCAATGTTGGAGCTTTTCGAAGTACAACGGAGTCTCTATTTTCCCGTTTTAATTAAGATTGCCAAAGACTCTTCATTTGGATGCCTAAAGTCATCCCTAATCCTCATTGAGACGATGTTTAACGATATTAAAATACTCTGCAATTAAATATGGCTTCATCATCCCTTGCAAGTAAATGGAATTTTATCCAGTTTGTTGTTATTGTTGTTGTTGGCCTTCTTTAACCATTGATATGTTTTTTTGGTCATTTCCTTTTTTTGTCATATGTGAATTGTGATGGTGTGTACCAATAAACCATTTGATCCATGTAAAAAGGTGATTCTCTTGATATGTCACAATAGGAAAACATGATTTTTTTTGGGTGCAGTGAATATTAGTGTGATTGTGGCAATAAGAGCTTCGATAGTCTCAAAGCGGCGAAGCAGTGTTAATATGATATGATGAGTTTTGAAATCTAAAATAAACGCGTTTAGATCGATTTGAAATGACACGGAGGAGTAGTATTAAGGTAGGTGGGTGACTGTGTTGAAGGAGATATCAAAATTCTTAAAATGTTATCTCCCAAATTCACTATGTATTAAAAACTCACATTTAAGAGGATACAAGTACATTTCAGATGTGAATTTTGGGAATGTTTGCGAATTGCGTTAGAGGTTAACGTTAGTGTTTTGAAAAAAGCTATCTGCGTGCAATCTTTAGCGTTAGTGTGTTCAAAGTGAATCTCGACCGTTAAAATTTTATCCAAAACACTAATACTAATCGAAAATGTTATTCCCAAATAAGTACTTTTTATAACTTCATCAAATATTTACGCCAACGCATCATTTCAGCACTTTATTCTTTCTTCCATTACTCTTGTACTGAGTTTTACATGAGCAATTTTTTATTCAAACAGAATATGTTTAGTTTAGTTTTTCAGTTAATAAAAATAACCTTAAGGGAGATTTTGAAACAAGGTTTGATTGATCATCAATTAATTACAAATTTTCATTGGGTACGTAGTAATGTTATAATTTTTTTTTAAAAAAATAAGATACTTCAATTTAATGAAGTTATTTTGTATTAACATATTCAATAATTTTGATTTAGTAAATAACCAAAGTTCATTTGGTTTATCTGAAAACCTCAAATTGGATGGACAGAATAAAACAAACGAACAATAATTTTGTATTTACTCAACTATTTAAAAAATTGTTATGGATTTATTAAATACTTCCTCCAATCCAAAAAGAATCGCATGTTATTAATGAAGTTTGATTGAGGTTATTTTCAATTCAATTTATTTGAAAATTAGTAAAGAATTAAAAAAATTATATATTCAAAAGCTATATCAAAAGTTCTACAAAATAAAGTGTAACAAAACTATATTATTTCTCAAATAGGCAACAGAAATGAATAAATAATATTATTAAAGTTTAACCTTGTAAATAATAAATAGACAACTTACATTACTCCTTGTTCCAAATTAAATTGTGTATTTACTATATTACATGATCAAACCTCATCTATTTTCTTTCTCTATCTTTATTAGTCATTTTATAAAATAATATAATGTCATTACCAGTTGCATAGATCTTTTGATGCACTTCCTCCGTCCGACAACATTCTTTGCATTCTGTTTACGAGGTTTGACCGATTTTATTTTCAATTCAATTAAAAACAATATCAAAAGTTCTACAAAAAAGAGGTGACAAAACTATATTATTTTATGAAATAAGTAATTAATATACATTAAGAAAGTGATTAAAGTTTGATCATATGAATAATAACTGGAAAGAACGTTTAAGGACAGAGGGAGTAGTTTTTAAATACTCGTATGTAATGTTTGTTTTTTAATTCTACATCATTTTTCATTTAAAATGATTTTAAAATAACTTAAGTAAAAAATTGTAAACTGAAACAGACAATTTAAATGAGGTCTTGGGATGGAGAGAGAACGGATGGAGTACAATATACTCCGTAATAAGAATAAATTTTATAATTAATCCTTTATAACACAAGACCAATTAATTTGTGACCAAAAAACAAAAGTTGGTCCCACCCCATTTGCAAATTGCCTTAGGCCCTCCATGAAATGACAAAGACACCAACAAATAATGTAGATACATAATTTGAGGGCAGGGTTTTTGGGCATTAGTGTGTTGTTATGCCGAGTGATTACACGATACGAAGAAATACATTTTCGAACACATAAACTTACTTTTGGACGAAGTAAAAGCTCAAAAGTTGCTATCTAAGACAATGCCAAGTACCCTCTGAGAGTCCCACTCAGTATTGAACATGCTCTCAGTCCTAATGAAAGGGCAAGACAGTAAAAGAGAAAGCTCCCTTATTTTGTGTTCATCTCCAATGCATTTATTACAGACCAAACTACTTGCCAAGTATTATAATGTGATCTCACATTACATTTTACATATTTATACAATATATATAACTATATAGTAACACAATTATACCAAATTTGATTCTCCTTTCCCTTCAAAATCCCCCACTGCAGGACTCCAGTAACATAACCAAAGCATGTTACCACAAGAAAGCATTCTGTATGAAAGATAGTCAACCACGAAATGATTATCGAAAACATGTAAAACTGTAAAAGCTATCACGCCCTTTATACCATTTTATAGTGTCTAATTTGGCGAAGCACAAAAATTAAGAATATGAAAACAAATTGGACAAAGTATATTTTAAAAAAATAAGGCAGGATTTGTTGGGACAGAGGAACTGGTAAATTTTCGTTTAAAAAAGGGGACTGACAAATGTAGATAAACTATTTTCGAAGGCGTAAGATCATTACCTTCTTTGCGGTCCTATGGAGTCCGACCCATTTCTTCCCCAGCCATGTGGATGATAATTGTGGCCGTGTGGCAACCGGTTGAATGGGTTTTCATGAAAGATTTCCACACAGGGTCCATATCATGCTCTATTTCTTCTGTGGAAACCAGTTGACAAACACCAAACCATTTCTGCACAGACACAGCTTTCTTCAACTTTTTATAAAGCAGCTGCAAATCAAGGAAAACTCAGAAACATTATACATCACAACACACACTAGAGCAGAAAGACAGAATTGGAGGATAAAGTACAACACTTTATTATACATACCTCCATGCTTTGGCGAGAAGTGAATATCAAGGATATCACAACACGGGGCACTCCAACCAAAAGTGTCCTTTTCAACAAAGTTTCATCTATCCGCGATGACGCAACAATGTGTTGTGGCTTTGCCTCTTTCAAGAGTTTATCGAGAGAAGAGAAGGTAACTGCATGTAGTTTCTCATGTAAAATAAAGTTCTGGAAATAGAAATAGAAATATAACTGGATTAGTTATGTCCCTCAGTCTGAATTTAGTTGCATTTATGTAAATTGGTAATAAGCAGAACTAAAAAACAAAACATAATAGCAATAAAGACTAACATGTCCACTTCTGCTTTTAATAAGCAAATTCAACTTCTCATAATTATGTAACTTCATAAGGAAGCCTTGTAATCCAGCCTTGCAAAACGTCCAAAAGCGTTCAGCAGAAAACGTAATCTCAATTTCTTCGACCATAGGAACATTCCAATTACCGAACTGATTATCTGAATTGTGTGCTCCAAAACCCATCAATTCCAGACCCATTAAATTTGGAATGTCAATTTCAACACCAAGAAAGGTATTGAAACCAGTCACGATTAGTTTCTTGAGACACGAACTTGAGATCCGAACTTTGCCCGCTGCTTTACAGCTATGCAATTGCAATTCTTCGATATAAACAAGTTTAGACAAAAGATACTGAATAGGAATATAATCTGCAGAGAGGATAGCTGCATGTAATTCCAAATGTTTCAGAGCAATGCAACTTGCTAAGTCAATGGAACATGGATTAGACTGAGCATATATGAATGTTTCTAGACTCAGCGAAAACATTTCAATCCTCTCAAGCTCTCCGAGGTGAGAAACTTTGACATATTTCAATCTAGGTTTACGTGAAACAGAGAGAAAACTTCCAACACCCTTACAATATGTAAACTCCACATGTTCCAACTCAGGGCAACCACATAGAATCTTATGCAGTACATTCTCACCAAGAAGTCGGCACGAATAAAGTTTGAGCGTAAGCAGGTGCGGTAGCTCAAAGCAAGTAAACCTATCCTCAAACACACACCAAGTAAGATCTAACACCTTTAGTGAATGAGCAACAGCGACTTCCCCCGGGATAGAAAACAAGTATTTTGGACCACGAGAATGATCCTGCCGCTGATACGACACGATCGCTAGCAAAGAAACATTCCGTGTGATTGCACCCCCCAACCACCTATCCATCTTGGTGGCCACTTCCTTTAGATTACTATGGCCATGTAAGCATAACTTCAAATTCTGCACACACGCTTTTCGGAAAAGGCATTGATCCATGATTCCATCAAAATACTCCAAATATGGGACTATATCAGGTCCATTCATGTACAATTCTTCATCAAGCAACAAGTCAATGTTAGGGTAGTTTAGCCAAATGCGATACCATTGCTTGGATAACACGCAGCAACGGGCTACGTGCTTGAAGGGAAGGAAGGACAGGATGTGGTGAATAACGGATTCAGGCAGCGCCGTCAAGTAATCAAACAATCCATCTCCTGCTAGATCCATCGTTTCTACTGCAAAACAACAAAAAATTGATGAAGTATTTGGAGAAAATCCTTCGTTTCTATTGCCAAAAAACAAAATTTTGATCAAGTATTTGGAGAGAATCCTTCGTTTCTACTGCTAAAAAACAAAAATTTGATGAAGTATTTGGAAAGAATCCTTCGTTTCTACTGCTAAAAAACAAAAAATTGATGAAGTACTTGGAGAAAACCCATCGTTTCTAAGCGGGAACGAACTTACAAAAAACGTATCGTCGTCACCGGCCAAAATATCTCACCGGAGAGTGAGATTCCGGCGACGCAGAGCGAGCGGTGAGCGGCAACAAACACATGTGACCTCCCATGCGACTGGATTCAAAAACTCCTCCTTCTCCATAGCCCGATCAGCATATGAAATTCTCCATCAAGCGCAGGAAAGAAGATTGCATCGTGGTAGGATTTTCAATCTTCTGACTCGTAGTCCTTCTCCTTCTTCTTCTTCCTGTCAGGGAAAGGGAGGAGCACCTGGGCAGTGGCTTCTGCGCTGTCAATCATCACAAATTGTTGTAAGTGCCCACCCAAAAAGAGTTAGGGTCCGTTTGGTATTAGTATATAGAATTGATAGAATTGGAATTGAATTGGAATTGAAATTCCATAGGATTCAATTCCATGGAATTGAATTATGTCAACTCCGATTCATTTTTTGCAATATCAATTCCAAATCCACATAATTTTTGTGCTATCAAACACCAGAATTGGAATTGAAGCCCTCAATTCCAATTTCATAGTTTGAATTCCGTGTACCAAACGGGGCCTTAGCTACTACTCCCCCACTCATATTTTCTTTTTCCAGAAATTTTGTTTATTTATACATTTTTATTGATTATTTAATAAAATAAAATATTACTAACATCACGTTTTTTGAATAATTTTTTCACGTAGCTTTTAAATATGTCAAGTTTATTTTTTATTTTTATACTAATATTTAAATAAAATGAATTCAAAAAATTTAATATTTTGTTTCGTTTTGAAAAATGTGGCAAACATTTTAGAACGGAAAAAGTAAAAGAGTAAAGCTAGTGGCACACTAAAATGATATACATCATACAAATACACACTTTTGTGATACAAATGAGATATATCTTTTTGGTATAGCTCTAGACCCGCAATAAATATTGAAAAATGATACCATACAAACGATACTAGTCACACCCATGTAAGATTACATGTGGATATAAATAAGGATTAAGTCTTTTGTACTCCAAGGTTTATACCCCAATTTGTACATCACATGTGTACATTTACATTTTGTGTCGATGTAATGCTAGGGTGATAATTCACACAGACACAAAATGTTAGTATATATCTTTGTTAACGCAGCAGCATTTTGTATCAGTGTAATCATCAAAATAATAGTATATACCTTTGATGTAATTTTGGGATACATTTTTTAGTGTAAGTGTAGCATAGTTGTATAAAATAGACTCGTACCCGTGAGTAGTGTTCTATACTTTGAAAAACTTATTGTTGTTGTTGTTGTTGTTGTTGTTATTATTATTATCGTCACCATCTTCATCAACAACATCAACAACAACAACATCATCATCATCATTAGTAGTAGTAGTATTAGTATTATCTTTATTATTGTTATTATTACATTGTGTTCATAACTATACTCTAACAATTATTTTACTTTTCCATGTCAGTGTTTTTACGATTCACACTCATTATTTTTCATTTTTTATTTATTAATCTACATAATAAAATATAAAAACATTAATATTTTGATTCCTAATATATGAGTTACAATGCAAATACAATATAAAAAGAAAAAATTTGATTAAATCATATTATGTGACAGGTCTGATATTTAAAATAAAATCATATAATATATAAATCATAATTTAAAATATATTATTTAATAATAAATACTGCATAAATAAATTGATATGCAATGTAACTATAGTAATTTTTTTAGTTTAACATTTTAATTTATATACTAACTTTATAATCTAATTAAAATTTATTCTATAAGTTTTTTTTGTGTGTGAAAAATAACATTACTTTTTTATCTTAAAGATATTGATCAGGATAATGCGATTGTGAATAATAATAATAATAGTAATAATAATAATAATAATAGTAATAATAATAATAATGACAATAATAATGACAATAATAATTATGACAACAACAATTTGAATTGGAATAATATAAAAATATACTTAAATAAGATTTGTAAACTTTTCTAAAAGTTTTTTCATTTTTTTTCTAGTTTTTCGAGTTGTACCTAATTTTTTCAAGTTCCTTCCAATTTTTTATTATTTCTTTCAGTTCTTTTATTTTCTTTTAAAATTTTCAAGTTCCTTTTAAAGAACATGTTCAAAATACCGGTTTCTTGAGTAACAATCCAACATGTGACAAAGATTGTCCTTTACTTTTGTTAATCGTTATTGTATACGAAATTATAATTAAGAATTTTTTTTTGAAATTTAAAATAGATTCTTATATCTGACAGTGTAAATGACAACCGTGGGATAACTTCTTGACATATATTTATCCTTGTCATGACTATTCCTTAAATAACACGATTGTCTAATCAAGTAACTATCAATCTTATTCCATTGTACAAATATATTGTTTGGTCGATATTTTTCAACAACATGATAGGTGGTGCGACCAATTTCACATCCACGTCACCAATTTGTAAGCAAGAGAGATGGCCAAATGCATTTTTGCATTCCTACATATTTTCAAATCATTTCAATCTCGATTACTCTTGCACTAATAACATGAACTCACAAAACTTTAAATTTCTTGCTATGATTGTGCAATAAAAAAGTAACTTGTATTATACTTTGTAATTAAAAAATAAAACTAAAATACATAAATACGGAGTAGTAAATTTGTACATTTTGTGACTCTAGCATTTGTATTTTATTTGTGACTCTAGCATCACTCTCACTTTCAATCCTTTCAACCCTACACAGTCATTAATGAGATTTGACATAAATGTAAAAAAAGATTTGTACAATCTTTCAAACAACGCTGAGTTCAAATAAATGGGTCTACTTTTTCTGATTAGGATGTGAAAATATAATTAATAAAGCAACCACACACTTAAAATCCAATGGCTTTAAAGATTTCTCAAATCTAAAAATTTAATGTTGAATGAGACATAAAGTAATCTCTACCGTAAAAGTAGAGATTGCTTTAAGAAATCCGAACAGTTTGTAAAAAAGCTTAAGCCCATTAACACAGTGAAAGTAAAAGCCCATGAACACACAACCCGTTTTCACTGTCCCGGCCCATATGTTTGAGTAAATAAGATAATATAATGTACTCCGCAAATTTTTTTGAGTAAATAATTACTTTCTTCTTAAACTCTCATCCTCTATCCAATACCAAAGTTTGATTATTTTTATTTTCATTTCATTTTCTTTAAATAATCATACAAAATTTTAAAATTATATATATATATATATATATATATATATATATATATATATATATATATATATATATATATATATATATATATATATATATATATATAAACTCCATCCAATATAACAGAAAATTACTCTAGGTATCCTCGATTTGCTGGTAATAACTCTCCGGTCTCACATTATTTAATATATATATTCCATGTATATATGAGGGCACCCTGCTTCTATATACGAAGTACCACCTCCGTCCGGGTGTATTTGTTTAATTTGACTTTGTTAAAAACAATTTGGACAAACTTTAAATTTCAATTACTCTCAATAAATATTGCAAATTAGTATAATGAAATTAAATACTCTCTCCGTCCCCATTTAGATTATAATATTCCTTTTTTGACAAGTTTAATATTAAGTCAAATCAAAAAGA
This sequence comes from Cuscuta australis, assembly GCA_003260385.1. Taxonomy (NCBI): domain Eukaryota; kingdom Viridiplantae; phylum Streptophyta; class Magnoliopsida; order Solanales; family Convolvulaceae; genus Cuscuta; species Cuscuta australis. The sequence goes on from NQVE01000161.1 coordinate 2,409,741, forward strand.
AAATTCCCCAAATACCCCCATTGATATTAGTGCTCTATACGACACTCTACCATATTGTACAATGCTTTTGAGAAGGTGGGTGGGAGTGTGGGACATGAGATAGAAATGTGGATATGAAATATGGAAGGTGGGTAGGGGCACGTGGATGTAGATAGGGATATGGAAAAGGGGCAATTTTGTCCAAAGGAAGAAAAAGAAGGAATATTGTAATCAAATTTGGGACAAGAAGAAGAATGAATATTGTAATCAAAATAGGGACGTAGAGAGTAATAATTTGAAACTCTACAATAAGATAAATCTAATAAAATTATGTTTATACCAACATGCATTACAAATTTTGTGTAATTGACACTCAAAATTTATCATGTTCATACACCAAGTTGTGTTGATTCTTTTAGTTATTCAGTCTGTTGCTTAAGGGCAAGCAATGCTTAAGTGTGAAGAATTTGATAAGCTCGTTTCGTTCTTATTATTTTCTTCATATCTTAAACGTTATTGAACGTACATTAAAAATAATCAATGTATAAAAATGTTTTTCATAGTAAAAGATTTATTTTTGTAAAAATGTTCATAAAAAGTATGGTCAAAATTAAATCTGTTAATTTTTAGTAAAATCTGTAAGAAGTCAAATGTGACACATACACGAGGATAGAGGAAGTAATTTTTTTTAACGATTTATTAAAACACAAAGATTATATGCCTCGAGGGTGGCTCGGAGCGTGTGCAAGATGTGTACATGCACACGACCTCCAAATTTGTAAGGCACAATATTGTTAAATGTTCTTTGTTCTAAATGTATAAATATGTATTTAAAAGTCAAAGTATTATAAAAGTGGTCATTAAAAATCAAATTTCACAGTAATTTTAGAATATTTTCATTATCATCGTTGAAGCTAAAGATTTTTTTTTGCTTCGGGATACGATCGAATAAAAGAAATTGATTTATTGAATTGAATGCGCTTCATTCTATAGTGAAGTAGGAGTGAGTGAATGCTACTTTCGATGTTCATCAAGGATCATTTGAAAACAACCCCCTTATTAAAGGCTCATGTTGTTTACATTTTTCAATAGTGAAGTACCCGGAGTAGTATTTAGTCAATGCAACTTTGATTCACTGAGTAATGTTGTTGTTCTTAAACTAATTTTAGGATGCAAGTACATTGCACAAAACAAAACAGGGTCCAAAGTGTATTTATACACATGATCTTTCTTATTTTTTCTCATTTTCAGGTCGGCTCTCATCATGCAAACCTTTGACATCCTAGAGAAAACCACAACTATGTTGATCAACATGTCTTGGTTACTTTACATAATTTATGTAGACTTAAACTCCCGTTACTTCGTATTAGTTAAGCTGCATTCCATTCGCCTGATCTAATCAGATCTGATTTTTTGAAGTTCTAATCAGATCTGATCAGATTTAATCTGATCTGATCAAATCTGATTAGATCTGATACGATTTGATTTTAATAAGAATAAGTAATAAGTAAAAAAAATAAGTTGAACGGAACGCTAACTTAATATCTTTTGTATTTTAAATACTAGATGAGACCATAATACAATCATGGAATTTCAAGCTCATTTCGCTCCCCTATATAGTATCAAAGCAAAGTAAATCATATCATCAACTGAAAAATATATTGCCATCTTGATCACAATCACTGCTAAAGCACATTTTCCCATCAAGCTTAATAAACAAAGCTTCATTTTGATTCAACCATTTCGCACCCTCATCATGTAATTGGCTTTAATCTTCATGTTAATATATGATGAAACAACAAATGTTGGGACAAATATACACAGACAGACCAGCCTCACATAAATCCAATGTGGCAAGTGACTTTCTCAGGTGTGTAGGTGGGGGTGGGGTGGGGGGTGGGTAGGTATATAATATTAGGTTCATCTTCAACTTTCAAAACCCCTTATAAAACAATACAACACAACATGGGGATAAGTTGGACAGAAATTTACTCCTTTCTTGAGCTTCTTCTTACCTGGTGAGACCGATGAAGTTCAACCATATGCCCCTTCAAGCTGCATTCCGTGATTTGCGAAGCATAGACCTTACCCAATAGATCTCCACACTCTTCAATGTGACACCTTTCAGCACCACTCACCCTAGCCAAGTCGGAGGCTAAAGAATCTATTACTTCTGCCTTGGGCACAAAGCCCTGCAAATGGGATGCCACAGCTTCCATCACCTTGATGGCTGAACTAAAGGACTCGGAGATTTCTCTCGTGTCGACCTGGACCCCGCTGACTGGTAACTGCAGAGAGGCGTTCCTCAACGCGTTCGCAGCACCGGATAAAGATGTCGAATACTCGTCTTCTATGTGGGACCATTCCTCAAGAGAGGGCGATTGCATTTCCAGAATGGCGTGCAGAGTTTTGGCTCTTTGGAGTGTGGCGAGCTCGCGTCGTTTTTCGCAAACTCTGTCACGCAAGTCTTTTATCTGGCATCCGAGGGAATAGAGCTTCCTCTCGGCTTCCTGTGATTGAGAATGCAAAGAGGCCTCAGCTCTGGCATTCGCATACCGCCACTGAAGATAATGGTTATTGAGGAGCTTCAAGCAATGCTCATCTTCTGGATGACTGTTGGCAACTCTTCTTCCTTTCTTAGAAGCGGCATCCAACCCTGATTTTGTGGGAGGTTGAGGAGGTAGGAGGGAAATGGTCTTTGTATCGGAGCTGGACCTTGTCAGGTTCAGGGAGCGCGCACATTTCGGAACTGGCAACTTATTACATGAATCGCTAAGCCATCTGTCAACCTCAGGCATGGAAGAACGCACGCTTGATGGACCCCGCGTCATGCTGCTACTGACACAAAGTGGAGAATTCGGGTATGATTTTCCGTGTATGGACTCATTATCAGAAGTGTAATCATCTTTTGCTGTTGAGGTTTCTGAGCGAGGACTCCCGGGAGCTGAAGAAGTGGATTCTTGCACCAGTTTAGCAGCAGCGCTGAATGGTGGCACGCCACCACTGTTGTGGTTTGGAGTCTGACGATGAAGAGGATGGGGAGTCGTGCGATATCTAGATGGAACAATCCTGTCGTGCCCACCGGTTACATATGGAGTGTCAGGCCTGGAAGAAGAAGAAGAAGACACCCTCTTAGATTGGGGTGTGTCAGGGACTGTAATTCCGCCATTTTCCTTCAAAATCTTTGGCCTTTGCTGCTGCTTCTTCTGGACAGTTGACAACAATATGGCTGCCTTACTCATAATTTGTGAACCTGGTGCACAAAAGTTTCACCATTAAAGCAAAAAACTTTGTCAAGTTCAAATTATTCCCTACACTTGGTTTATCAATACAGACACAAAAGAATATATATTTTCAATCCTAGCATCAAAGCATCACACCACCAAAACAACAACCTTTGACATTGGATTTCATTTGAAGTTCAAACATAGCATAAATTAATTTGACATGATCAGATTCAGTCTTCATGTTTGTGATTCTAACACCACATTTTCACCAATAGAACAACAACCTTAAAGCATTCAGAACCACAATCTTAAAACTTGAAACTATTTGCCAGACATATTTGAATTAAACACATTCACAATTGCCATTTGTCATCACACAACAAATTCCCCTTCTTTTGTTAATCCATCATTTATATGAAACATTGGTTCATCTAATCTAGTCCTGTAACCCTAAAAAGTGACAGCAAAACTAAAAGTCCCGCAGATCTCGAAACCCTAGATAAACCTAAATCATGTTCAAGTCAGAAGTTCAAAATTATAATCAGCCGAGAGGATAAAATGGTCCTTACCAGTAGAATTTCGCATAACGTCCGGAATATTCTCGTCTTCGGCCGGACGGGTGGACAGAGGCTCGTTCAGGGACTGCTGATTGGGGTGCCGCCTGAGCGCAGTCTTGGATCGTTGATGATCGGCCGGAGTTGCAGAGGACGATGATGAGATTAGAGGAGTCATGAATCTAGAACTCACCTCCTTGACCCTTGCTCGTCGGATCTGCGGCGCCGCCGTCGCCGTTCCAGAACTGCCCGCTCGGCCCGGTGCCTCTGTCATCTTCTTCTCCTCTCGCGACAGCAACGAGATACAGTAATTCGAAAGCGAGAATTGAATTTGAGACTGAAGATAAAGTCTGAGAACTCCGGCGACGATTAATTTTTTATTTTATTTTGCAGATCGATTGGAGAGGAGATATGAAATGGGGGAGAAAAAACTAGCCGTTAGGGGCTGCTGGTCCGACCAAAATGGTAACGGCTTGGATTTGTTTCAAGAACAATTGACAAACAAAAATACTCCGTCACAAATTTCACAAACTTATTATTTCTGACTTAAATTCTTATTTCAAAATTATTTTAATTTAATTTATTATTTTTTTATTAAAATTCACAAATAATAAATTTATAAAATTCATGATCATTTTTTTGTGAACCAAACATTTCTCTTCTTTCAAAGACAATAAAATAAGTTTCCATCTAAATAAGTGTAGAACACTACAACCTATTACATACTTATCAGTTATTATTTTGACTAATGGAAAGAGTAACGAATATACATTTGTCATAAACTTTTGCATTATGCGTTGACGTGATGGATATAAGATGTGATGAATAAATTATTAATGAAAAAGTATGATCTATCGATAAGTAAAATAAGAAAAGAGTAAATTCCATAATTGATCCTTTATAACATGAAGGTTTTCATATTTAGTCATCTATTATAAAATACTACTCATGTAGTCTTTCTTTTATTAATACCTTTCCACAAATAGTCTTTTTTTAATCTTCTGCCATGTTGGTGTTAATTTAAACGCTAAAAGTATAATTGGCATCAACATTATGTCCAATGTCGTATTCTGATATTGGTGAAACGAATAACACAAAAATAATGACTATGATTGTGAGTCAGGATTCCGACGAAGGACTACATCTGTAGACTATGGTTGCAGTAGAAAGCGACTGTAATTCACAAACGATGCATCAGGAGCGGCCTTTAGAATTGTGTATGACAAGAAAGATGTATTATCATTTTGAAATTACACTTTTAGCCCTTAAATTAACATAAATATGATAGAAGATAAAAAAAGACTATTTGTGGAAAGATACTCATAACAGAATGACCACCAGGATAATATTTGATAATAGAGGACTAAATAAGAAACCCCCTTTGTTATAAAGGACCAATTACGAATTTTACTTGTAAGAAAAAGTAGAGGTAAAAATGGTTTTTTTATAGAAAGCAGAAATATTTTGGTGAAAGAGTGAGAATTTTGGTAAACGGAGGGAGTACATTAAAATTTAGCGAGTACTTAAAATATATTTTCGCATATATATTTTCTAAATTTTTCTCTTTATCTCGTCAATATAATCTTGTTCTAATTTGACCTATTTTAGAGTGAATAGAAAGTATGCAGGACAACAGGACAACAGGACAACATAACATATCGTAGATGTCCTTGTATTATTATTTACAAATGTTTAAATTAGGAAAAAAGACTAAAGTATGAGTAAGAATATATCAAAATAAGAGTTTCATATTTTTATTATCGACAAAAGGGTTAAAATGCATGTACAATATCAATCATGACCATATACATTACTAAAAACATTATGAAATGTCCATATACATTACCATATTATCACAGTATAAACCAATATTTTAGGAATAAAAACATATTACTCTTATTTTTGGTATTTTCTTTATATTTTATTTCTATTTAAGGAATTGAGGTGATTGCTTTTCAAATTAGTCATTATACTCAAAATCGAAGCAATATCATTTATGTACTATTCCTTTTTATTCAATCACGTCCTTCATTTCATTATTTCATACTTTTAATCAAATTTTAGTCATTATATATTAAATGATTTTATCCCTAAATTTTTTCCGTAAAAGAAAATAAATAAATAAATAAATGTAGATTGTTTTTATTTAAAAAAGTTTTTTTAAAGTACTCCGATCCGTATGAATTAACATGTCAATATATGAGTTTCATGTCATCTGTAAGAAAATTAAACGACATCACTATGAATTTGGGATGATAAATAAGAGAAAATATAAGAGAAAATGACTAAACTAGAATTAGAAGACTGAGAAATTATTAAAATAAGAGTTTCATATTTTTTATTCCTAAAATAGGACTACAATGTTAATAATGTCAATATAATGTCAATATAGTAGCAAAAAAATACAGTGGAATGCCATTATACATGGACATAATATCACAGTGCAAACTTTTATTTTGGAGATAAAAGCATGAAACTCTCACTTTGATGATAAATGTTATGTTTTACTCTTATTTAAGTTACTACTCCCTCCGTCCCACTGTATTTGTCCACTTTTATTTTTGCACACCATCCAATACACTTCTTTAATCCATTTTATCTTGTAATTTGTATATTAAAAAATTATAAAAATTATATATTAATAATCTATATGTTAAGACAAATCAAACAAGATCACTATATTTAGGCTTACACATTGAGAAAATTTGATGAGTCAAAGTGCTTGGATGAACAGTTCCAAAAGTCAAAAGTAGATGAATATAGCGGGACAGAGGAAGTATTTATTACATACAAAAGTATAGTACAGAGACTAAATTGCTCTGATTTTGAGTATTTAAGTAAATTCGTCCATTTACTTACAATTTAGATAATTAAATCCATGTACTATTATGTTTTGTTGTGGAAGCATGTTGGCGTATTGACAGAGAAGTCATCCTAAACTTCTCCACATCGAGTGTTTCAGCCACATCCTTGCACTTAAATGTTGAGATTATAAAATTGAACAGATGCTACATTGATTGGTATGAGAGTTGTTAAATAAAAGTTCTGTTCATTCAGGTCCTTTTTTAGAAAAGAGATGGTAAAAAACAAAGAGAAAACCCTTGAAGAACACTTAAGAAAATAAAACAAGTATGAGAAGTTTAATGAGTCATTTTAATTTAGTCTACTAAATTAGATCATTGTTAAAAGTGACTGACTATTTTGTACACACCCTCCCAAGACCCTACTTTTGTGGGATTCAACTGGGTTGTTGTTGCTGTTGTTGTTAAAAGTGACGGACTATTTTGCATCCATAGCAATGACTTCTCTTGTTTTGGTGTGGACTAACTTCTAAAAATTAAACCCCAGTTATTTTGGAGTAATAAAAATTGCTTTACTTTGGTGTGGGGTTGTTGGACGAGTACTCAAGAATCCTTTATAATGTGTGCCAAACAGCCACTTGTGGGGAGACAAATTGCATCTATGAAGTGAACAAAATGGATAGTATAAACTTACAGTATGTTTGGATCAAAGAATTTGAGGGTGATATAAAAAGGGAAAAGAAAAAAAAAATCTTCATGTTTGGTTAGAAAGGGAAAAGAAAAGAAAATGGATGAAAAAGGAAATGAGAACACATAATAGGCTAAGAAGAAGAAAAAAGGGATTCCTTCCATTTTGGTGTGGAAAATGAGAAACCGTTTTTCTTTTCTTTTTCTTTCAAATTCCTTGAACCAAACATAAGGTTTGTGTACATGCAGTTTAATCCAAAACAAAACAATGTTACAAGAACAAGCCAAAAAGAAGACTAAACTTTATTTTGGAACCCAAAAAGGAATGTGTAAACTTTGTTTTGAGACAACGAATACTTCTTTTTTGTTTATACCTGCAAAAGTTGTTAAATGTGATTATGTCGGTGTAAGCAAAAAATGAGCGAGGTACAATTTTGGGTACACTAGTGGTCTACAAAATGGTTTTTCCATAATGAAAGTGCAAAGATATTGGGTAATAGAAAAGAAAAACAAGCAAATCTTGTGGGGAGCAAACTTACACAATGCAACCTAGATCCTTTCAGCTCGCTGCATTGACCGAAAACATGTCCTCGAAACTCCTCCGAACAAGGATTATTTTAGCAATCAGATAACCAGCTGAATGGGCATTCTTGCAGAGTTTCCAATCATAGTCCATATTATGTTCTATCTCCTCAACTGAGACCAGCTGAAAATCGCGATACCAGTATTTGAGTCTTGAGGCATTGCACAGTTTCTCGTGCATCAACTGGGATTCAGCCATTCATGCACAATAAGGAAAAACCCACACTCAAACATTTAGTTGGGAAACAGAAAACAATCCATCTATGCTAGGATTGAAATTTAAAACAATACCTCTATGCTTCTGCGAGAAGAAAATATCAAAAATAGTCTGGCATTGTCACTTCCGGAAACTATCATGTTAGGGAAGAATGATTCATATCCTGCAGATGATATGGACAAAGAATACGGTTTTTCCTTTTTCAAGAATTTATTGAGGGAAGAAAAGGAAACTGCATCTAGTTTCTCATGCATAATGAAATCCTGCAAATATGTAACGAAAATAATTATATATGCATAAGACATACTCTCTCCGTTCCATTAAACCCCTCCTCTTTCATTTTTTCCCAATTACCTAAAACACTTCTGCTTTCTATTAAAAAACCATTTTTACCACTACTTTTTCATACCCAACCTGTCACATCATACTCTTTCACTAATAACCAAACTATCACATCTTACTTTTACCAATCACATCAAGGGCAAAATTGGAAAATCAACCAAAAATACACTTTCCTTATTTTGGCCCAAAGTCAAAATGGGAATGGTTTAATGGAACAGAGGGAGTATTAAATGATCCGTAACAATATTGATAACAAATTAAGAATTGCATTAAAGCGAGTTTGAAACTAAGAAGTATGGAAAGATGAAGACAGGAAAAACATTGCAGACTCTTCTAACACCATGTTTGGTTTGTGTAATTCGGAAGGAAAGGAAGAGAAAGAGGTATCTCTCATTTTTCTCACCAAAATGGAAGGAAAGTTATTTTACTTCATCTTAGATTATTTTTCACTATCATTCTCTTTTCCTTCCACATTTCTTTTCTATTCATCTCTTACCAAACATAAAAAAATTGTTATACTTCTCTTTTCATTTTTCCCTTTCAAATTCATTGAACCAAACAGGGTGTAAGAGTCGTACTCCTGAAGCACCTGTTATTGCAGAGAATACCAATGCGGTATGTTACTCCCAATGAGTGATAGTTGCACAAAAAAGAGAGAAATTAAACTATAATCACACCATGTTCATTCTAGGATGCTATGTCTTTGAAGTAAAACTCGATGAGGAACAACCTGTTGACCGCTGCACCGAATAAATAATTTCAAGTCTTCATATTTTTGTAATTTCAATAGGAAACCCTTTAGTCCACCTCTACAAGCGGTCTGAAAGCTTTTAACAGAAAACCCCATGCAAATTTCTTGTACCCTGGGAACATTCCAACGACTGAACCAGTTATTTGAATTGCATGCACCAGATGCAAAGAAGCGTAAAACAAGTAAATTTGGGGTGTCAATTTCAGCGCCAGGAAAGACTTTGTACTCAGACATGATGAGTTTCTTGAGGCATGAACTTGAGATCTGAATTTTGTCTGTTGCTTGACAGTTCCACAAATGCAATTCTTCAGTATGGAGAAGTTTAGACAAAAGATACTGAATGGGAACATATTCATCCGAAAGGATAGCCCCCACCAGTTGCAAATGTTTCAGATGAGTGCAATGAGCCAAGTCCATGACACAAGGCTGATTCAATTCACATATGAATGTTTCAAGACTCGCTGCAAAGATCTCAACCCTCTCGAGCTCGCCAAGACCTCCAATATGAAGATGTTTCAATCTAGGTTTACATGAAACCGATAAAAAGGTTCCCGCGCCCTCACAATTTAAAATTTCCACATGTTCCAACACGGGACAACCACGAAGAATCTTATTCAACACATTCTCACTAGCAAATTGGCACTGAGACGTATTCAGCTTCCACAGACGTGGAAGATCAATGCAGGCGCACGTATCCTCAAACTTACATCCCCGAATCTCTAAAACCTTTAGTGAATCAGCAACAACTACTTCTACGGGAAGACTATACACAGTGTTTGTATCAAAATACAGCTCAAATGACAGCTCTGAAACATTCCTCTCAATGGCAGCCCCCAACCACTGATCCATAATGGGCCCCAACTCCACCAGCTTCGGGAACAGTTTTAACTCTAATTTCTGTATCCAAACTTTTCGAAGTAGACATTGATCCAAGATTCGTTCGATGTAATCTAGGAAAGGGTGTCGATGTAGTTTGGCCGGGTAATTCTCCTCGTGCAAGACCAAATCAATGTTAGGGTAACTGGAGCAAATGCGATTCCACGTCTTGGACCAGATCGAACAACGGGCAATATGTGGAAAAGGAAGGAATGACAATATGTGATGAAGAACAGGCTCAGGCAATGTGGAAAACCTATCCAACAGTTCATCATCCAATCTTGTAACCTTTTTATCAATGGTTTCCACTGTTAAAACCATCAATTAATAAACGAATCAGAAAATTTGCAGAGCAAGTTGCAGAATCAGAATAAGCCATCGCACATGGTAAATTAGAAAGGAAACCGAGATTGAAGATCGTGATTTACCTAGATCCATATGTGACCAAGTCGAACAATCCTGAGGCGACCTAATCAAGAGATTCGCGATTCTTCCTTTCTGTAGGAAAACCGACTACTATATCATCATCATTTCCAGAAAGGAAAATAAAATCTTACAGTTCGAAGGCTCTTTCAGTGCATAGGAAAGCCTACGATGAGATCTGCAAGCTGATTTGAAAGAAGAAAAAAGAGTTGATTTCGTATAGAATGCATTCCTCGGCTCACCCGGAGAGATCTTCTGTTCCACAAATTTTTAGGACACTTGCATGAACATTAAACTTTTTTTTAGAATAAATATTATGTTATTTTAAAATAAATATTAGATTGACTTCAAAAAAAAATAAATATTAGATTATTTTTGAATTAGTATTAAGTTCTTTCAAAATAAAGATTACTCCCTCCGTCCGAAAATGTTCTTCCCGTGTTGACTTGACACGCTTATTAAGGAATAGTAAAAAAATGCAAAATTTTCAAAAATGCACATACTATAAACTTTTAAATCTCTTTTTATTATTAAAAAAGTACTAAAAAATAGATTTGTGATAAAATAGAAGTGTATTATTGATATTTAGCCTTAAAAAGTATACTAAAAAAGGAAATGAGAAGAATATTTCCGGACGGACCAAAAAGAAAAATGGGAAAAATATTTTCGGACGGAGGGAGTATGTTTGATTGACTTCAGAGTGAATATTACGGCAGAAAATAATTATGGAGTAAATAACATAGTGAATTTTCCCATGTAGTACTCCATAATAGTATATGTTTTAATATCCCAAAATGATATCATTATTCAATGTCCACATGACACTCTTCAAGTAATGTTTGCCGCTACTGGAAATTGTTCAAGTAAATGTTTATTGTCATTAGATATTGTTCAATATTCTTCGAAAATAAAAGTTTTAGGCACTACATTACAAAAAACATACTAGTATATTTTAGACTTTTAATACAATTTAGTACTCCCTTCATCTCATAAAGATATGAACGGTTTGACTAAAGTGGTAAAATAAGTAGGGATAATTTTGTGTTGAATTTCCAAAAATACTCTTGATGTGATGGATAAAAGTAGGATATGATGGGTAGATTATTAGGAAAAATGTATGATGTGATAAGTATGAAAAAGTAAGAGGTAAAAGTAGTTTTTTTTAATAGAAATGAGAAGGACTTTTAGGGACACGATTTTTTTGAAACGTGAAAGACTTTACAGGACGGAGAGAGTACAAATTTTACTATTTTTTTCTCTGGATTTTCCAGTCTACTCGATAATTGTACTTTTTTGTAGCTAGATGATAAAATCCTACCATGAATTAAGTTATTTGTACACCAAAAGTTGTACCCCATTTCGTATCCTGAAGACAAGCACTAATATTTTGTGTTTGTGTGATGGTTTACACTGACACAAAATGCCAATATAAATTATTTTTATTGAAATAACATTTTGTATCAGTGTAAACCGTTAAAATATCTGTGCATCCCTGTAGAGTACAATTTTAGATATATTTTTTGGTATACCCCTACTAGTTGTCCTACCAAGCCCAATGTGAAAAGGTGTGCCACTTTCTCCCCCCTATACGGCTTATATATTCCCGGTAAAAAGATTTAGACACACAAATTTTAATACTCTGTAAGTATTAACTCCATTTAAAAAATATATTTTCTCTTTGTCAATTTTTTTAAATTGTGACACAAATTACAAAAAAAATATATTAAATTTCTTTGCATGATATAAATTCAATATTAACAGATTTATTTTGAAACATAATTTTGAAATATTTTTCCGTACATTTGTCGGCGCATTTGCCAGGAAGAGGTGGTTCGGGCCCTCCGCGGGATGCGTAGTGGGAGAGCTTTGGGACCAGATGAGATTCCGGTGGAGTTTTGGAAGAATGTGGGCTGTGGTGCGAGGGTTTGGTTAACCAAACTCTTCAATGTTATCCTCCGGACAGCAAGGATGCCTGATGAGTGGAGGGAGAGTCTCTTGGTCCCTCTGTTTAAAGGCAAAGGTGACATTCAGAGCTGCGAGAATTACAAAGGCATCAAACTGCTTAGCCACACCATGAAGGTTTGAGAGTGAGTCATTGAGTATAGGGTGCAGAAAGGGGTTTGCATCTCTGAGAACCAATTTGGTTTCATGCCTGGCAGATCAACTACAGAGGTCATTCATCTCGTGAGGAGGTTAATGGAAGAGTATAGGGCTAGGAAGAAGGACCTTCATATGGTGTTTATTGACCTTGAGAAGGCGTACGATAGGGTGTCAAGGGAGGTCTTATGGAGGTGCCTTGAGACGAGAGGAGTTCCCATCGTGTACACTCGCGCTATCAAGGATATATACGATGGGGCTATGACCAGGGTGAGGACTTCCGGGGGCGACTCTGAGTCTTTCTCAGTAGGGATGGGGTTGCACCAGGGGTCTGCCCTTAGCCCTTTTTTGTTCGCCTTGGTGATGGATGTCCTAACCCAAGGTGTTCAAGAAGGAGTCCCACGGTGCATGCTTTTCGCGGATGATATTGTGCTTATCGACGACACACGTGAGGGACTTAACGATAAGTTGGAACTATGACACCTTGCCCTTGAGACTAAAGGATTCAGAATAAGTAGGAACAAGACTGAATACATGGAATGTCGTTTCAGCAGCTGGAAACAGGATTAGAAGTGGAAGTTAAGATTGACTCTCACCTAGTACCTAAGGTAGACAGGTTTCGATATCTTGGCTCGGTGATCCAGGCTGATGAGGAGTTAGATGGGGATGTTGGACATCGTGTTGGAGTGGCTTGGGCCAAATGGCGATTAGCTTCAGGGGTGTTGTGTGATCCGAAGATCTCGCCCAGGATGAAAGGTAAGTTCTATCAATCCGTAGTCAGACCTGCTATGTTATATGGTGCAGAGTGTTGGGCGGTTAAGAAGACTCATGTGCGTCGTCTGCATGCGGCGGAGATGCGGATGTTAAGATGGATGTGTGGGAAGTCAAGGTTGGATAGGATTTCGAACGAAGTTATCCGACGTCAGGTAGGCATGGCGCCGGTGGAAGATAAGTTACGGGAAGCGAGGTTGAGATGGTTTGGTCATGTGAGACGGCGGGATGCTGACGCCCCTGTACGGAGATGCGAGAGGATTACGATTATCAGGGGAAGTAGGGGAAAGGGTAGACCTAGGAAGAATTGGAAGGAGGTGATTAGGCAGGATTTAGGACTTCTCACCCTGACTGAGGATATGGCCTTAGATAGGAACCTTTGGAGAACTAGGATTAGAGTAGTTGGATAAGAGCTCGGTGCTGTAGCGATTGTTTATAGTGTGTTGTGTTTGTTTGGAATCTTTTGCTATTGCTTGTACTTGTTGCTTGTACTTGGTGTTTTACCCGTACTATATTGTGTTCCCTTCCATAATTTTGTGCAGGTTGAGCCGGGGGTCTCTTGGAAACAGCCTCCCTACTTCCGAGTAGGGGCAAGGTCGCGTACACACACCCTCCCTAGACCCTACTGTAGTGGGATTCAACTGTGATGTTGTTGTTGTTCTTCCGTACATTAACAATAATTTTGAAACATTAATAAATAAAGATGATTAATAGTCATAGTATTACACCGTACATTGAAAACTATGAAAAGTCAAATAGAAAAAAATTATAACCACAAAGTAGTGGAAAAAAAAGTATATAAATCATAAATTTGAATGATTGGAAATAATACAAAGGAAAAAATATTATATGAACCACCAAATCTTGTTCAAAAATAGAGAATGATTTTTTTCAAGGCAAACGAAAAATGTACGGAGTAAATTTTTTATGGAACAATGCGATCATAAATGTAAAACTTACGAACCACATATGTTTTTGTGGGAATACATACACCACTGTCGGTTGTGATTGACAGCCAGCTGGACCGACTTCAACACAGGCCAAGCGCAAGTGTAGAAAGAGAACCGGACCCCATTAAAAAAAGCGAGGTCATGCACGCCGAATCAGCCTCAGTCTCATGATAAGTATCATGTGGAGAAGGCGACGTATTCAAAACAAGAACCGGTCCAAAAGACCCCAGCACTAGACTTGAGGACCATGAAAGCCAACGAGCGCATTGATCGTCTCCTTAAAGCAACTTTGTGTAAAGTTGACCCTAACCCACACGAGCTAACGCCACTTGCACTGAAGAAGCTTCGAGAATCATTGCGAACAATCCACGAGTTTTTTGTGATGCGTATGATGTGCCGTTGGATGCTATTCAAAACTGGTATTGGGTTAAAACGATATGTGACATTTGAGGCGAATCAAGTAGCCTAGGTCTTTCCGTTGCTTACCTTGTTGTTTGGCATGAATTGCCTTTGATGTAATAGGGGTATGCCCCGATGCTTTCTATTCATACATCGTATTGACTCGATGGTTAATGCTATATTTACCATTTACCGTCGGCCACGGGACAACCTTTCTCAAGATCACACAAAATCATTGATCACATGCACCACTTGAGAGTAACAAACTACTGTAATTTATTGGCGAAATGAGTATTCAACGTACTTGATCTAATATGTTACTGTAATATACTTAGCACACTTGAGAGTTGAGAGATAAAAATACAAGCTAGAATAGCATGGAAAATACAGAAGAGGGAATGAATTATGAAGTCACATTCTAAACCCCTTATTTAAAAAAAAAAGAAAGAGAGATCAGAAAAAGTTGCAAAGAATCTTCAAATATTTTTCCACCAATCGATCGGGCTCAAATTTCATAAAGGATTTGGGTGTCAAGACGTCCTCAGGTATCCAAACGGGGCTGTTTCAAGAACAAGAAGCGACACTTACTTGAAGAATCCGTGCAACATAGAGAGGTGGGCAAAGCTAGCCTAACTTCTCTTGGTGAGAACTATTCTAGCAGTGTGGTATCCATTTGAATGTGTCTTCACAAAGGATTTATATGCAGAGTCAATTTCATGCTCTATTTCCTCCAAAGAAACCAGCTTCAACTCCTTATAAAAACACTTGAGCTTTTCTTCCTTGCTCAGTATCTTGTGCACCAGCTGTTCAGGGTTTAATTTGTTTTGTTAAAGTGCACTTCATTCTGTCTTTCTATAAAGAAGGGAGTGCAAATAAACACGAAGTACTCCCTCCGTCCCTCTAAGATCTTCTCGTTTTGACTTTTTGTGGTTTTTAAGGAGAGTTGAAAAAGGTGAAAGTTTACTAAAATACCCTTAATGAAAAAGGGTGAAATGTATTAAATAAGGTGGAAAAGGTGTAATAAATAAAGTAAGTGAGGGTAGTTATGATATTTTAATATGTTAAAAAAGGTAATGAGAAGATCTATGTGGGACAAATAAAAAGGGTTAAAGGGAAGATCTCTGGAGGATTGGAGGATGGAGGGAGTACTAAAATACCTCTATGTTTCTCCGAGAAGAAGATATCAAGGACAGATTTTTGGGGCCTTTTCCCAAAGCAACCATGTCAGCCAAGAAAGATTCATCTCTTCTAGATGATATGATGACATATGTGGGCTTTACCTTTTTTAACAATTTATTGAGTGATGAAAATGAAACTGCATGTAGTTTCTCATGCATAATGAAATCCTGCAAATATAACTAGATTATAAGTAGTACAAGTACATAATAATAATAATAATAATAATAATAATTATTATTATTATTAACACTAACAGCTGTATGAAGGTAAGTTTGATACTTAGGGTCTGTTTGGTTTGAAGGGATTGGGGGAGGGGGCTTCTTCTCCCATGTTTTTCCTACCTCTGAAATTGAAGAGGAGGAGGTCCGCCTTAGCCACATCCTAGACCCCTGACCCCTCCCTCCTCTAGGCTCTAGCATCCCTTGAACCAAGCAGGCCTTAATAAGAATAAAAAAAATTAAAAATAGAAGAGATGATGATGAAGACTTACACCTTCATCTGTACGCAGCCAACCAACAAGCAACTTCAAATCTTCATACTTTTGTAATTTCATAAGGAGACCCTTTAGTCCACTCCTGCAAGCACTCAGGAACTTTTTAACAGAAAACATCATGTGAACTTCTTCAACCTTGGGAACCTTCGAGGAACAGAAGTTGATATTCGAACTCCATTCATGCAAACAAAGGTACTCTAGACTAAGTAAATTTGGGGCGTTGATTTCAACACCACACAATCTACCATAATTATTAATGACCAGTCCCTTGAGGAGCGAACTTGATATCTGAATCTTGTCTGCCCCTTCACAGCCAACAAGTTTCAATTCTTCAATGTAGAGATATTTATGCAAAAGATGCTGAATAGGAACACAATCATCTGAAAGGATAGCTCCATACAATTCCAAGTGTTTTAGAGCAGTGCAACCAGCCAAGTCAATGGAGCATGGTATTGATAGCTTGCAAACAAACATTTCAAGACCCGGTGCAAAGATCTTGATCGTCTTGGGCTGTCTACCAGATCCTCCACACTTAATTCTCAAATATCTCAATCCAATCTTACATGGAATGGAGAGAAAGCTTCCCATACCCTCACAAAATGAAACATCTAGAAGCTCCATCCTAGGGCAGCTACATAGAATCTTAGACAACACATTCTCACTCGAAAACTGACACATATACAGTTTGAGCTTACGCAGATGTGGAAGATCAATGCAGGTATTATGATCCCCAAACATACACCTCTCAAGCTGTAACACCTTTAGCGAGTCAGCAACAACCACTTCCCTAGGAATGGAATAAAAAAGATAGTTTACACAATATTCAGTCTTAACCACTAGCTTGGAAACATTCCTCTCAATGGCTGCCCTCAACGACTGATCCATAATGGGGTGAAACTTCTCCATATGACGACAGGAGATACATATACGCATTTTCTCTACGCATGCTTTCCGGAACAGAACTTGATCCAAGATCATCTGAGTATGAACTTCGAATGGGCATCCGTAGCGTAGATTGGTGTCGACCTTATTATCCAAGACTAAATCAATGTTGGGGTAGTGGGACCAAATGCGATTCCACGTCTTCGACAATACAGAAGTACGGACGATATATTTAAAAGGGAGAAATGACAATATGTGGTGAACAACATATTCAGGCAAAATCAAAAAATAATCCAGCAAAATGCCCTCATATCTTCCGGTTTCACCTGTTAGGCGGCAACAAATTAAAGCAGGAATCAGAGAATTTCTGGAGAAAGTTGCAGAAACTTACTGTTTAAGCTATGTAGCGATCATACAGAAAAGAAAAGCACGACTAACAAAAACGAGGACGATGGCCTACACAGTACAGTACCTGGATCCATTTGGAAAGAAGCCCGGCCTAATCAAGATCAGCTACGGAAAGCTCTCAGTCGGCAAAAGGAGGCACAGTATCCATCATCTCCAGCAGATTCAGTAGCATCGAATCCTCATCGGGAAGATCATATGAGAATTTTGGAGGAAATTTTAGGGCTTTGACGAGGAGAAATCATAAAGGGAAAACTGGGTAGGGTGGTCTCTTGAAGACATCATTCTGAATTAATCTTTGCCAAAGTACAAAAAAAAATGAAGGGAAAATCGCATGAAAATTACATACTCAAAGCGTGGGAGTGATTAACTTTTGTATAAAGTGATTTTTACAAAAGCTGAAAGCAAAAACACCTCATACTTGCTGCTCCAAAACGGTGCTCTGTATATAAAATAGTGGTGGTGAAAAGCAGAAGCTGACATGCCAAACAAAATAAAATCACTTCTACTCAAAGCAGAAGCTAAATTACTAAAAGCAGCGCACTGCCAAACACCCTCTCATGGAGGGTAAGAAATGAGAAAGGAGGAGGAACTCTATGTTATCAAATATTGCCCTGTAATCCTTTTTATAAAGAGTGTCTTTTAACAAATGATCCTTTTTTAATCTTTCTCCGTGTGAGTGTTAATTTAAAGACTAAAAGTATAATTTGACATCAACATTATGTCTAGTGACGTGTTTTGATATTGGTTAAGCGGATAACACAAAATAATGACTATGATTGTACGCTAGTATTCCGACTGAAAACCACATTTGTAGACTATGGTTGTAGTAAAAAGCGAATGTAATTCACAAACACTGCAAACGGAACAACCTTTGGAATTGTGTATGACAAAAAAGATATATTATCATTGTAAAATTACACTTTTAGCCTTCAAATTAACTCAACATGATAAAAGATCAAAAAAGGAGTATTTATGGAAAAATACCCATAAAAGAAGGACTACTGAGATAATATTTGATAATAGATGACTAACTATGGAACACCCTGTAATAAAAGACCAATTATAGAAATTTTTTTTACAGTTTTATTTTCTCACTCTTCTCGATAATTTTTGTTTATTTATATATTTCCATTAGTTATTTGATAAAATAAAATATTCTTGTCGCGTCTTATTTTTAAAAAAAAATTTATGTAGTTTTTTAACATATAATTTTTATTTCTTATTGATGTATCAATTTATAAATAAAAAAATTTCAAAAATCATAGAATTTTACCTCTTAATTCTCATTTTGTAATCAAAATAAAGACGAATGAAATAAAAAAAGTAGAGGTAAAAGTACAGAGCAAATTCAGCAAATAGCACACCCAACAAATAGCACGCCAAATGGGTAAATTTCAGTATTGGTACTTGAATTTTCACTGAAATTTTGAAATAGTATCTGAACTTTAAATCCTTTCACAAAAGTACCTGAACTTACATAATGATTTCACTAAAAGTCCATCTATCCATTTCCGGTCATTTGGTCTAAATTAGAATTTTATATATTTTAAAATTTTAAATTTGACCTCAATTCTTTTTTTTCTTCTTCTCCCCCCTCCCACTCCCTTCTTTTTCTTCTTCTTTCACCCCTTTCTTCTTCTTCTTCTTCTTCAACATTATCGTCGATGGCTAGAGGTGGACACGGTACCGGTACGGTACCGTGACCGGCAACGTTACCGCCGGTACCCGCCACCGTTACCGCCGTCGCCGCCGTGTCACCGGTTCCAGGAACCGGTACCGGTACCGCCCATTTCGGTACCGGTTCCGGTACCTATTTTTTGGTACGGGTACCGCCGGTACCGGTCCGATTCCGGTACCCGGTTACATTTTTTTTGCTTTTGTTCATTCCCAACGGCTCCCACGGTCCCACCTGCAAAAAACAGCAAAAAAAATTAGTGGGGGGGGGGGCACACCTCAAACGGCTATTTAACCGTTGAGGTGGGGGGGGGGGGGGGAACTATAAATTCTCACATTTTTTCCCTAAAAGAATACTCAATTTCTCAATCCATCTCTCATTCTCTCAATTGATCAATCTCTCAAACTTATTATCTCTTTTTAATTTTTATACATTTAATATTCATATAATAATATAAAAATTTTATACATTAAAATTTTGAAATTTTCACAATTTTAATATATAAAATTTCAAAATTTTTTCAAAATTTTTGAAATTTAAAATATTATTAATTTTTAAATATATTCTTTAATCTTTAAATAATTTAAATATATTCTTTATTTTTTGAAATTTTCGAAATTTTAATATATAAAATTTCGAATTTTTTTAAATTATCGAAATTTAATATATTATTTTTCTATATTAAAAAATATATATATTAAAATGTCAAGAGAGTCCGGTAGAAGGTCCGTGGATATGGGCGCCATGAATCGAAGTTTGAGGAGAGGCAAAGCTAAAGCCACCTCCGACGGTTCGACCTCACGCGGTTCTCGAGGAAGACACTCCGTCTCTTCCTTTCCTACTGTCCCAGATCATTTAATCGGCGATGGTATGACGGATGAAGAATTCGACCAGATTTATTCTGGTAGAGGGGATGCTAATCTCCCCACTCTTGATAGTGTATTCGAAGATCTTGATGAAGCAGGACTGGATAATCAAGACGGGGACGAGGAGCCTACACCACAGAGCAACGACGTCGGCGTGGAGGTAGGTGAGCCCGAGACCTCTCGAGGTCCGGACAAAGGTAAAAAAATATAAATCAGATTTATTTGTTTATCATTTTGATAAAGACACAAAAGATGGCATAGTTTATGGAACTTGTAAACATTGCGGAACCGTCATAAAAATGGGAGTTTCCGGCGGTTATGGCAGTCCGGAAAAACACCTAAGGTCGAGGCATCCTGTGGAGTATGCCAAATACGAGGCAAAAAAGAAGGGACGACAAGAAGTGCAAACCCAAATTTCTTGGTTTGCTAACAGAGGTAAGGGCGACCTTTTTGTTTATAGCGACGAGCAAAATAAGCAAAAAATGGCCGAAATGATTTGTGAAGAAAATTTGCCATACATGTTTTCTGAAAAACTTGGTTTTATTGATTATTGTAAACAGGCATTAAACCCTCAAGCACGAGGTTTTTCAAGAAAAACAATTAAACGAGAAATTATTCGCCAGTATAAAATGGAAAAAATTAATTTGGCAAATTTTTTTCTCAATTTTAATTCTCGTGTTGCTATTTGTTATGGTATTTGGGGTGAAACTTATCATAATTTGTCTTATATGGGTGTTACTTGTCATTGGATAGATAATGATTGGATTATGCATAAACGTGTTCTTGCATTTCGTGATTTTAATGATCAGTATACTGCTAAAAATATTTTTCTATTGCTTCAGAGTATTTTGCGGGAATATAACTTATCTGAAAAAGTTTTTTCATTTGGTTTTGATAATGCTACTAATAATACTGCTGCTATTCATAAACTTAGAGAAATTTGCCCACCATCTACGACTATGGGTAGATTTCTGCATCAACGGTGTGCCTGTCATGTTTTAAATTTATGTGTTCAACAGGGACTAGAAGCTATGGGCGGAGTTTTGACAAATATTAAAGAAGGAATTAAAAAAATTTGGGGGGCTCGTCTTATTTCGAGGTCCTGGAAGATGTTCTGTAAGTCTAAGGGTAAAAAAGAAATAAGTTTTGCAAGAGATATCAACATTAGATGGAATAGTACTTACAAATTGATTGCACAGATCCTAAGATATAAAGAGGAATTTGCTGAATTTTTTAGGGATGAACTTCGTATAATGATTAATCCTTTTGAATTTGTTATTGTTGAAAAATTGAATGCCATATTAGAAGTTTTTAATAACGCAACTCTTACTTTTTCCCATGTTTACCAACCAACTATAAATACATTTTTTAAAGAGTGCATTACAATCACAACATGTTTTCGTGAAAGTATGGCTGATCCAGATTTGTACCCTTATGTCTCTCCTATGAGAGATAAATGATGTACTTATTATTTGTACATTCCTGATATTTATAAAATAGGTATTATTTGTGATCCACGATTTAAGATTGAAAATTTTAAAATTCTAACTGAGTATTGCTACAGTTGTTTTTTAGATAAAAACAGTTATTACTACAGCTATTTAGTAGAATAGAAAAATAAAAGAGATAATGCTATAACTCTTTTTGAGGATTTGTTTAAGGAATATCAAGGGTTATACGGTACTGTACAAGAAGAAACAATACCACCTCCGCCCCCAAAATCAAAAAAAGGTTTTGCCGGAATAGTCGGTGGCCTTCTTGCAAAGAAAGAGAAGCGTACCCAGTCTTCGACGAGTTCAAGTGGTACAACAGTAAGCTCGCACAACGAACTTGCTATGTACCAGGGTGTGCCATGCGATTACGATGACGACGACGTCGATTTTGACGTGCTCGGATGGTGGAAGCGGAACGAACACATGTTCCCATGTCTCTGTTAGAATAAAGGCCCAACGCTAGAGGGGGGTGAATAGCATTTAAAACAAAATCGCAGGAAATTAAAAACGAGAGCGTTAAAGTAAAGAGCGTAAGGAAGGAGCACACCGAATTTTATCCTGGTTCACCACAACGTGTGGCTAATCCAGCCCCCCGAGAGACTCTCTCGAGCTACACTAACTCCGTTAAGCTTAAGGGTGCTTAACAAACCGATACAACTTGAGAACCCGAGTCACACGAGCCTCAACACCTTTGCTCGGAGATACCGCACACCAAGACTTCCCACGAAGGAACAAGGAACTTCCTTCGAGTTTAGAACAAGGGAACAACCTCCCTTAAAGTGTATGAAAACACTTAAACACTCAGGAATAAAACTCTCACAAAGAGTAGATATGAGTGAACTAGTAAACGCTCAAGAACACGACAATTTCTTCAATAATTGGCTCTCAAATAGCTAAGAAAAAATAGGAATGCTTATGAAATGAAAGAGTATTGAAATGTTGAAGAATTATGTGTAAAATGAGAGGATTTGGGTGCCATTTTATAGCCCAAAATGGGATAAACCCGTTGCTAGAGTTTCCAACAGAATGAAGACAAACTTTTCAGAGACACAGGGTGATAGTCGATTGTCAAAGCGTGATAATCGATTATCCAAAGATTCCTTGTCCAAAAATTTAAAATTCTATCCATTGGAGGACAATGGTAACCTAGATAATCGATTGTCAACAAGTGATATTCGATTATTTGTCCTCTCAGAAGATTCTGGGTTTTGGCTGCAAAGGCAGATAATCGATTATTGCATAGCTGATAATCGATTATTGCGTACTTCAGAACTTTGGAAGTTCAAAGCTCCAGGGGCTGATAGTCGATTGTCACTGAGGTGCTAATCGATTATCACCCAGCTAAAGTCTAGCCAGCTGAAACCCGTTTTGAAAAACCGAGGTCCAAAAACGAAGTGTTCCCAAAAGTAAAAACCAGGTTTGGAAAATATTGTATATGGTATAAAATAGTGAAAACAAGACTTGTTTGGTAGAAACTAAGTCTCCAAGGTCGTATAATACGTGCGTACGGTTTAGACCGTTTTTCACGTGTTAGACCGATTGACCAAGATACAAAAGTGGTTTTTATAAAATAATTATTTGGGAACATTTTAAAAATGCTCAGAGGTAAAAACAGGGTTTAAAAAATTGAAAACCACGGAGTTGGTTCGGGCACCAAAAACCGAACGCCGAATGCTGAAAGCCGAACGCCGACTTAGGTGGTTTCGGTTCTGAGCAAGGACCAAGGATTTTAACAATAAAAGAAATCATCAAAAAAGTTTGTTTTGATGCACAAAAAATATTTTATGATTTGTAAAAATTATTTTGACTTTTTGAGAACCGAGACTTGAATTTATTGTCGGTTTTGATCACAAAAGACCGACTCAACTAAGTCTTCAATTCTTGATCTTGTCCTTGAGTCTTTTAGGTCTTGTTCCAAGCCATTCTTCACGCCTTTAGTTATTCAATGAAACTCTTTATATCCACGACGGTTTGGCAATTATCAAAACCTGTCAGAAATGAACACGATTTTAGTTTATCGTACAAGGTGTGTTCCAACAGTCTCGGCATGCTAGCAAGACAAGTGTTGTCCGTCCTGGTATCAACCGTAGCAGTTGAACGAGAATTCAGTGCTGGCGGCAACATTCTTTGTCTTAACGCTGAATCTCTTGAAACACTGGTTTGCCACCAAGATTGGCTCTTGGCAAGACGTCGGGCTCAAGAGTCATTGTACCAACTCGAATCGGAGCATTACATGAATGCAACCACAGATGGAAGTCCGAGTTCTGAAGAATAAGTTATAAAACTTTTTTATGTTAATGTAAATATGTAATTAGTTTTTTTAGGTGAGCGATATATAAGCTCCTTCGAGGGTTTCTTTACGGTTCTTTACCTCGTCGCTTTTTTTTGAACCGTCAGGATATTAAATGTGGTTGTTCTTCAGTTAGTTTATTACTCATTTTCAATATTTAAATAACAACTACATTTTTAGATTTTTTATTTCATTCTTTCCTTAAACAATTGCAAATTTACAATTTTATACTTTAAAAATTAAAAAAAAAAGAAAAAAAAATATAGGGGGGGCCGAACCCGGCCGGTCCGCTACCGGAACCGCTGGTCCGGGAACCGAAAACCAGTACCGGCCGGCTCGGTGACGGTTCCGGTGACATGGGGTGGCGGTACCGGAACCGGCGGTTCCGGAACCGTCCCAGAACCGTACCGTGTCCATTCCTATGATGGCTATGGCAAGAATAAGAAAGGAGTGGGACCACTACAGTTCTCCTCCAAAAATTTCTGTTTCAGATCAAAATTAACATAATTAGTGGAGCAATTAACAACTAGCGTCAGCGAAGATAGCATCATTGGCTCTTTGTGCGTCATTAGCTTGAGAATAGTATAAACAGATATTACCTTATAATAGAATCAATGGCATTCAAAAAAACTAGCGTTAGGAGTACGGAGTAGGAGATTATTCCTTAATTACTCATCGTAATTAAAGAAAAACAGTGATTACTCTGCGTTGTCGAACTTGGTTAAGGTTGTGCTCGAATATCCTCTCCCTATACTGCGCCTCGCCAAACGTTGTTATCTCACGCGCGGATCACATTCATACACTCTGTCAACATCCGTATAATTAGCTGGATTAAACACGTGCTAATTACAATCATTAAGGGATTAATTAATTAATAATCAATTTAATTAAGCTAATAACATTCAATATGATTAATTACCTCAGTCGATGCAGTTCTTCAACATATACCCAGGTTTTTTCTAGCACTTCACCCCACCCCACTGGAGAAGAAGAAGAATAAGAAGAACAAGAAAGGGGGTGAAAGAAGAAGAAAAAGAAGGGAGTGGGAGGAGGAAGAAGAACAAAAAAAACGGGGTCAAATTGAAACTTTTAAAATATATAAAATTGTAATTTAGCCCAAATAATCGAAAGTTAACCTGGAAACGGGTAAATGAACTTTTAGTGAAAGGATTATGTAAGTTCAGGTACTTTTGTGAAAGGATTTAGAGTTCATGTACCACTTCAAAATTCCAGTAAAAGTTCAGGTACCATTACTGAAATTTACCACACGCCAAATAACACAACAATAAGCAAATAGCAATATATAACGTACAACCAGTTATACAATGTTTCCCGTATTTTCACGAGTAACTGAATGTCCATTTTTTGAGCAAGTTAATATTCATTCTCGAGTAACTAAATACTCATTTCTCTAAAATTTAATTATGCTCTAAAATGGCCATTCACTTACTCGAAAATGAGTACTCTGTTACTCGACAATGAATATTCATGCGAATGTACGAAAAATACTGTATATTAAGATGAATGGTATAGTAAACCTTTTAATCTAATCGTGTAGTATTTTGAACACAAATTCAATATAATGTGATGGTGTAAATATAGCTGGGTGGGTTAACCGGGTTTGACCTGGACACACTCGACCCGTAATATAAAACACACAACAAGAACACAAAGTATGACCTAGACCGGGTAAATCTCCTCAGTCCGAATTATATTTCTTACTCTATCTCAAGAGTGAACTTTAGTGAGAGAAAAATTGGATCCCCTCCTCTATCCAATATCATCATATTTATAGAGGAGGATTTGTGACCTTCCCCTGTTCATCCATGGACAAAATAGGAAGCTCGTGGGAAGGTCACTGTAGATAATGGGAACACTGTACAATCATAGAATTTAGCAACTATAGGCCAAGACATGTACTGTTCAATCAAAGACTAAAATGGATATTCTCAATCCAATCAACCCTGCAAAATGACAAACATCCCTTTCACTGTGTGCCTCGTGATGGATGAGCGGCGGGGTGTCCCCTTGACCTCTGACGTGGTTCACCATGCCTAAGAGACTGAACCAATGTTAGCCAAGTAAAGTGATATGACCGGTCACCTTCTCTCAAAAGTTACCCGGTCATTCTTTGTGCTCAACCCGTCTCTGGTCTTCTAGAATGTCCTTTGTAACATTAGGCGACATTTTGGCTATCGCCCAAAATGTGACCGGTCACTTTTTTAGTGGAAGTGACCGGTAAACTTTTGACCCGTCCCAATCGAAGAGTTAACCTCATTTGGTAATTGATAAAAGTGACCGATCATATTTTGACCTGTCCCTTTCGGTTGTCCGGGTCGGGTATAAGGATATACCCATCAAGAAGTCCTCCACTTACCGGCCTTGTGAGGAAGTCATCAAGGGCGGGAAGTATATTTATGTTGATCTATCACTTTTGAAATCATCAAGTCATTCTCATGACCTGTCCTTCTTTGAAATTACGAAGTCATTCCCATGACCTGTCCTTCTTTGAAATCATCAAGTCATTCCCATGACCTGTCCTTCTTTGAAATCATCAAATCATTCCCATGACCTGTCATTCTTCTAAATTATCAAGTCATTCTCATTGACCTGTCCTTCTTGTTGACCTGTCCTTTTAGACCCGTCACTTTTGTAATTATCATACCTTTCTCTTTCAAGACCTGTCTTTCTCTCGATTGCCAAGCCTTTCCTTTTCAAGACCTGTCCTGTCCTTCTTTGAAATTGTCAAGCCATTCCCATGACCTTTCCATGGAGACCTGCCCATTTCTTGGATTCACCGTCTTCATACCAGACCAGGCACTTTTGGATTTGTAGATCACGCTGCATGACCCGCCCGTTTGGATATGTGGGAGTCCAAACGTTGAGCCTGGCCTTTTAGTTTTGGGTTTTCCCTCCAAAACCTTTCACCTTCCACCTTCAAAATTCAAATTCCCCCCCTCACCATTACCTTATCCACGTGTCAGCTCCTCAGCCTCCCACCTGTCGCCTCGAACTCTAAACCGCCTCTCTCTCTCCTATAAATACTCCTCCAACCCATCTCATTTCTTCACTTCTCTCATTCATTTCTCTTAATTTGCCCGGTCTGCTTTCTCTCTCTAGCTTCTCACCAAGTAAGTGCTCCAGTCCTCCTAGTCTTTTATTTTTCATCTTCCCTTTTTTGACCGGCAATCATAATGTCTTCTGATAGCCAAAACATCTCTGGCCAATCCTATGGATCTGGCTCTCAGCCCTCTTCCTCTTCCCCCTCTGAATCTTCCTCTCCCCCTGTCACTCCTTTGATTCGCCGCCCCTCTCACCAGTCTAGCTCCCAGGCCCGGGAAATAGTTGCCCAGGAGCCTATTCCTTTGAACCAACTGCCCAGTCGGTTCAATCCCAAGGTCCTCAGCTGGAACGAGTGGGAAGAACGATTGGGATCAATGGGCTACCTAGCCCTTGACTCAGGACCGGTCTTCAAAGAGTCCTCTAGGGTTACAAAAAAGGTCCTGGCCGAAGTACGCTCTGTCCTTCCACCGGGCTATAAAGTCATTTCTAACACCACCTGGCCTAACATCATTGAACCCCACCAGGGAACCCGGTTGGGTTTCCATATTGCATCTCTGGAGGGAGGTATTATTTTTCCTCTCCGCCCCCTCCTAATTGAAATCTGTAACAAGTTCAAGATTTTGCCCGGCCAGCTTACTCCAAATGCTCACCGGTTCTTGAATTGTTTCGTAAATATCTGTGAACATTTGAAAATCGACCCTTCCCTTCATCTTTTCCTCCACATGTACGAAGTTTTGCCCGGGACTAGTAATTGCCCGGGCTTTGTTTATTTTCATTCACGTAATAAGAGGAGTTTTGTGACCGGTCTTCCCCCTAGCCACAAAAGATGGAAGAAGAGATTTGTTTTTGTTGAATTCCCCCCTGACCAATTTCCTTTCTCTAACCCTGAGTGGGCTGACCGGGTTATAAAACCTGAAAGGGTTAATCCGGAGCCCACCAAAGATCTTGAGGACTCCTGCGAGAAACTTCTCAAGGGTGATCCTATGACCGGGAAACCTTATGCCTATGGAGGCTGGGTATTCCGGCTATTTAATCCGGATGGGGGTGAATCTGCGACCCATGACGCAGAAGATGACCGGGCAAACTCCCCGGATGGTCATGCTGAGGCCAGTTCTCCTCATCCAGGTTGGTTAACTTTCCTCAACCTTTTGGTTTCACTTTCTTTTTGATAAGGCATAAAATCTAACCGGTCATTTGTTGCTTTTGTTCTTTTTCAGACATGAACTTCAACAGGATGACCACCATCATCGAGGATGACGACGATGATGTCCAAGTCCTCCACTCCAACCGGTCTCCTAATCGCAACTCTCCATCCCCTCCTCAAAACCTTGGAGTTGAAGGGGCCTCAACTGCTCGGTGCTCTTCCTTTGATGATCTCATTCGAGATAAGCAGGTGAAGTCACCCTCAGCCCTCCATTTCTCCGAAGGCGACCGGGTTGAATCCAAGTCCAAGGAGGCCAGCCATTCTTCTTCCCGTGCTAAGGGCCAAAAAAGGAAAGGGTCCCAAAAGAGCTCCAAGGGAGACAGGAAGAAGAAGGTCAGGTTATCAGTTACGGAGGGGGAGTCCATCGAAGAAGCCTTCCTATCCCTGGCCAAAAAACTCAGCAAGGTACTTCATCTTTGGTTTTCCTCCCGGTTAGAATATTTCCTTTGCATTTATTGATGTATCTCTTTTTTGAATTTATAGGCCGGGTCATTTCAGAAGAGATTGGCCAAAGTCTGCTGGAGCCAAAAGACCAGGTCTCCCAACTCACCATCCTCCTTGATTCTGCCAAGTTGGAAATCAATGACCGGGCAGAAAGGGAGAAGAGGCTTGAGGAAGAGTTGAAGGAAGAAAGGGCCCGGTTTGCCCTTCTGGAGGAGGAAAGGAAGAGAAAGATCATCGAGCTCGAGGATGCGCTGGGCCAGGCTGAAGAATCTGCCCGGGCAAAGGAGGAGGCCTTTCCCTCTGAAGCTGCTGATTGGGCTGCGTGCCATCACACGGAGGTTGCCCGGTCCCTTCTCACTACCCCGGAGGAAACCATGGACTTTTTCAAAGTCATGTATCAAGAGCCAGAGGGGAAGAGGATGATAATGGAGATAGGGTCTTATGGATTCCAGTGTGGCCAAAAAGATGAGAGGTCTCTTCTCTATGCCAGACTTCTGAAGAGGGACCCTTCCTTTGACCCGGCCAAGATGAAGCTTCCCGCTCTATACAATGAAGAGCCAGCTCCCCCCTTTCCCCTAGAATAGGTTAGGGCTTGATAATTTAAAAAACTTTGAATTTTCCCAAGGCCTGGGGGATGTCCGGCCTACTTCTGACTTGTTTAATATTGTCTTTTGTTTGGCATGGTTTTCAATTTACCGGCTTGTTTCTTCTTTCAGTTTGCATGGTTGTCCTTTTCTATGCATGGTTATTGCTTTTCTTTTCTTCTTCTTGATCGCCTTTGAATGAACTTCCAAGTCAATAAGACTAACCGGCCTTATACCTTAGGAATCGTCTTAAAAAACGCCCAGGTCATCTCATGTCCTGGTCTTGAAAACGCCCAGGCCTCACTGGCTTGGTTGACTATTTTCTTGAATATGCTTGATTCCAAGTCAAAAGAAGTAACCGGCTTTATCCTTTTTAGTTGTCCAGGTCACCTCATGTCCTGGTCTTTGGTTAATGCCTTAGAAATGTCTAGGTCTGGTAGGCTTTGTTGACAGCGTCCAGGTCTTTTCATGTTCTGATCAATTCCATCTCTTGCAAATGTCCAGGTCATGTGATGTCCTGGTCAAGTACAAGCCTTGAAAACATCTAAGTCTTGCAACCTTGAAAATGTCCAGATCTTGTGGCCTGACTAGTCTTCTGGACCGGCTTGTGTCTAGGTTGAACTGCAACAAACGTCCAGGTCATCTCATGTCCTGGTGCAGTAGGCTAGGTTGGAAGTTTTGAAGACCACTTTAGACGTAAGGCTTGAAAACTTCCAGGTCATCTCATGTCCTGGTCTCTTGACTTGAAAACGTCTAGGTCGGTTTCTTCCTCGCCTGTTTCCTGACCCAGTCAACTTCCAGGTTCTAATGGCTTGGTTGCAATATGTAACCTAGCATGATGTCAAATTTCATGTCCAGGTGCCGGGTCAAAAAATATTTTTTCCAGTTTTGTCTGATTTCATCAAATCCGCCAACTAAAAAGTGACCGGTCACTTTTCTCAAAGTTGACCGGTCAAATTTTAATTTTTTCCCATTCGCATTTTCTTGTCAATCCAGAACATCAAAAAATGACCGGTCACTTTTGACCATGCCACCTTCTTTTCCCCCTCTGGCCTGGGTGTCATGCGTAACAGCAACCTTGCTCAAATTTCGAACGAATAATCCGAAATGGTTTTGGAAACATCAAGTCTCAACATCAAGACCCGAACTTTCTTCGGAGATTTTGACCATGTCCTATGATCGCGAACCCTCTCCAAGGTTCAGCCCTCTTCTAGGCAACACCCTTCTTCCAGGGCCCCTCTTCCAGGTTTTAAGTTTTTTTAATGTGCCATTCTCTAATCATTAGGTTGACCTAGCCAACCCAATCTTCCCACGTGGGGGTATGCCGGTGAAAACCAGCCCTCATCCAATCTTACATGTCCATATGTTATGCGTTTGAAGTGAATTCTAGTCTTCCCTAGACCCTTCAATCCGCAACGGGTGGCTCATGCAAGACGGTAATCATTTTTTACTTTGGCATCTTTTTGCCCCTATCCAAATGAAAATTTGGTAGGGATCCATGTAAGTATGGACGCGAGTCCTCTTCCAGACCCAGCCTATCTCAAGGCCATACCTCAATATCAAGGCCCCTATCTCAAGGGTTTATCTTTTTTTTTTACCTTGCCTCTTACATCAAGACATTAGTTTAGTATTACTCACCCAGCAACACTAGTATTGAAGAAATCTCTTATTTATCATCGAAGGGGTATTACAAATACATGCCCTGCCAATTTGGTCTATCGGTAGAATTTTCTAAGGTGGTGGGAATTCCAGCACCTTTCCAACTCTCGACCTTCCATTGTTTCTAACTTGTATGTCCCAGGGCGTAATATTGCCTTGACCCTATATGGACCTTCCCATTTTTTCGCAAGCTTTCCACCATCACTCGGTTTGCTGGCCTCCCTTCGTCTCAAGACCTCATCACCGACTTGGAAATAACGAGGCCCTACCCTGTTATCATGGTAGGCCTTGGCTGCTTGCTGGTACTCTATCATTTTAGCCTCAGCGACCATCCGCCTTTCCTCTAACAAGTTCAACTCTGCCAAATGGTCCTCCTCATTCCCTTTCTCCTCATAGATCTTTTCCCGGAAGGTCATTATCTTTGCTTCAATGGGTAGTCTGGCCTCACATCCATAAGTAAGGACGAAAGGTGTCTCCCCGGTGGCTCTTCTCGAAGTGACTCGGTAAGCCCAGATGATATGTGACAACTCCTCTAGCCAATTTGTTACTGCCTCACCCAACCGCTTTTTAATCCCGTCGACTATTGTGCGGTTCGCATTTTCCACCTGACCATTCCCTTGCGGGTAGGCCACGGAAGCCTTGTTGTGAGTAATCCCGAAGTCCTCCAAGTATTTGGTGAACCCTGGATTCCGAAATTGAGGCCCGTTGTCCGTCAAAATGTTTCGAGGAGACCCGAACCTGGTGATTATATTCTTCCAGACGAAGCGCTGGCACTGCTTGGTTGTGATGGTTGCATATGCCTCGGCCTCTACCCATTTTGTGAAGTAGTCAATAGCAACCATGACATACTTCTTCCTCCCTTGTGCTTGGGGGAAGGCTCCAATGATGTCCATCCCAAACCTTGCGAATGGAATAACATTGGAAACCGGATGGTAATATGTCGCAGGCCTTCCCGGAAACTTGTAGAACATCTGGCAAGTCTTGCACCTTTGCACATACTTCTCACAATCTTGGTTCATTGTAGGCCAGAAATAACCTAGCAAGATGATCCTTTGTGCGAGTGTCCTGGACATTTGGTGGGCTGCACAGACACCCTCATGAACTTCGGCGATCACTCTTTCCGCCTCCGCCCTGGTCAAGCATCTCAGCAGCGGACCGCCAAATGCCCTTTTGTATAGCCTTCCATCAAGCATTTGGAATCTTAAAGCCCTCAATTTTACTTTTCTTACCCTATCCTCATCCTCAGGGAATTGCCCGGTCATGTAATACTTGACCAAGTCATCCATCCAAATATCATCAGGTTCCACCAGGGTTAGATTGGGCTGTCCATCCTCCTCTATCAGGCTCACAGAAAGCCTTTCAATGCTAGCCTTTTCCAGCGTCTCAATCCTGGCCAACTTGGACACATGCTCCGGGGCTGCTTGCGTCAACTTTGATAGCAAGTCAGCATCCGTGTTTTCCCCCCTAGGGATTTGCTCCATCACATACTCAGTCAGATCCTTCAATAATGCCCTTGCCAAGTCTCTGTACTTCTGCATCTTCTCTCCTTTGGCCTCCATGTTGCCATTGATGTGGCCTACCACCAAGCTTGAATCGGACTTGATCCTGAGGCATGTGATTTGTAGGGTTTTGGCCAATCTCAGGCCCCCTATCAATGCCTCATACTCCGCCTCATTATTTGTGAGTTTGAAGTTAAAGATCAAGGCATGATATACCTTGAACCCTTCCGGAGTTGTGAATACTACACCTCCCCCGTAACCTTTCGGTTCAGAGGCTCCATCTACCGACATGGACCACCAAGGCTCTGTGATAGCCCTAGCCGGTTCTTCTTCCTGGTGACCCGCCATCTCCACAAGAAAATCAGCCATAGCCTGTCCTTTTATCGCTGTCCTCGGGCGATATTCGATGTTGAATTGAGTCAACATCATGGCCCATTTAATCATTCTTCCTGATGAGGTGGAGTCCCTCATGACCGTACCCAATGGTAGGTCAGTCAACACGATAATAGGATGGGCCTGAAAGTAGGAGGTGAGTTTCTTTGCCGTTATGAATAATGCATACCCTGCCTTCTACGTGGGAGTATACCTACTTTCTGCCCCATTTAAGGCCTTGCTTACATAATAAATGGGCCTCTGGACCCCATCATCCCTCATCAAGACCGAGCTAACAGCCATTTGAGTAACCCCTAAGTAGAGGTAGAGGGTCTCCTTTGTTTCTGGCTTGGACAAGACAATATCCGAAGTCAGGTACGTCTTCAGCTCTTCGAATGCCCTGGCGCATTTATCATCCCACTGGAAGGTATTGGCTTTCTTTAATACTTTAAAGAAAGGCAAAGCCTTCTCTGCCGACCTGGATAAAAATCGGTTTAGGGTCGCCAAGCGCCCTGTCAACCTCTGGACATCTCTTACCGATGTCGGGGGTTGCATCTCAACAATGGCCTTGATCTTCTCAGGATTTGGCTCAATCCCCCTCTTCGTGACCATGAAGCCCAAGAACTTCCCCGTCCTCACAGCAAAAACGCACTTCTTCGGGTTAAGTCTAAGATTATGCCTAGCCATAATTTCAAAGCATTTTTCCAGGTCCTGAGCATGTGTGTCGCTTGCCCTGCTCTTCACCAGCATATCATCGACATAGGCCTCCATGGTCCGTCCAAGCAAAGGCCTGAACAATTTGTTGACCATTCTCTAGTAAGTTGCCCCTGAGTTTTTCAACCCAAAGGCCATCACCTTGTAACAGTATGTGCCGTCCGGAGTGAGGAAGGTCGTCTTCTCCTCATCATCCTCCGCCATGAAGATTTGATGATACCCCTTGAAGGCATCCATAAAGCTGAGCAATTCACACCCGGCAGTTTCATCAACCATTTGGTCCGGGCTAGGGAGAGGATAAGAATCCATTAGGCATGCCTTGTTGAGGTCTGTGTAGTCTACGCACATCCTCCAGGTATCACCCTTCGAAGCCAGGACTACATTGGCCAGCCATTCAGGGTAGTTTACTTCCCTGATATGACCTACCTCAAGTAGGTCCTTGACCTCTTCCTTCACAAAGTCCCTCCTATCACTTGCCAAAAATCTCTTCTTTTATCTTACAGGCCTAGACCCCTCAAGAACAGAGAGACGATGGCAAATGACTGACCGGTCAATCCCGGGCATATCAGCAACACTCCAGGCAAATAATGATTTATACCTGGTCAACACCTGGACAATCTCAGTCCTTAGCTCTTCCTGAAGGTCAGCCCCAATTTTGACCTTCCTCTCAGGATTGGAGGCATCAATCTGGATCTCCTCCGTGTTTGCATCCGGCTCGATCCTAGCCTTCTCCTCACCCTTGTCTACCTGCTGGGAAACCAATTCAATTTGTTCGAACTGGCGGGTCATCTTCTTCACTGCTTCCAAGTAGCAGGACCGGGCGTTCTTTTGATCACCCCTTTCCTCCTCGATTCCATTGAGAGTGTAAAACTTCATGCATAAGTGTGCCATGGAAATAATAGCCCTGACCTGGTTGATACCAGGCCTACCCAGAATGGCATTATGCACACACTTGATGTCGACCACAACAAATCTCATTTGTTTGGTCACTGTCCTGTTACCCGACCCCAAGGTAACTGGTAAGGTGATCTGACCTTCCGCTTCTATGCTAGCTCCAGTGAAGCCTGACAATGGAGTTTGCAACGGTCTCAACATGGACCTGTCCAACTTCAATTTCTTGAAAGCATCCAAGTATAGAACATTGACACTGCTTCCTGTGTCAACCAGGACCCTGGCCACATCAGCTCCATTGATGTCCATTGTAATAACCAAAGGGTCATTATGATCTCCCCCCGTCCTGGGCAGATCCCTATCAGTGAAAGTGATAGGTTCCCTCCTTGCCTGCTTCCCATGTGACTCCAGGGAAACCTCCGCCACGTGCAAACTCTTGGCCCAGTTCTTCCGCTGGGAGGCAGTATCCCCGCCTTCCGGGCCACCGACAATCATCTGTATAAATTCTTTATCCGGATTGTTGTTATCCTTCCCGGATTTTCTCCTTCCCAGGTCTTTTCCCTGATGACGGGTCCAGGTGTTCGCTTTCGGGTCCTTCTTATTACCCGTCGCGTAACCTTCCCCAAGCTCCCCTTTCAAGGCCATCTCCTTGAGCACAACCTTGACATTTCGACAATCCACCGTGTTGTGGGAATCGGATTGGTGGTATGTGCACCACTTCTCCGTCCATTGTCTCTTGGGTTGCTCTCCCTTCTTATCATCCCTTATTTGGTGGATGGTTCCGTCATATGTGGCCTTTAGTTTGGACCCTCCTGTCTGCTCATCTTTCTTCGGCTTGTCGGATTTCGACTTTGTGTAGCCTTCCTCCAGCTCCCGCTTATTCTTGTTCAGCACTTCTGCCTCGGCATATTCCCATGCCGTATTGTAGGCTTCCTGATAAGAGGAGGGCGGCCTCCTGCAGAATTCAGTGTAGAGGTCACCTGACCGGAAGGCATTCATCAACAAAGACATGGCCGTCTTATCGTCCATTTCTTCTACCTTGTCAACCTCATCCCTCCAGCGGGTTAAGAATTGAGTCAAAGTCTCTTTCTCCCTCTGTCCTACCGTGTTAAGGTAGGTAAACTTCTTTCTCTTGATGCAGTTGTCCTGGTACTTCTTGCGGAAAACTTCAGCAAGTTTCTCAAAGGACCCAATCTTGCCATGGGGAAGGCCGTTAAACCATTCCACAGGCCTCCCTCTCAAGGATGAGAAGAAGAGCAGGCATTCCTCAGCATCAGTGCACCCGGCCATCTGTGCTGCATTGTGGAAGGTGTCAAGGTGGACGTTTGGATCCTCCTTTCCTGTGAATTTCTCCACGTCCAGCTTAATCTTCCGCCTCAACCTCTGCGCATGTACCCTGGCCGAAAAGGGAGAGCCAAGGTGTGTTTTTTCGCTCCCGCCTTCTCCTCCACCTTTTCTTCCAGGGCACGTAATTTCCTTGCTACGCTCCCTATCTTGTCCAGGTCATCCTCATCGTATGAGAGCCTGGTGTATGCCGACGCCCTCGGCTGGCTTTCTGCTTCCTCCTCGTCTTGATGAATCGTCTCAGATTCCCTAGAACGACGAGATTGGGCGTGACGACCCCCGCCAAGTCTTTCCATTGCGCTAGTCCGGCCCATCTCAGGACCAAGACGTAGCTTGGCAGACTTGCGGGGTCCATCCTCTTTGCCCCCTAGGCGTTTGAACGCCGAATCTCGAGTCTTTCTAGGTTCGGCTATAGCCTTACCCTTCTTCCTGCGGGCCGCCTCCTGCTCCGCCTCATTGATTTCATGGACATTTGAGGGCGCTGCTTCATTCAAAATCCCCGTCAAATTCACCGGATGTATAGGGACCATCCTAGGGACAAATGTCGACGGGGTCGACACCGGAGGTGGCATAATTGGCGCCGTCATACCAGGATAGGCAAATGGCATGAAGCCACCTGCCTGTTGCATCACGGCCATCACCTGTTGATAGCCCTGTAGAGCCTGAGCATTTGCCGGGTCAGCAGCAAACTGAGCCCAAGCTGACGGGTATGGTGTGAATGCTCCACCAGGCGTTGTTATCGAGCCTGGGAACATTGTTGTCGTCGGCGTAGGAGTTGGGTTTGACATGATTGGGATCATGCCAATTGATCCTACAGTAGTGATCGGATTAAAGGTCGTCCCCATGCTCGACATCATCAATGGGATGGCAGGAGTGCTTTCACTCGCAGCCTGGCTTGACAGAGCGTTGTAGTTGCTCGAAGACATGTTTGTGGATATTTAGTGGGGGTAAAGTTTTGACCTGGTCGAAAAAACTTTAAAAATCGGCCCCACGGTGGGCGCCAAAAATGATGGTGTAAATATAGCTGGGTGGGTTAACCGGGTTTGACCTGGACACACTCGACCCGTAATATAAAACACACAACAAGAACACAAAGTATGACCTAGACCGGGTAAATCTCCTCAGTCCGAATTATATTTCTTACTCTATCTCAAGAGTGAACTTTAGTGAGAGAAAAATTGGATCCCCTCCTCTATCCAATATCATCATATTTATAGAGGAGGATTTGTGACCTTCCCCTGTTCATCCATGGACAAAATAGGAAGCTCGTGGGAAGGTCACTGTAGATAATGGGAACACTGTACAATCATAGAATTTAGCAACTATAGGCCAAGACATGTACTGTTCAATCAAAGACTAAAATGGATATTCTCAATCCAATCAACCCTGCAAAATGACAAACATCCCTTTCACTGTGTGCCTCGTGATGGATGAGCGGCGGGGTGTCCCCTTGACCTCTGACGTGGTTCACCATGCCTAAGAGACTGAACCAATGTTAGCCAAGTAAAGTGATATGACCGGTCACCTTCTCTCAAAAGTTACCCGGTCATTCTTTGTGCTCAACCCGTCTCTGGTCTTCTAGAATGTCCTTTGTAACATTAGGCGACATTTTGGCTATCGCCCAAAATGTGACCGGTCACTTTTTTAGTGGAAGTGAACGGTCAACTTTTGACCCGTCCCAATCGAAGAGTTAACCTCATTTGGTGATTGATAAAAGTGACCGGTCATATTTTGACCTGTCCCTTTCGGTTGTCCGGGTCGGGTATAAGGATATACCCATCATAATGTTAAATAATTAAATCTTTCAAAAATTTGATATATCATCGAAACTATTTTTTAAAATAAATTCAATTTAATCCATCCTTCCTAATTTAAATTATATATTTACTATTCATAGAGTCAAACTTCATTTACTTTGTTTTCCTATTTTCGTTAGTAATTTGGTAAAATAATATAGTTTTGTCACCACTAGTTTTGTAGATCTTTTGATGTAATTTTTAAATATGTAATTTTTATTTTTAAATTCTACACCGTTTTTATATAAAACGATTTAAAATAAAATTAATTCAAATATCGTAAACCGAAACATGCAATTTAAATTGGGACGGAGAGAGTACTAAATTCACATTAAAAGTACATATACTTTTTCACAATTTTAAAATGTTCTCAATTTTACCAAAAAAGCTGGACGGAGGGAGTACTTCTTGCATTTCCAAATAATCCATAAAAGTTAGAGAAAATTACAAGGTATGTCAAGGAACCAATTCAACCAAAAGCTCAAGCTTGTGGTTGTGGCCCAGGAACAGTTATTTATATTCTAACACACCCCCTCACGTGCATGCGTAGTCTTGTTCGAGCCTTGCACGTGAAACCTTAATTTTTTTAAACTGGGTGGCGCTGAGTTTCGAACCCGTGACCTCTTAGTCAACGAGGCTCTGATACCATGTCAAGGAACCAATTCAACCAAAATCTCAAGCTTGTGGTTGTGGCCCAGGAACAGTTATTTATATTCTAACAAGGTAAAATTTTTAAAAATAATTAAATCATTTTTAAAATTGTTATGAAAATAAAAAAGGTACGACTAAATCCACTTCTTAAATGACTAAACACACTTTTGCTCCATCCAAATTCGCTGAATTCACACTCTAGAATCTAGATGTCAAATGTTAAATTTGTTGGAACACACTTTATACTATAAACTAAAGTCGTGTTCATTTTTGACAGGTTTTGATAATCGCCAAACCGCCGTGGATATACAGAGTTTCGTTGAATAACTCAAGGCGTGAAGAATGGCTTGGAACAAGACCTAAAACACTCAAGGACAAGATCAAGAATTGAAGACTTAGTCGAGTTGGTCTTTTGTGATCAAAACCGACAATATATTCAAGTCTCGGTTCTCAAAAGTCAAAACAATTTTTACAATCCATAAAATATTTTTTTGTGCATCAAAACAAACATTTTTGATGATTTTTTATTGTTAAAATCCCTGGTCCTTGCTCAGAACCAAAACCACCTAAGTCGGCGTTCGGCTCTCGACGTTCGGCTTTCGGCGTTCGGTTTTTGGTGCCCGAACCAACTCCTTGATTTTCAATATTTTAAACCCTGTTTTTACCTCTGAGCATTTTTAAAATATTCCCAAATAATTATTTTATAAAAACCACTTTTGTATCTTGGTCAATCGGTCTAATACGTGAAAAACGGTCTAAACCGTACGTACGTATTATACGACCATGGAGACTTGGTTTTTACCAAACAAGTCTTGTTTTCACTATATAATACCATATACAATATTTTCTAAACCTGGTTTTTACTTTTGGGAACACTTCATTTTTGGACCTCGGTTTTTCAAAACGGGTTTTAGCTGGCTAGACTTTAGCTGGGTGATAATCGATTATCACCTTAGTGACAATCGACTATCAGCCCCTGCAGCTTTGAACTTCCAAAGTTCTGAGGCACGCAATAATCGATTATCAGCTTTGCAATAATCGATTATCAGTCTTTGCAGCCAAAACCCAGAATCTTCTGAGAGGACCGATAATCGATTATCACTTGTTGACAATCGATTATCTGGGTTACCGTTGTCCTCCAACGGATAGAATTTTAAATTTTTGGACAGGGAATCTTTGGATAATCGATTATCATGCTTTGACAATCGACTATCAGCCCGTGTTCCTGAAAAATTTGTCTTCATCTTGTTGGAAATTCTAGCAACGGATTTATCCCATTTTGGGCTATAAAATGGCACCCAAATCCTCTCTTTTAATACACAATTCTTCAACATTTCAATACTCTTTCATTGCATAAGCATTCCTACTTTTCTTATCTATTTGAGAGTCAATTCTTGAAGAAATTGTCGTGTTCTTGAGCGTTTACTAGTTCACTCATATCTACTCTTTGTGAGAGCTTTATCCCTGAGTGTTTAAGTGTTTTCATACACTTTAAGGGAGGTTGTTCCCTTGAGAGAAACGATCAATGGCTTCTACTCAAAGTTCATACACAGGTTTAGGTGAAGGACAATCCACCACAAGGCCTCCGTTGTTTGACGGAACAAACTACACCTATTGGAAGGAGCGGATGAGGATTTACATCCAATCCACCAACTTTCTCCTTTGGAGAATTATCAGGAATGGTGAAGACGTGCCAATGAAGAAGGTCGGGGAAACCAACGTTCCTAAGACCGAGAATGAGTATGATGCACAAGACATCAAGAAAGTGGAAAACAATGCCAAGGCCATCAATATCATCTATTGTGCCGTAAACCCGGATGACTACCGGAAGATCTCTTGTTGTACCACCGCGAAGGAAATGTGGGACAAACTAGAAATCACCTACGAAGGTACGGATCAAGTCCGAGAAGCTAAAATTGATTTTCTAACCCATGAATATGAATTGTTTCGTATGAAGGAGAATGAGAAAATCGATGAGATGTTTGAACGATTCTCCAAAATCGTCAATGATCTCCATGCTCTCAAGAAGACGTACACGGACAAGGAGCTTGTGAGAAAAAATCTGCGAAGTCTCATACCGGAGTGGCGGTCCAAAGCCGATGCCATCCAAGAGTCTATTGGTATCACCAACTTCACCATTGACGGGCTTAGAAGTAACCTCAAAACCTATGAGTCTACCATTTTACTCCCTTCTTTATGTGAACAAAAGAAGAAGGGGATTGCACTCAAGGCTTCCTCAAGCCAAGAACCCGCCATGGAGGAATTAAGCGATGAAGACAACGAGTTCGGGATCGTCATCAAAAAATTGCACAAGTTCATGTGCAAGGAATATGAACGAAAGGGTAAAAAGCAAGGAGGACCACCCAAGTGCTATGGGTGTGGAGAAGTTGGGCATATCAAGCCAAAATGCCCAAATGCCAAAAACGAGAAAGAGAAGAAACCGTTCAAGAAGCACCGAGCTTACATCTTGTGGGGAGGTGATTCCGGCGACGAATCATCGGAAGGTGAAGAAATTGAAAGCGCCAACCTTTGTCTCATGGCACACGAGGAACCACCGGAAGAGGTATGTACCACTTCTAAAGATTCCCATACTTTAGATGATGTACAAGAAGCTTTTAATGAACTCTATGATGAATATGTCAATGCTTCTAAAATTAACAAGGATTTAAAGAAACAACTTATTTCCATAGAGAAGGAGGTTGATAAATTATCAAAAGATAATGAAAAACTTAAAGAAGAAAATAAGTTTTTCGGAAAAAGAAGCGCCGACAAACCGGAGAGTTCAAAATGTAGTTCTTGTACATCACTTAAAGAACAAGTTGCAAAACTTGAAGGAACCTTAAAGAAGTTTGGTGTTTCTCATAAAAATCTCAATGATGTTCTTGATAATTTGCAACTCACTAAACATGGCCTAGGTTTTGAAAATGAAACTAATAATAAAGAAAAAGTTGAGCAACCACCTAAACAACCTAAGGCTCCACCTAGGAAAACTAAACTGAACAATAATAGACAACCTACATCAACTAGGAGCACTAGACCACCTAGAAAGAACACTAGGATAAACAATAGTCAAGTTAGAGAACCTAGAAACCATTTTCCAAACATGTATAAACAAAATTTTTCTCAAACTAGGGTCAATCAATATAGAAAACCTAGTAACTACTATCAGCCTAGGAGAATGCATAATCCAAATGTTATTTGTCATTATTGCAATAGGGTAGGACATATAGCCCCGGTTTGTTTCACTAGGCATATGCATTACACTCAAAACCAATCACACTACCAACGTGCACCTAACGCCCAAGGACCCAAAAGGAATTGGGTACCTAAATCTTTTTAAATTGATTTGTAGGTGTGCTTGAAGGCATCAAGTGTACTTTGGTACCTTGATAGCGGATGCTCCAAGCACATGACCGGAGATGCATCCAAGTTCTTGCAAATCAAACCAACTAAAGGAGGAAACGTTGTCTTTGGCGATAATAGCAAAGGAAAGATAATCGGCATTGGTTCGGTTGGTAAAAACGAAACCTCCTCCATTGATAATGTTTTGTTGGTTAAGGGTCTTAAAAACAATCTCTTGAGCATAAGTCAATTGTGTGACAAGGGAAATCGTGTGACCTTCGATTCTAAATCATGTACGGTAGAACGTCTTAGTGACCATAAGACAATTCTTCGTGGTGATAGAATTGATAACATTTACATGGTTAACTTAGATGAATCTCCCTCTGACTTTGCCAAATGCCTCATGAGTAAGGAGGACGATATGTGGCTATGGCATCGTAGAGTAGCTCATGTCAAC
Organism: Cuscuta australis; assembly: GCA_003260385.1. Lineage (NCBI taxonomy): Eukaryota > Viridiplantae > Streptophyta > Magnoliopsida > Solanales > Convolvulaceae > Cuscuta > Cuscuta australis. The sequence continues at coordinate 2,451,703 of NQVE01000161.1, forward strand.
ATGAACCTTTTGAATAAATTGGTTTCACAAGACTTAGTGGTTGGTCTTCTGAAACTCAAGTTTGAGAAGGACACCATTTGTGATTCATGTCAAAAGGGCAAGCAAGTAAGGGCCTCATTTAAATCAAAGAATGTTGTGTCTACAACAAGGCCCCTACAACTTTTGCACATGGATCTCTTTGGACCATCAAGAACAAAAAGTTTTGGGGGAAACTATTTCGCCTTTGTGATTGTTGATGACTACTCTCGATTCACATGGACACTATTTCTAACTCATAAAAGTGAGGCATTTCATGTTTTCAAAACTTTTCTTAAAAAGGTTCAAAATGAAAAAGGCTTAACCACCGTAGCCATACGAAGCGATCATGGTGGAGAGTTCGAACGAGATCTCTTTACCGAGTTTTGTGACGAACTAGGCATCGAGCATAACTTCTCCGCTCCACATACACCACAACGAAATGGCGTGGTGGAACGTAAAAATCGTTGCCTTGAGGAGATGGCTAGAACTATGCTTGATGACGCAAAAATTCCTAAGTATTTTTGGGCGGATGCCGTGAGTACCGCGAGCTACGTGTTAAACCGATCCGTCATTAGACCGATACTCATGAAAACCCCATACGAATTATACAAAGGAAGAAAGCCAAACCTCTCCCATCTTCGAGTCTTTGGTTGCAAATGTTTTGTTCACAATAACGGAAAAGATAATTTGGGTAAATTTGATGCAAAGTCGGATGAAGGAATTTTTCTTGGTTATTCATTGCGTAGTAAGGCTTATAGAGTCTTCAACAAACGCACCTTAACCGTTGAGGAATCTCCTCATATTGTCTTCGCCGAAAATGATGCTCGCTTGGCGAGAAAGGTTTCTTGTGATGATCTTATAGATTCGTTGGAAAATATCTACGACGATGACAAAGTAGACAACTCAAAAGAAAGCCAAGATGAAGAAGTAGAGCCACCCATAAATGAGGAACAACCACAAAAGGAGGAAATGCCAATGCCAAGGGCATGGAGGACTTCAAAGAACCATCCTCTTGACAAGGTGATTGGTGACATCAACCGAAAGGTAAGTACTCGTAGTTCTCTTAGGGACACCGAAGGTCACATGGCTTTTGTTTCTCAAATTGAACCAACAACCATTTCGGAAGCAATTGATGATGAACATTGGACCTTGGCAATGCAAGAGGAGCTTAACCAATTCAAACGAAATGACGTTTGGGAATTGGTGCCAAGACCTGATGATCATACCATAATTGGTACGAAATGGGTGTTCCGTAACAAACTTGATGAAAATGGAATAATCACTAGAAAAAAAGCTAAGCTCATAGCTAAATGCTACAATCAAGAAGAAGACATTGATTTTGAAGAAACTTATGCACTAGTAGCACGTTTAGAAGCTATCCGTTTATTACTCGCTTTTGCCTCACCTATGGATTTTAAACTATACCAAATGGATGTTAAGAGTGCCTTCCTCAATGGTTTTATTCAAGAGGAAGTGTATGTTGATCAACCCCCGGGCTTTGAGGATTTTGAGCACCCGGAGTATGTCTATAAACTAAAGAAAGCACTCTACGGTCTTAAACAAGCACCTCGTGCTTGGTATGAACGTTTGAGCAAATTTCTTTTGGACAACGGGTTCAAAAGGGGGAAGGTTGACACTACACTTTTTATCAAGAGTAAAAATGATAACATCCTCTTGGTGCAAGTTTACGTAGATGACATTATACTCGGTGCTACTAACGAATCTTTGTGCAAGGAATTTTCAAATTTAATGACAAATGAATTTGAGATGTCCATGATGGGGGAACTCAACTTCTTCTTGGGGTTACAAGTCAAACAAATGAGGGAAGGGACCTTCATTTGTCAATCAAAGTATTGCAAGGAGCTCTTAGAGAGATTTGAAATGGATGGCTCCAAAGCAATGGCTACCCACATGAGCACCTCCGAGCACTTGGAAAAAGATGAAAAGGGTAAGGAAGTAGACGTAAAGAAGTATCGAGGTATGATCGGATCCCTTCTTTATCTTACCGCTAGTAGACCCGATATCATGTTTAGCGTTTGTTTATGCGCAAGGTATCAATCTTGTCCAAAAGAATCGCATTTAACGGCGGTGAAACGGATAATGAAGTATCTTTTTGGTACAATGAACGTTGGACTATGGTACCCCAAGGGGTCTCCTTGTCATCTTTTTTGCTATTCCGACTCGGACTTTGCCGGTTGTAGATTAGACCGTAAGAGTACGAGTGGGACTTGTCACTTGCTTGGTAGTTCTTTAGTCTCATGGTTTAGCAAGAAGCAAGTCAGTGTTGTGTTATCCACAACTGAAGCGGAATATGTTGCCGCCGGTAGTTGTTGTGCTCAAACCCTTTGGATGAAGCAACAACTTGTGGATTATGGCCTTAGTATCGATCACGTCCCACTTCGATGTGATAATATTAGTGCTATAAGCTTGACGAAGAATCCGGTTCTTCACTCAAGAACGAAACATATTGACATTAGGCATCATTTCATTAGAGATCATGTTCTCAAAGGTGATGTCGAAATTGAGTTCGTTGAAACACACAACCAATTAGCCGACATTTTCACAAAACCTTTAGAGAAAGAGTCGTTCTTCCGCATTCGTAGTGAACTCGGAATCCTTGACTCCACGATGATCTAAATTGTGCATTAATTATTATTTTTTGGTCCCTACTAACTTGAACGTCGGAGACATTTTTAATTCTTTTTGCAGGGCTCTTTTTTTTTATTTTCAGGTGTCAAAGTCAGGGGGAACAAAAGAAATCAATTTCTAGTTCCCAGGTCTGAGTGTAAATCGATTACAGGCTTGTGATAATCGACTATCACAACCCACAGGAGTTGGAGCAAAGAAACTGAAGGAGCCAACAATCGATTATCAGCATTAAGATAATCGATTATCAGGGGCTGCAGAACTTTCTCAAAAGTCAGGCGCAAACCAGCAACAATCGATTATCAACTATAAGATAATCGATTATTTAAGCCTACAGAAGTTAAAGGCAACTCAGGCGCAAACTACAACAATCGATTTACAACCAGGCAAAAATCGATTATTGAAGCCTGTAGTTTCTTTGGCGGAGAATCTGAAGACTCAGATAATCGATTTACAGGGAGTGTAAATCGATTATCAACGGCGATTTTTCAAAAATCTGACCATTGCAGAGACGTTGGAGAGCAGTTAATGCCTTGTTTGACCATCCCAACGGATCTCTACACCTCCTCCACTATATATTGGTGATATCTACTCCATTTTTACTCATTCCAATCATCTCTTCTCCATATATTCATCATAATTCATCATTCTTGATCCTATTCTTCATTTGTTTTTCAAAAATCTCTGCAATCTCTCTCTCCTCTCTTGTTGCAATGGCAGGCGGTCAAAGAAAGCATTCCCGCACCGGCAAGAACGTGGCTTCTTCCTCGGCTCCTCCACCACCGGCGCACAAGTACCTCGACGGGTCGTTCCTTTGGTTCAACGACCACGCAGAGGTGACGCAGTTCTCGGAGAAATTTGAGCACCGAGAGATTCTCCCTCCCCGATTCTCCACAGCCCGCTTTATTCATGACTCCATTCCACGTGAGGCACGGGTTATCCTCGAACGTGGAAACTTCCTCGATCTCCTCTACATCAAGAAGGTCAATTATCAACCCTTTCTTGTTCGAGCTTTCTACTCGAACTTGAAAAAGGATGAGGACGGAGCCTTGATCTCTAACGTCAACGGGGTGGACATCTATTTGAATGAGGAGAACATTCGAGTCCTCACCAAGCTTCGTCGGGATTGTAACGCCCCGAAACCTGGCCCAAAAGAATTAATTAAATTGTTAGAGCAATTGATTACGAATTGGGCCCAATAAGGGGTTAAAATTATAATTTGGATTTTAAGCCCAACTTTTATGTCATCTCGTAGGAAATATTTTTGTGATCGCGTCGGTTCAGACGGCTCGCGAATCGGAGTTACAGAGCTCAAGTTATGACCATTTAATCAGGTATTTTGGGTCCGAATCCCAATCCTTTTTGGAATGGGACCATTAAATAAACCTAAACCTCAGCCACTCAAACCTTATCCTTCGTTTGGTCCGTTCCTTTTTCTTCTTTTTCTTCTTCCTTCTCCTTCTTCTTCTTCCTCCTTCTTCTCCTTTCTTCTTCGCCGCCGGAAGCCCGCCGCCATCACCGCCGTACAATTGGAGCAGCCGCCGGCATCGCCGTTCATCGCCGCCGCCATTCGCTGCCCAGCGTCGCCCTTCCCCAGCCTCGCCGCCGTCGCCAAGCCATCATCACCGCCAGCCGCTGCCTCCTTCGCCTCCAGCCGCCGTCGCTCACCGCCGTGAGCCAGCGCCGGAGGCCGCTGTTTCGCCCTCGCCGGAAACGAGCGCCGCCGAGTTGCAGCGTCACCCGAGCCTCTAGCCACCGACGCCCGAACCTCCAGCCGCCGTCGTCGGAAGCCAGTCGCTGCCCATCCTTCGCCGGAAGTCCGTCGCCTCCACTGCCGGCGTCCTTCCCTGCCGTCGATTGCAGCGCCGCCAGTCGCTGCTCATCGCCGTCGAACTGCCGCTCCGCCACTGTCACCATCACCGTCGCCGCATCCGGCCGCTGCCCCGAGTTGATATCGCCGGCAGATTAACCTCCACGCCGGATTGATTGGTCAATTTCGTACTTTGACTCGAGTTGACCCGTTCGGTTGATTTCGTTGATTTCTCTTCCGTTCGAGCTATCGATTCGATTTCGACGTAATCCAGGTCCGTACTATGAAGTTAATAGCATTCAGAATAGATTTAATGGTTTGGATCGTTATATGTGTTTATGCTATAATTTGGCTAAATTGGTTAATTGAATTAAATTGATTCTTTGAATTGAATTGTTGAAGATTGTGAATTGACTGAACAGGTTTGACTTTGACTTGGGTTAGGTCATGTTTGACCTAGGCTTTGACTGGATATTCTGTTGTCGTAGGTTTAATCGAATGGTTAAATCCAAGACTTTAATGAATTAGTTAAGTTAATTAATTAATTCTAATCGGTGATTAAGGTCAATTGGTTTATTGTGTTGAACATAGAAACTGGCCATCGCTCGGGCGGCTGCAGGGCCTAGTCAGTGAGGTTAAGACGTGCGCACGAGGGTCTGCGATCTCGGGTTTGAGGCCATCGCCCGAGGGATCCTACCTCCACCAAATTGAGGTCATCTTCGGTATTACGGATTGAGGCTATCTCCGTCATAGGAAATAAATGTTAAGTGGTTTGACTTTGGTGAAAGTCTAAATTGGTTTGACCGGTGGTCAAAGAGTTCATGAGAAAACCGTAACACCTAAATCGTTTTGAAAAGAAAGAAAATAAGTTGACTGTTGGTCAACCGTCTAAAGAACCGAATGTAAAGTTGAATTGATTTTTATTAAAAGGATAAACATATGCACGATCTTAATTGTTGAATTATTATGTTTATTCTTGTGCTACAATGGAGTACCACTCAGCGTCAATGCTGAGCGGATAGCGTTGTTTTCCTTTTTGTTGTCCGTAGGTGATCAGACAGATGAACCTAGAGCCGATCCCAGAGGGCATTGAGGAGGAGATGTACGATGGCGTGGCTGTCTCTATAATCTGTTGATTATGCTTTATTTAATTAACTTTAATGCTTATTACGTTTTCGGGCAAGATCCCAAGTTGTTTGACTTTAAAAAGGCTTCCGCATTATTTTAAATTACTCCGATGAATTTTTATATGTATTGATAGAACGTTTGTTTAAAATTGTTTTGAAAATGTCGCAAATTCGGATACCAATTCAGTGACACACCGGTCCGCTGTCTCACGGGTTTGGGTCATGCGGGTTGGGGTGTTACAGGGATGGATAGGATGTCGGGCTCTACGTTGGAGAAGAAGGAGCACGGTTCAACGAGACCGCTCTCTTGGAGGAAGTAGGCATCCGAAACTTCGTATCCACTCCCCAACAGCAACGCCCTACGATTGCTTCCATGAGTCCAGTGTTTCGATTCATCTTTTATGTTTTGACATGGATTCTCAAACCCAGGAAGTTCAATCACACCACTCTCTCCCATGAGGACACGAAGACAATTCATGCGATGATTCACAACGCCAATCTCAATTGGTGTAAATTTGTGATGACTCACATGTTCTCGACCACCTCCGACAATCGGTCGCTCCCCTACGCCCTACTTGTCATGGCGATTCTTGAAGAATATAACATCAAAACCGATGTTGGGCCAAAGATAAAGGAGACAAAGCATTGGGAGATTGATGAATCCTCCTTCCACTCGGGCACCGACGAGACTCCGTTTCGACAGCGTCGTCCACGCCGCCAACCGAGAGCCACTGCCTCAGCCGCCGCCACTTCGACCAATCCTTCTCTCACCGAGCAAATGGCAGCCTTAATCGCCACTCTCTCTCGGATTGACACCAACGTCTCCAAAGCGGCACACAACGTCAATACCTTGAGCCGTGAACTTCACGGGTATTTTGACTTTTTCAATTACCCATACGCTCAAATGGTCCCTTACGTTCCTCCACCGAATCTCAGAGGTGAACAAAGTGAGACTCAAAACGTTGGTAGAGATGACGAGGTGGACGATGAGGAAGATGAAGAAGAAGAGGAAGAAGAAGAAGAAGATGATGATGATGATAATGATGATGGCGATGGTGATGAAGATGAAGATGAAGAAGAAGACATTGACGAAGAACAACTTCTCAATGATCTTTCCCCGGATTTCTAGAGCTCTAGCTCTACTTTCTTCTCTTCCTTATTTTATCATCTTTTAATATGCTTTCGTTATGTACTCCGCCATTTCCCTTAATTAATTAATAAAAATCTTTATGTTTTTTGTTGTTAACAATCTTTTTGTTAATGTCAAAAGGGGGGAGATAAGGGCTATGCATATATTAAGGGGGAATTTTTTTAAGGGGGGATTTTTTTTAAAAATAAAAAGAACAAAACCCTATGCATATCCCCGTCTTGTTTGCCATTATCAAAAATGGGGAAATTGTTGGAACACACTTTGTACGATAAACTAAAGTCGTGTTCATTTCTGACAGGTTTTGATAATTGCCAAACCGCCGTGGATATAAAGAGTTTCGTTGAATAACTCAAGGCGTGAAGAATGGCTTGGAACAAGACCTAAAAGACTCAAGGACAAGATCAAGAATTGAAGACTTAGTCGAGTTGGTCTTTTGTGATCAAAACCGACAATATATTCAAGTCTCGGTTCTCAAAAGTCAAAACAATTTTTACAATCCATAAAATATTTTTTTGTGCATCAAAACAAACATTTTTGATGATTTTTTATTGTTAAAATCCCTGGTCCTTGCTCAGAACCAAAACCACCTAAGTCGGCGTTCGGCTCTCGACGTTCGGCTTTCGGCGTTCGGTTTTTGGTGCCCGAACCAACTCCGTGGTTTTCAATATTTTAAACCCTGTTTTTACCTCTGAGCATTTTTAAAATATTCCCAAATAATTATTTTATAAAAACCACTTTTGTATCTTGGTCAATCGGTCTAATACGTGAAAAACGGTCTAAACCGTACGTACGTATTATACGACCTTGGAGACTTGGTTTTTACCAATCAAGTCTTGTTTTCACTATTTAATACCATATACAATACTACCTCCATCCCGCTATATTCGTCCAGTTTTGACTTTTGGAACTGTTCATCTAAGCACTTTGACTCATCAAATTCTCTCAATGTGTAAGCCTAAATATAGTCATGTGTGATCTTGTTTGATATGTCTTAACATATAGATTATTAATATATAATTTCTATAATTTTTTAATATACAAGTTATAAGATAAAATGGATTAAAGAAGTGTATTGGATGGTGTGTAAAAATGAAAGTGGACAAATACTCTGGGACGGAGGGAGTATTTTCTAAACCTGGTTTTTACTTTTGGGAACACTTCATTTTTGGACCTCGGTTTTTCAAAGCGGGTTTCAGCTAGCTAGACTTTAGCTGGGTGATAATTGATTATCACCTTAGTGACAATCGACTATCAGCCCCTGTAGCTTTGAACTTCCAAAGTTCTGAAGCACGCAATAATCGATTATCAGTTTTGCAATAATCGATTATCAGTCTTTGCAGCCAAAACCCAGAATCTTCTGAGAGGACCGATAATCGATTATCACTTGTTGACAATCGATTATCTGGGTTACCGTTGTCCTCCAACGGATAGAATTTTAAATTTTTGGACAGGGAATCTTTGGATAATCAATTATCATGCTTTGACAATCGACTATCAGCCCGTGTTCCTGAAAAATTTGTCTTCATCCTGTTGGAAATTCTAGCAACGGATTTATCCCATTTTGGGCTATAAAATGGCACCCAAATCCTCTCTTTTAACACACAATTCTTCAACATTTCAATACTCTTTCATTGCATAAGCATTCCTACTTTTCTTAGCTATTTGAGAGCCAATTCTTAAAGAAATTGTCGTGTTCTTGAGCGTTTACTAGTTCACTCATATCTACTCTTTGTGAGAGCTTTATCCCTGAGTGTTTAAGTGTTTTCATACACTTTAAGGGAGGTTGTTCCCTTGTTGTAAACTCGAAGGAAGTTCCTTGTTCCTTCGTGAGAAGTCTTGGAGTGCGGTATCTCCGAGCAAAGGTGTTGAGGCTCGTGTGACTCGAGTTCTCAAGTTGTATCGGTTCATTGAACACCCTTAAGCTTAACGGAGTTAGTGTAGCTCGAGAGAGTCCCTCGGGAGGCTGGATTAGCCACACGTTGTGGTTAACCAGGATAAAATTCGGTGTGCTTCTTCCTTACGCTCTTTACTTTTACGCTCTCATTTTTAATTTCCTGCGATTTTTTTTAAACTCTATTCACCCCCCCCCCCTCTAGCGTTGGGCCTTTATTCTAACAAAATTTGTAAGAGTGAGATTGAATTTGGCAAATTAGGATAGAAAGAGTGAATTTAGATGTAAAATAATAAAGAACGCTATATTGATTGAATGAATAAGAGAGGAATAGAAATTATGTATTTATAGGTGGAGGAATATATTCTAGAATTCTCCACATTAATGACTAATTATATAAGGTAATATTATATAACAATAACTCTAACTATAATAGGTAACAACCATAATTATAATATAATACTAAATATATTAAAATAATTAATATATTTAACATGCTACCAACGTCTTGGAAGGTGAAGATTGAACGCCAACTTTTACTTGAATTGTGACCAGAATGGTAATCAGAAGCTAGAGGCATATCTTCGGCTTGAGTAGACTGAATGCATCCGGCCCAGAAGAGAAGAAGAAAGATTGCCAGGAAAAAGATCTGATGGCGCTAATGAGGAGAGGAGAAAAGTCACTGCGAACAGACTCATGCTTCTGACGTCGAAAGAGGGAGAAAGTTGACGTGCGCTAGAGTCGTGCACGACTAGTTTAGAGGAGAAACAAAAAGAATAAAGTGTTGCTAGGGGTGCTTGTTAACTGAAGATATGTCTACTGAGCAAGTTGATGTTACAATCTCATCTTAAATCAAGAAGCGGCGGTGATGGATCTAGAAACAGACGGTTGTGGTTGGCTGAGAATTTTTTTTTTGCTAGATGGAATTATGAAAGAATTAGGACCAAAGGAAGAACAAGCTAAAGTAAAAGTGGGGTCGCCGTCGCCGGACAAACCACTGGCGACGGCAGCGGAAGCAAAAACTATTAGGTCACCAAGATCAAAGGCTCTGATACCAGGTAAAATAATAAAGAATGCTATATTGATTGAATGAATAAGAGAGGAATAGAAATTATGTATTTATAGGTGGAAGAATATATTCTAGAATCTGCCACATTATTTACTAATTATATAAGGTAATATTATATAACAATAACTCTAACTATAATAGGTAACAACCATAATTATAATATAATACTAAATATATTAAAATAATTAATATATTTAACATTAGCAATTCTTGGATTAGATTTAATCGCACCTAAATAAAAATTAAAATTTACGAATTAAAAATCTATGTTAATCGTGCAATAAAATAAAAGGTGACATTAGTGAGCTACCTAGTATTTTATCATATGATCAATAAAAGCAAATGAGTTAAAAAAAAGTTGTTATGACGTTAAAATATACTCCCCCGTCACATATTGGATACCACCACTCCAAACGACGTGCAAAATTTCATCATTTTTAAAATCGTTTTTTTACAAATTAGTATAGAAATAAAAGCTATAAATTACACCATTTTAAATTACATAAAAAACTCCATAAAACAAGAGGTGACAAGAATATTTTATTTTATCAATGAAAATGTACAAACACACAAAAGTTATCGGGAAACCGTAATAGTGACAGTGACATCCAGTTCGGGGCCGGGGAGTAGTGAGTAATTCCAATGTCACTCCTTCCCTTCAAAGAATGAAATACATTGCCCATAATATCTTTTTTTTTTAAAAATGGGAGAATTTCATGATTTTCTTCCACATTTACAACACAATGTCTTACAACTAACATTTAAGTCATCTCACCAGTGAGGATGATTCCAGCAGTGTGGTAACCATTTGAATGTGTCTTCACAAAGGATTTATATGCAGAGTCAATTTCATGCCCTATTTCCTCCATAGAAACCAGCTTCAACTCCTTATAAAAACACTTGAGTTTTTCTCCATTGCTCAGTTTCTTGCGCACCAGCTGTTCAAGGGTTTAATTTCCTTTTACAAAAACTGCACTATTCTGTCATAAAGAAGGGAGTGCAAATAAATACTGCAATATATACCTCTATGTTTTTCCGAGAAGAAGATATCAAGGACAGATTTTTAGGGCCATTTCCCAAAGCTACCATTTCAGCCAAGAAAGATTCGTCTCGTCTAGACGATATGACGACATATGTGGGATTTGCCTCTTTTAACAGTTTATCGAGCGAAGAAAAGGAAACCGTATGTAGTTTCTCATGCATAATGAAATCCTGCAAATGTAACTTCATTATAAGTAACACCGAGTAGGGTCTGGGGTGGGTGGGTGTATGCTCGCAGACCTTACGACCCCTACCCGAACGTAGAGCTAGAGGCTGTTTCCAAAGAGACCCTCGGGAGTGTATAAAACAATGATAAAAATTAATAGCCGTATGAAGGAAGATGAAAACTTACAGCTTGGTTTATGCATAGCGATACAATAAGCAACTTCAAATCTTCATAATTTTGTAATTTCATTAAGAAACCCTTCAGTCCACTCCAGCAAGCGCTCCGAAACGTTTGAGCAGAAAACATCATGTGGACTTCTTCAACCTTGGGAACCCTCGAGGAACAGAACCGGTTATTCGAACACCATTCGTGCAAACAAATATACTCTAGACTAAGTAAATTCGGGGTGTCGATCTCAACACCACGCAATGTCCCGTGATCATTAATGACCAGTCCCTTTAGGCGTGAACTCGACACCTGAATCTTGTCGACCCCTTGACAGCCACTAAGTTTCAATTCTTCAACGCAGAGATGCTTACGCAAAAGATGTTGAATCGGGACACAATCCGCTGAAAGGATAGCTCCCTGCAATTCCAAACGCTTTAGAGCAGTGCAGCCAACCAAGTCCATGGAACACGGCATTAACAGCGTGCAGTCAAATGTTTCAAGACCGGGTGCAAAGATTTCGATCTTCTTGGGCTGCGTATCGCACGGTCCACACCTAATTGTCAAATTTTTCAATCTAAGCTTACATGGGAGGGAGAGAAAGCTGCACACACCATCACAATATGAAACTTCCAGAAATTCCATCCTAGGGCAGCTGCTTAGAATTTCAGGCAACACATTCTCACCCGAAAACCGAACATATAGAGTTTGAGCTTACGCAGATGTGGAAGATCAATGCGGGTTTTATGATCCCCAAGCACACATCCCTCGAGCTGTAAAACCTTTAGTGAGTCACCAACAACCACTTCCCCGGGAACGGAATACAAAAGACTGGCGGGTGTGCGGCATTTGATTTTAACCACTAGCTCGGAAACACGCCTCTCAATGGCTGCCCCTAAGCACTGGTCCATAACGGGTTGAAACTTTGCCAGGTTATGACCGGCGATACATATATGCATTTTCTGTATGGATGCTTTTCGGAACAGACATTGGTTCAAGATCATCTGAACATGAACTAAGAATGGGCATCCATAGCGTAGATTCGAGTCGACCTTATCATTTAGGACTAAATCGATGTCAGGGTAGTCGGACCAAATGCGATTCCACCCCTTTGACAACACACTAGTACGGGCAATATGTTTAAAAGAAAGAAATGACAATATGTGATGAATAACAGATTCCGGCAAAGTCGAAAAATAATCCAACAAAATGTCCTCATACCTTCCACTTTCACCTGTTAAACAACAAATTAACATATATAGGAATCAGAGAATTTCGGATAGAATTTTAACGGTTCAGATTACTTTAAAAATGCTAATGCTAAACCCTGGCCGTAGATAGCTTTTTCAAAACGCTAACGCTAATCACTAACAGGCCCTAAGGCAACAGCGTTTTCGATTAGCGTTAGCGTTTTGGACAAAATTTTAGCGGTGTAGATAGATTAATTCTGAAAACGCTAACGCTAAAGCCTGCCAACAGATAGCTTTTTGAAAGCGCTAACGCACGGTCATGCCAAACGCAGCCTAAGAAGTTTACCGATCACGCAACACAGCACAGTACAGTACCTGGATCCATTTGGGGTTTGAGAAGGAGAATTGGGGAGGAACGAATGAAGGAAAAAGTGGATGACAATTACAGACTCCATTAAGAAATGTGAGACTATAAAAAGAAGGGAGGAGGAACATGTTGGCGGGTATTCTCTGTGAGACAATTTTCACCGTTTAGGAATTATACACTCCCTTGTCCAGTTGTCTCCCAAATGCTATTTCAATCTCTTCTTGATTATTTGTCTTTTTTTTTTCGGGTTAAAATTAGTAAATTTAACTACAAATTAAATTAAAAATGATATTAGATATAAACACAAAAATAACTTTAGTAGATTCATTTTACAAAATATTTTCAAAATAATATTTAATCTAATTAATATAGTGGTTTTTCTTAAAAATAGCCTTACAAGACTAAATTTTTCCCATTTATTAAAAATCTTTCAAAAAAATATTGTCAATTTTATTCGATCTTTCAAAAATAATCTTACCTTCACTCTAGAGATAATGCAGGTGTTATGAATATTTACAAGCCATTTATTTATCATTTAAGTTATTTAAATGTGCGGGTGAAATTAATATGTGAAGAAACTAATTTCAGATATTTAACAGTTTGGTTTAAGCATTCTAAAAAAAGGACCTCATTTTTCACTCTTTGGCATTCACCTTTTTATAGAAATATTTTTTTTAAAAAAAGTTATTTTAGCAAAATATGATAATAAAAAATACAATAGTATAACCTGGTGCATGTTATAGTATCTGTTATTTGAATGATTTAGGATTTTAATTTTTAAAAAACAAAAAAATGATACTTTAAAAAAATAAAAAAATAAAAAATTCTTCCAAACACATTAAAATTTTATAAAAAATTATTTTTTAAAAAAATGTTAGATCACAAAAAAACACATTAGAACCATTTTTTGAGTTTTATTAATTTTGTAAATGGAGAAGCCCCAACCCCTAAGCCCCCAGAACCATCTGGGCATTCTTTTGAAAGATGGTAAATTTAGTTATTATTTATTTATTTCTAAAGACTTTTTTTCATGTGTCATAATATTTGTCTAATTTGATTTTGTTGAATAAAATTATACAAATTTTACTCGTCATTTATATTAAAAATAAATTTATTAAATAAGACTAAAGCATTAAACATATACAAAATGAGAATTTAAATATTTTTATGTTTTAAATAGGAGTATTGATATTGTGAAATGCCACAATCCTCTTTAGTATTCCGTATTATATGTTGCCATATTGGCATCTTTAAGTGTTTTTTGTACTGTTTTATACATTGATATTCTTTGGCACTATTTAGGTTTTAGGGAGTATATCATAATCCCATGTTAGACATGTAGGACTCTTTTTCCAATCCATGGAAATTAAAGACTGAACATTTGAAATTAGGGGTTGATGGAGAGTAACATGTTTTTTTTTTCAACAAAAAAAATCATATTTTGACTTTCGTTCATTTTAAAATAAAATAAAATTAAATATGTTATTTTCACTTTTTTTAAATAAGTTCCAATTGTAATTTGTAAACACTTACTTTTCAATGTCCCATTGCAACGATTTGAAATCAAACCATTAATTTTATCTGCAAAAGAAGAGAGTATTAAAATTTAAAGAAATCATCCTAAATAGGAGTAAACATAGAAAAACTACCAAAACTTACTATACTTTTTGGTAATGTAGATGATCATGATTGGTAATGTAAATCATTTTAACTTCTATTTCAGGAATAAAAAGTAAACTACTATTTTAGTATATTTTTAATATTTTACTTCTACTTTAGTCTTTTTTTCCTTAACTTTTATATTTTAATTTAAGATATATAATTAAAGTAATGTCTAGAATTGACTACAACTATAATAAGTTGGAATTATTGAATCCAGATTTACTCTGGCTTAATTCATTTCTTTAATGTTAAATGACATGTTGTCCTTAGGAATTTACTTACATCTAATTTCTCACTTTTGTTGCATTATGAGTAAGTTTATTTTTCCAATTTAACATCTTACAACATGCAAAGTTAAAAAAAGAAGATCTACCTTCCACTTTTGTCAAATATTTAAAGTAAAATCTAGCATCTTATACTCCCTCCATTTCTAGTTAACCATTTATTTCATTTTATGTATCAAACGTTTGACTAACTATATATAAAAATATATTTCCTCTGACCCAAAAACTTCTTCCCTTTTCTTTTTTACTTGTTCCATAAAATCTTTCTCATTTCTTTTAAAAAATTATTTTTACCCCTACTAACTCCTAACCCACCTATCACATCATTACTTTTTACTAATAATCTACATATGACATCCTACTTTTATCCTCACATCAAGGATATTTTTAGGAAAGGCAATACAAAAATATCTCTCCCTTAAATTTTCTAAAAATCAAAATGGGAATATCTTTTTGGGACGGAGGAAATACAATGAATTAAAATATAAACTTATATTATATTGATTGATATTGAAAAATACTTTAAATGTGCTATTTTTAAATTTTTTCCTAATATATTTTAAGAAATATTATTAATCAAACATTAAGTCCAAAAAACGATCCAAACAACTAAACAAGAATGGAGGGAGTAATAATTATATGGAGTTCCAACCTTCACATATTCGAACTTCATTGTCTCGAGTGAGTCTCGTAGCGGATTCCACTTCCCTAATTCGCTCGTCTTAAAACTATCTTCACTTCATCATTCAACTAAGAAGGGGCGTAATCCATACTTGTATTCATTTCTAGATAAATTTTTGACAATATAAGTTGATTTCATTCATGCTAAAAGCAAATAAGAAAGTATTCTATGGACAAAAATTTTCAATTCAATTGAACTAATGCCTAACTCTACAGTACTTGGCCAATAAGGAACAAACTAAGATACAGCATAGGGAGAGAAGCTCCAAACTATTTTTATCCATGGATCCATAATTGGTTCTCTAAAGAAGGTCCACTGTAGTCAATGATTTTATGTACTAGAGTTTATAAAACGAGCATGAACTTAAACACCACGAAAGAATTTGCCCTCTTTTTTTGGTAAAGATTAAGTTGCAAACTTCACTTGATGAAGATTATTCCAGCACAATGGTAACCATTTTTCGATTGCATCCTCAGAAAGGATTTAAAAGCAGGGTCCTTTTTATGCTTTACTTCTTCAATAGGAACCAACTTACACTCACTATATGAACACATTATGCTCTCATCAATGCTCAGTCTCTGGTGCAACACCTGCAATTCGTCAAGGGGGGAAAATAGTGTGAAAAGCGCGGTGGTGAGATCAATCCGTCGGTCTGTAAAGAAGGAAGTGCAAAGGAATAGCATACCTCTATGTTTCGGCGGGAAGAAGATATCAAGGAAATGTTTGTTTTGCCTTTCCAATTACCCAACATGTTAGTGAAAAGAGATTCATCTCTTCTGGATGATATGATAACATATGTGGGCTTTACCCTTTTTAAGAATTTATTGAGAGCAGAAAAGGGAACCGCATGTAGTTTTTCATGCATAATGAAATCCCCCCTGAAAATATATATAACCTGATTATAAATAATGATACTAATGGTGTGTTTAGTTGAGGGGAAATAATACTGATCCCCACCCTGATTGTCCATCCCCCAGCTCCCCTGCCCCTTATCCCCCACCCCACTGTCTTCGCCACACGCCAACCCGTGTCATCCACCCCCATCCTACATCACCAAGTTGCCCGCTTTCATGTTGCTAGCCTTTAAAACATATTTTTAAATATCAAATTTGAAATCTTAACCATTAAAAATGTTTTTTTTTTGGAACAAATAATTCTTTCTTACCAAACAATGGAAAATGTTGTGTGTAATGTGTAGGGAGGGGGGGGGGACATTTATTTGCCCTTGGAAAATATTTTTCTCAAAAAACATTGTCCTCCCAACTAAACACACCCTAATAATAAATTTTAATAATAATGATCTCAATAAACAATATGAACTTGTTAAAGGTAAGTTTGATACCAATGATATGTTTGGTGCAGGGGAGTGGAAGGAGAGGGGGGGGATATTATCAAGTCTAAACTCCATATTTTCCTTCCCCTCACATTGAATGGTAGAAGCCCCCTTCCATTCCCTCCCATAACCTCATTCGTACCAAACGGACCCTAAGAACAATGAGAATAAAAGGAGATGAAAACTTGCCCCTTCATCATGTAGCCACTGGATAAGCAATTTCAAACCTTCATAATTTCGTAATTTCATAAGGAACCCCTTTACTCCACCCCTGCAAGCACTCTGAAAGTTCTCAACAGAAAGTGCCATGTGAAATTCTTCTAGCTTGGGAACATTCCAGGAACAGAACCAGAGATTCGAACTACATTCCCACGAAGAAACGAACTCTAGGCTTAGTAAATTTGGGGTGTCAATTTCAGCACCAGGAAAAATACTGATACCTTCAATAATTAATCGCTTGAGGCGTGAACTTGAGATCTGGAATTTGTCGAGCCCTCGGTAGCAAAGAAGTTTAAATTCTTCAATATAGCAAAGTTTAGACAAAAATTTTTGAATATGAACAAAATCAGCAGAATCAATATCTCCACCCAATCCCAAACGTTTTAGACGAGTGCAACAAGCAAAGTCAATGGAACACGGTTTTATTCCAAAACTATATAATGTTTCAAGACTTGGTGCAAAGATTCTAATTCTCTTGGGCTCTAAATTACACACAATTTTAAAAGATTTCAATCTAGACTTACTAGGAATGGACAGAAAACTTACAGAAACTCGATCTTAGGACAGCCGCATATGATCCTAGACAATCCATCCTCGTTGGCAAATCGGCAACTACATATCTTGAACTTCTGGAGATGTGCAAGATTGAAGTTGGCAATCCGATCTCCTAAGGTACACCATACAAGCTATAAAACCTTTAGTGAATGAGAAAGAACTACTTCCGCGGGGACAGAATACCAGAAGATGGGTTTATAACATCGAATCTTAATCACTAGCTCAGAAACATTCCTCTCAATGGCTGCCCTGAACATCTGGCCCAAAATGGGGGAATATCTTTCTAGGTCAAAGACAGAGATGTTTATATGCATTTTGTGTACGCATGCTTTTCAAAACAAACATTGATCAAAGGACATTAGAACATGATCTAAGAAAGGGCGTCGTAGAGGATGCGTACGCTTGTAGAGCGCCTCGTGCAATACCAAATGGATGTTAGGGTAATTCAACCAAATGCGATTCCAAGCCTTTGACAACACAGATGTACGACCAATATGTTTGAAGGGAAGAAACGACAGTATATGATGAATCACAGATTCCGGCAGAACTGAAAAGAATTCCAGCGATTTGTCGTGATATCTCGCCATCTTATTCCGGGTTTCATCTGTTAGAAAAAAAGAAGATCAACAGACGAATTCGCAGAAGAGATCGCACAGAAAAACGAACATAAAAATTGAGGATGAAGATAAACAGTACATGTAACCATTTGGGAATAAGCCTAAACGAGCTAACATAAACTCAAGGTCAGCACTGTATTGATCATCTTCACCTATTCTGCTCTGCAGAGCTGAGTATAGATGAGAATTTGGGGAAAATTTTAGGGATTTTGACGAAGAGAGGTATTTTGACGGGTGAAAACCCGACCGCTATAAACCGATTTTTTGTGCTGCTGGCAATTAGGTATTTCTACAAGAATAGATTTTTAATTACTACGTATATAAAAAATTATTTGAATATATCAAAAGTATAAAATTAGAGGTGACGTGAGTTGTTACTATATTATTTAGCTAGATAGGCATATTAAAATAAGCAAAAAAAAGTAAATAAAGATTGATTATTTGAATAGCGAATTAGAAGAAAATTTTGTAGATGTGGGGAGTATTCCTTTATTTTCCTTATTTTTGTGCTATTTTGATTTACAATATTTGACTAAATCTTTTTTTGATTAATTGTATCTAAATATTTATGTAAATTAATAAAATAAAAAATTTATGTTTTAAAGTTACTTAAAAAATTCTACAAAATAAGGACTGAGTGACTATATTATTTTGACTAATGATTAAATTCATGAAGAAAATAATTTTTTTATTCATCCTATGAATAGTTCATGAGACAAAAAACCGAGACAAATAGAGTATTACTTTCATTTCCAAATAATCCAAAAAGGTTAGTGAGGAAATTACGATGTAAAATTTTTAAAAAAACTAATTCATATTTTTAAATTAATATAAAAATAAAAAGTAAAACTTACATATTTAAAATCAACTTTAAAAGTTATTATACAAAAAAAGGTAAAGAAAATTTATTACGACCTTAATATAATCACAATAACTTTAAATTTGGGATAGAGATAGAGAAACATCTGTCCTAGATTAAATTCAAAATTTTTGTTTTTGTCTCGTTAAAATATATGAGAGAAAGACCAAATTAGGAGTAAGATATATAACATGTTCGCAAAATAAGAATCGAAACATAAATTTTCCTAAATAGGAGTAGTTAACTTAATTAATTTAATAGCTTAGAGTTAAGGAACAAAATAGGAATAAAATATTGATATATTCATATTATAAGTATGAAATTAAATACATTTCACAAATTTTCTTAAAAAACCCGAATTAGCTAAAAACCCATGCCATCTATGTCACTGCTGCCGCCCTTGCCACTGTACCGCCAAAAAGCCTAAATTAGCCAAAAAAACACTTGCTCATACTTAAGAATAAGACTAAATTCTATAATAAGTCTTTTCTAAAAAAAGAATTTCAATATATAATCGTTTATTATCAAATACTACGTATTACGTCTCTGGGTCTTCTTTTATATATGGATACTTTTTTGCGGATTGTTATTTTTTAAAATTCTATCATATTGATATTAAATTTAAGACTAAAAATTTAATTTCAGAATGATAATATATTAAACTTGAGACACTCCTACTATGGTGTTAAATTGACGCATCAGTCGCAAGTGGCAATGGAGAAAGGAGATGACGGAGGATGAAGAAGAAGGCGCAGAAGGCAACAGGGGCGGATCCAGCAAGGAGAGTATGCGGGCAGCTGCCCCTAGTGAAATTTTTTTTAATATATATATATAAAAAATGTTTTTATTTAATTGCCCCAATTAAAAAAGTAACCTGCCCCCAGCGAGGTTGGCCCAAAACAATTAATAGCTTAAGACCCAATCCAAAAAGTAGCCCAATTCACTCAATGTCCAATTACTAAAAAATAAATACAATTTCCCCTTCTCCAATCCCTTTTTTCCGTATCGAGAAGAGGAACCGACTACCGACTACCGAGAAGAGAACCTGGAAGCCAGAAGATTTCACCGCTGCGCCGCATCGCCGTCGATCGTCCGCTGCGTGACTGCGTCGCCGCCGAGCAGAACAGAACACTCGAACACGGAGCACCAGCCACCAGGTTTTTCCAACTAATTTTGTTTCCTTTTTAAATTATGAACTAAATAATTAGATAAATGTGAAAATTAGATTTATGTGTAATGTTTGATTGGTGTGAAACCTTTTGAGTAATTTGTTTTTATATTTCAATTTTCTATTTGATGAAATTGTTTATTATGTTGAATTGTTGGTTATTATTAATTATAATTTATAATTGTCCCATACATAATTACATATGAATAATGAATTGATGACTCTAATCTCTAAAAATATATTAATTCTAAATTGATATATTTAAATAATTTTCTCTAATTTCTGGATATAGATTTAGTAAAAAAGTATATTTCATTTTATGTTTTTAGATAATGGAGAAGTTTTTTAAACGGAAGTCTCCCTCAACACCGACAACATGTGATTCTGGACCATCTGTACCTTCAATAGCTAAAGAAATAGATTTAAGTGATCTTTCGTGGGATCGTTCAGACAGAAAAAAGATTTTAGAGTATCACCCTAATCAAAGAGATGAAATAAGAAGAAAATATTTGATTAGAGGACCGTGTCAACCGCGTGGCCATGATTTTCCACGCAGAATGATTGGGAACAATCCAAGGCATTTTATTGAAGATTGGTTTGATAAATATCGTAATTGGTTAGAATACAGTGTGAAAAAAGACAAAGCCTATTGTTTGTATTGTTACCTTTTTAGAGATCAATTTGGTAGACAAGGTGGGAGTGATGCATTTGTTGTTGAAGGTTTTAATAGTTGGAATAAGACAGAAAGATTTTCAAGCCATGTAGGTGATGTGAATAGTTTTCATAATAAAGCACTTGAGAAATGTGAAGCTCTAATGAAACAAAATCAATCTATACATGTTGCTTTTCATAAGCAAAGTGACTTGGTTAAGAATGAATACCGAATTAGGTTGAATTCTTCCATTGATGCTTGTAGATTTTTGTTGAAGTGCTCATTACCATTTCGTGGTCACGATGAGTCGGAAAACTCAATCTTTAAAGGAAATTTTCTAGAAACTATTCAGTTAATTCGAGAGCAAAATGAGTCTGTTCGCAGAGTTACATTAACAAATGCACCAGGCAACAACCAAATGGTAGCTCCAAGCATTCAAAAAGATATTTGTGATTGTTTTGCTCAAGAAGTAATAAAATTCATTCTTGATGAAATTGGTGATAATATATTTGCCTTGATGGTAGATGAATCAAGTGATGTTTCAAAAAAAAGAACAAATGGCTGTGGTTTTACGATTTGTTGATAAGAATGGAATTGTGAAAGAGAGGTTTGTTGGTCTCATACATGTGAAGGATACATATGCTTTGTCACTCAAGTGTGCTATTGACTGTTTGTTTGCTGAATATAATTTGAGTTTGATGAAGCTTAGGGAACAAGGTTATGATGGTGCAAGCAATATGTCTGGTGAATTCAAAGGCTTGAAAGCTTTGATTTTAAATGAAAATCCTTCTGCATATTATGTGCATTGCTTTGCCCATCAACTTCAATTAGTAGTTGTGACAATTGTCAATGAACACTTAGGTGCTGGAAATTTTTTTGACTTAATATCTACTCTCATGAATGTTGTTTGTGCATCTTGCAAGAGAAAAGATATGATTCGAGAGAGTCAAAAACAAAAATTGGAAGAAGCAATTGGAAATGATGAAGTTAGAACTGGAAGGGGATTAAACCAAGAAATTTCTCTAATAAGAGCTGGAGATACGCGTTGGAGTTCACATTATAAAACACTATTGCGCTTGGTTGATTTATTTCCTTCCGTTCTTGAAGTTCTTAAATATGTTGAGGATGAAGCAGATAAGAGGGCTAGTAAGACACAAGCAATTGGTCTTCGAGTTTATTTTAAATCATTTGAATTTGTGCTCTACTTGCATTTAATGCTTAGTATTTTAGGAGTTACAGATTTATTATCACAAGCTCTTCAAAGGAAAGATCAGGATATCTTGAATGCGATGTCTTTGGTAGAATCAACAAAATATTAATTGAAGATGTTTAGAACGTCAGAATGGTTTGATTCTCTCTTGGTGAAGATATCAACTTTTTGTGCGAAATATAATATTCAGGTATTGGACATGAAAGAGGATTATGTTAATCCGAAAAGTCAAAGACAAAAGACCGGTTTCACAAATTGACAATATTTTGAGGGTCTTTGTTGCAACCAAGTTTTGGATTTGGTGAATAATGAGTTTGATGACCGCTTTAATGAAGTGAGCTCCGAATTGCTTATCTGCATTGCTTATTTGAATCCACGTAACTCGTTCTATGATTTTGACAAATCTAAAATATTGAGGATGGCTGAAATGTATCCCAATGATTTTAGTAATGATGACAGGATGAGTCTTGAAAATGAGCTTGACCTTTATATTCACAATGTGCAAAAAGATGAAAGATTTGGTAACTTGAGTGGTTTAGTTGAGCTTGCTAAAGTGATGGTAAGTACAAGGAAAAATTTTACATTTCCTTTGGTGTATCGCTTATTGAAGCTTGCCTTGGTTTTACCTGTTGCTACGGCAACTGTTGAGAGATTTTTTTCAGCAATGAAACATGTGAAGTCGGATTTACGGAATCGAATGGGGGATGAGTTTTTGAATGCTTGTGTGATTTGTGCTGTGGAAAAGGAAGCCTTTTTAAATGTTACAAATGAAGATATAATTGATCGCTTTCAAAAGATGAAAACTCGAAGAGGACAATTGTAAAAGGTATGTTCTATCTATTTAATTGTACCTTGTTTTTTAATTTAATTTTAATGGCAAGAAGTATGTTCTATCTATTTAAATGTCTCTTATTTTCAAATTTTTTTTCACTTTAATTTACATAATGCCCCCAGCGAAAAAATTTTCTGGATCCGCCACTGGAAGGCAGAGGATGAAAGAAGAAAGAAAATTTGTAGATAGTGTAAAAAGAAAACGGAAAAAGAATATTTATGGACTAATGAAGTATTCAAAAAGCATATCAAAAGTTCTATAAAAGAAATAATTATGTGACTATATTATTTTATCAAATGAAAGTGAAAATACATGAGTAAAGAAAAGTTATCAAAAATTATACGAGTACAAAAAATGACATGACTATATTATTTTATCAAATGATCAATAAAATTGCATAGGTAAAGAAAAGTCATCGTGACTTTAACATTTTGTTTTATCTAAGTAATATACCATACACAAAACAATTTTTATTTAAATGTATATATATATATATATATATATATATATACCAAAGGTTGATTCTTTTTTTTGAATCATATTGACTCTATTATAAAATAGTATATCTTCATATTATTATTCTCAAACAAACGATGCACAAAAAGCTAATGTTTTTGCCTCCGCTGGGACCCGGGGCGAACTTCACCATAAAGTTCACCAAAGATTGATTCTAATTGGCCGTAAAACGTCAAAACAAGACAAGAGAGTATATACACTTACAAATAAATAAAGGTAAGCAATGGTGCTCTATAATACATCCTCTCCTCTATAGACAAACGGAATATATATTTCATTTTATTAAAGTGGTTAATATTGGTACACTCAGGGAAATAACAAATACATGCAGAAGAGCATGTACTAAAATACAGTACAAGGTGGGGCTGGGTTGGGAAAACCGAAAATCGTAAATCGAACCGAAATCGACCTAGAAAAAAAACCGAACCAAAAAAACCGAAACTAAATGTAAAAAAACCGAACTGAACCGTTAGTGTTTGGTTCCGTTTTGGTTTTCACTTTGAAAAACCGAACTGAACCAAATAAGCCGACTTTCTTAGATACTTCGCTTTATTTATATGAATATATGTGATATGTAAAAAAATCATAGAAATATAAATGCAAATAAATTACTAGTCGATTAAAATTATTTTTTTAACTATTAATTAAACATTCTAGCCATATTAATATAAACTTTAAAAAAAATCTAAGAATATGAACACCAATAGCTAATCCTAATATAGAATTATATTAATATTAAATATTGATACAAGTAATTTACATATTTACATAAAAAATACTTTGATGTTATAATGAAAATGAAAATATTATACCAAAAACCATAAATTCTTCGTTATTGATTTTACATACGATGTCTTTGGAAGTATTTGGAATCTTCTAAATGTTTGTTGGGCACTCAACACATATTTTTTATGTAAAATTGAACCAAAAGGAATAATAACCTTCCGTTTGGTTTTTGTTTTTGTGTAAAAATAAAAAAAAACAAAGCTAACACTACATATTGTTATTGTTTCATCGAGTTATTTTTTTATAATTTTTTAATACTTATAAATTTCTACTTTTATAAACCGAAAAAACCGAATAAAACCGAAATAAAAACCGTATAAACCGAACCGAATAACCAACTATTTACATATTTTTTATGCAAAATCGAACCGAACCGAACCGCCAATTTACCTTCCGTTTTGTCTTTGGTTTTGGGTGAAAACCGGACCGCCAAAACCAAACCCACCCCTAGCACAAGGAGGGAACCTTTTGCTACTATGGTTTTGTAAACATAGGCTTAAGGCTTTATGCCTCTTTTTTTTGGTAAAGATAAAAGTTGCATAAGTTCTATGAAATGTTTTACCGCCAATCAATCGGATTTGTATCCACAGAATTCTATAAAAGAAAGAGAAAGAAAGAAAGGAAGGAAGAAGGAAGAAGAAAAAAAAAAGACTAATTCATACATGATAAATAATCCTACACAATTGTATAAAATCTTGTTGAAAAATATATTAAAATATATCTAATTCTACGTAGACTTAAAATAATCCATAGATTTTACATAATTCATAGATTTCAAATACTCTATCAAAATCTGAATTGAATACACCCTCCTTACTATTTGTGAACTTCAATTAAAAAATGAAGAAGCCTAAAATAATTTTAAAATGAGAATTTACATCTAGTAAGTTTGTGAAGTTTGTGACAGTTTTGTTTGTGAACCTATCATTACTCTTGAATTATTTATGACATTTCAATCGTAAACTTGATTATTCATACCCCATAATTCCCACATAAATCCACCTGGCTCGCCACGTCCCCAATGCAAGCATGATTTACTTTTATTTTATTTATGAGCAAAATTTACCGGTTCATGAGAAGAATCTTGCACAATGGTCCTTCATTATCTTTTCCACTAATCTTTTCTACTCTCTCCGTCTCACTCTCTTTATCCACTTACCTTTTGGCACACCATCCAATATACTTCTTTAATTCATTTTATCTTGTAATTTGTATATTAAAAAATTATATATTAATAATCTATAAGTTAAGACAAATCAAACAAGATCACACATGATTATATTTAGACTTACACATTGAGAGAATTTGATGAGTCAAATTGCTTAGATGAACAGTTTTAAAAGTCAAAAATGGACAAAGAGAGTGGGACGGACGTAGCATTAATTTTAATTGAGGTGCGATCAAAAAGCAAATGATACTTAAGTAATGTTATAATTATAAGTATTGAAAAATAAATAATGTTAATTTTTTAATAATAATAAGACCTAGATGCGTCTGATCTTATTTAATGATGAGGGTAATAATGATGATGATAATAATACGAAATAATAATAACAACAATAATAAAAATAATAAAAATTACAACACCGCCATTCTTTTAACCTAAGGTAATAGAGCAATGCTAGGGGTACACCAAAGGTGTACCCCATTTGTCCCCCACCCCCTCCATAACCACAAAAAAAAGGCAAGAAACTAAAAAAAATTATATAAATAAACTAATATAACTAAAATGAGTAGAAATTGATCAATCCCATCCTCCAAACAACCCTCCCCTCCTTGCACCCCACCCTACCCCCACCTTAGATCGCTAATTTGGGGCAGCCCAAATCGGCAATCTAAAGTAGGATTAGGGGGCGTTTGGGCGGTGCACGGGGAGGGGACATGGGGGTTCTTGAGAGGGGGTAAAAACCTCAAGCTTATAGTTGTGTCCCCTTTTAAAATTGAGTGAAGGTGAGTTTCGAACCGATATTATGTCAAGAAACCAACTCAAGCTTGCGGTTCTGGTCCATAAAACATTTCTTTCATATTCTAACAACTTCATAGTTTATCCCCTTTTTTTTTCATTTCTAAAGATGAAGTTCCACAAAACCATTGAATATTTTCCCGCCAATCAATTTAAGTCAGCTCGCGATTTCGGCGAGCTCCCCGAAGCTTTCAAAACTTCACTCAACGAGGACGATTCCAGCAGTGTGGTAGCCATTTGAATGTGTCTTCACAAAGGATTTGCTAGTTTGACATTTGAGTCAAACTGGATAAGTTTTGAGTTTCAATAACTCTCGATTTGTGTTGCATATTAGTACAATGAAATAAAATTTTAAAAGTTCTCAACTAGATAAGTCTACTAAAAACATTTTAAAATTAATATGCATTACATGTTTTGTTTACTTGAAGCTCAAAGTTCAACGTGTTTCACTCGAAAAATCCAACTGGACGAATACATTGAGGCGGAGGGAGTATTAACAATTGCATGAAGGTAAGTTTGAGACTAAGGGGTATGTTTGGTTTGATTCTTTTCTCCTATTCTTCCCTTCCCTCAAATTGAAGGAAGTGATTTTGAACACTTCTACCAAAGCAATGAGCAGAAGCAATAAGCATTAAGCAGCCATGGTGTAGGAAATTTAAAGTTTAGATGGCTTCAAATAAGCAATCAGAAATTTAAATTTTGTTTATCAAAAACAAAGTTGTAAAAACTGCTTTTAAAAATAAGCAATAAGAAGAAACTTATAGCAGAGATAGAGAGAGGTGAAGACATAACCCACCATGGTCATGTAGCCATCCAATAACCAGTTTCAGATCTTCATAATTCTGTAACTTCTTAAGAAACCTCTTTAATCCCCCCTCTTAAGCACACCGAAAGGTGTTATTAAAAAATACCATGTGAACTTCTTCAACCTCGGGAGCATTCCAAGAAAGGAAACAATATTTTGGTCTACATTTAGCCGAAGAGTTGTGCCGGAGACGAAGTAAATTTGGGGCATCAATATCAGCACCGGAAGTTTCACCATAATCGTCAATGCTTAGTCGCTTAAGGCACGAGCTTGAGATCTGAAACTTGTCTACCCCCAAACAACCACTAAATTTCAATTCTTCAATACAAAAGGATTCAGACAAAAGATGCTGAACATAATCTGCAGAAAGAAGAATGGCATCATGCAATTCCAAATGTTTCAGAGCAGTGCAACCAAACATGTCAATGGAACACCCATGTTTCACTGAACATTTTAATGTTTCAAGCCTTGCCTTGGTGCATAAGTCTCTATCATTTTCGTTCCTTTGTCACTCATACTAAAATATTTCAATCTAGACGTGCCCGGAATGGAGAGAGAACTTCCCACGCGCTCACAGCTTGAAACTTCAAGAAACTCCATCTTAGGGCAGCCACGTAGAATCTTAGGCAACACATTCTCACTGGGAAGTTGATACGGGCACGGGTGCAGCCAATGCGGAGGTTGTCACAATTGCGGAGCGGCCTCGGAGACAGGTTAAACCGCCCAAGCGATACCAAGATTATATTTAATTTATTTTATTATATGGTTTATTGTACCGTAGATTTTTACTAGGTGAGCAGTAATTATAATGCTCCTTCGAGGGTTTCTTTTCGGTTCTTTACCTCGTCGCTTTTCTTGAACCGACAGGATAGATAATTTAGTAAATTAGGTTTGAGAAGGATTCACTATAAATAGGAGCTCTTGTAACCCTACGCATGATCATCAACAATAACAATCCTCTCCTTCTCTTATTCTTCTCTCTAAACCCTGAAACGGGTATTTCCCCTTTCTGCCCAACAAAACCCTACGGAGTCGCAGGCATTCACGCCGGCAGCTTAGGGCCATAGCCGGATCCTTTGCCGTTCCGACGATACAACTCGTATCATCTGGTGCTTCCATTCTTGAACTCATTGACGATTTCATGTCTACTCCTCAGGATTCTCCCGCCGTCACTCTAGACGATATTATGCATGCTATTAATAACTTGAGCAACGACCTTCAAGCCACGAAACTCCGCGTGGCGGAACTTGCAACTCCCAAACAGCCGTTGCAGGTGCTGAAGCAACACCGGCCGCCGGGCGTTCCCCAGCCGGGTTGGCGGCCTCATCCGTCACGGACTACTCCTCCGACGTTTGATCCTGCCCCGCATATGCGTGTCGACGTGCCCCGTTTCTCAGGCGAGGACCCCACGGGATGGATTTTTCGGGTACAAAAGTATTTTGATTATTTTTTGACTCCCGAACCGGAACGTTTTCAATTGGTTGCCATGTTAATCGATCATCCGGCGTCCGAGTGGTTCCATTATTACCAGGCAAACAACATCGAAGCCTCTTGGCAGGAGTTCTTAGAGGCTGCCCACCAACGATTTGATCCCGACTACGATGAGAACTACGTTGGGCTCTTATCCAAGCTTACACAGATGACCACCGTTATGGAGTACCAGACTGCTTTTGAGGCCATTCTGAATAAAGTTTCCGGGGTGCACGAATCAACGTTGGTTGCCATGTACGTCGCCAGTCTTAAACAGCCGGTCCAGCGTGAACTCAATCTCCGCAACCCATCCACTCTTCAGGCTACCTTTGCTTTGGCACGCGAACTCTCGGCATGTCATCATGATGCCGCGGTACAGTCGCCCTCCACCAGTCGACGGCCTTGGCAGCACCGCCCGTCTCCCTCCACAGCGCCAGGTATTCTGCCACCTCCCTCCATCACGAACCGACCCCCCGCCAGCCCACAACGTGGTGGCGACAGAACCAACATGCTCCCAATTGTCCGATTGTCAAACGCAGAAAAGGCGGAGCGTAATAAAAAGGGCCTTTGCTGGTATTGTGACGAGAAGTGGATTCTGGGTCATCATTGCAAGCATCGGTTCTTGGTGTTCATGGGGCCAGACGACGACGACGTTCCTTCACCCGACACCGAGACACCGGAGGACACCATGGACTCCGTGCATATCGCGGCTGACATCTCCAGCATGCATTCAATGACGGGTAGCCCGAGCCCACGCTCCCTCCGTTTAGCCGGTTTGGTGAATCATGGGGTTGTCCAGGTACTTTTGGATGGAGGCAGCACGCACAACTTCATTCACCCCACGGTCGCGGAGCGTTTGGCACTGCCCTTGCACCCCGTACAGCCGTTTCGGGTGTATGTGGGGAACGGGGATTCTCTCCGTTGCACGTATTCGTGTCCGCAAACATCTCTCTCTCTACAGGGTCATTTATTTGAGGTGGATTTATATATTCTCGAGATACATGGCCCGGATATTGTTTTAGGTGTACAATGGCTACAAACATTGGGTAAGGTGGCACATGATTATTCCCAAATGACAATGGAATTTGTTTGGAAGGGAGCCACGGTTACCTTACGAGGGGATCTGCCTCCACCTCGGCCTATTTCCTTCAGTCAATTTTGCACTTTGGCGGCATCACCCGAACCTTGGGATTTATATGAGATTCTTCCGGCCGATGATCAGTTGGCCGCAACTCCTACAGCACCAGTGGACATTCCAGGGGATGTGCCGACCTCTCTCCAGGAGGTCCTCACTGCCAACGCACACATCTTTGGCATGCCGCAGGGTCTTCCTCCGTCTCGTGAGTGGGATCACCGCGTTCACCTAGAATCAGCCACAAAACCTATAAATGTTCGTCCGTACCGCTACCCATATTTTCAGAAAACCGAGATCGAGCGGCAAGTCAGTGAAATGTTGGAGTAGGGCCTCATTCGGCCAAGCCATAGCCCATTTTCTTCTCCGGTTTTGTTGGTTCGCAAAAAGGATGGCACTTTCCGTTTTTGCGTGGATTACATGGCTCTCAATGCCGCGACCATTCCGGATCACTTTCCGATCCCCACCACGGATGAATTGTTTGACGAGTTAGGGGCTGCCCAAGTCTTTACCAAGCTGGATTTGCGGTCGGGGTATCACCAAATCCGCATGCACACGGATGACATTTTCAAGACGGCGTTTCGAACCCACGACGGGCACTATGAGTTCTTGGTTATGCCATTCGGTCTCACCAATGCGCCGTCCACCTTTTAGAGCGCGATGAATCATATTTTTCGGCCGTACCTACGCAAATTTGTGATTGTCTTTTTCGACGATATTTTGATTTACAGTTCCACTATGTCCGAGCATGCCGGTCACTTGAGTACAGTGCTTGGAATCTTACGGGATAATTCCTTCTATGTCAAGCTTAGTAAGTGCTCCTTTGGGAAACTCACCATCGGCTACTTGGGACACTTCATCGGGGGCGGAGAGTTGCGTCCAGACCCGGACAAGATCGCGACAATGCTCGCATGGCCCGTACCGAAATCCGTTAAACAACTTCGTGGCTTCCTGGGACTAACGGGGTACTACCGCCGCTTCATTGCCGGCTATGCGGGGATAGCCGCCCCACTTACAGAATTGCTCAAAAAGGACAGTTTCCAGTGGTCTTCAAACGCAGAACATGCCTTCTCCAACCTCAAAACAACGATGACTACCGCCCCAGTTCTTCGGCTACCGGATTTCAAGCAAACACTTTACGTGGAGACAGACGCTTCGGACTCGGGTATCGGTGCGGTTCTCATGCAGCAAGGGCATCCTCTTGCCTTCTTTAGTAAAAAACTGGGTCCACGCCGCCGGGCGGCTTCCACCTACCACAAGGAACTTTATGCAATTGTGGAAGCGGTTCAGAAGTGGCGACAGTACCTCTTGGGTCGCGAGTTTGTTATACGGAGTGATCAGCGAAGCCTCAAAGAGTTGCTCGCCCAAATTGTACAAACACCCGACCAACAATTTTATCTCCGTAAGCTCATGGGCTTTAAATTTCGAATCGAGTATAAAAAAGGAGCTACCAACAGGGCCGCAGATGCACTTTCGCGACGGGACTGTGAGGAGGAAACAGCTGGCCTCTTCAGCACGTATGCCCAACCGGTACCACACATCATGCAGGCATTGCAATTGGAAAATGCCTCCCTGCCGGATCTTCAAGAACTCCACTCGGCAGTGACCGCAGGTACAGCACCCTCGGACGTGTCTTCCCATGACGGGCTGCTCTATTTCAAACGTCGTTTGTATGTCAGCCCCACCTCCTCTCTTCGGGATCAGCTCCTCCATGAATTTCACTCCACTCCTGTCGCCGGTCACCAAGGGAGAGAACGCACATTCCGCCGACTAGCCCAGGTGTTCTATTGGCCTTCAATGCGGAAAGACGTGCGTCGATTTGTGGCCTCCTGCCCGGTCTGTCAAATGACCAAATACTCCACTCAGAAATCGGCCGGGCTGCTACAACCTCTTCCGATCCCAAGTCAGGTATGGGACTCGGCTTCGATGGATTTTATCACCGGCCTCCCGTCATCTAAGGGTTTCACAGTCATCATGGTCGTGGTTGACCGCTTGAGTAAATATACACATATGGGGGCTTTGCAGACCGGGTTCGATGCTCCCCGTGTGGCCCAATTATTCGTTGAGGTTGTGGTCAAGCATCATGGGTTTCCTACATCACTTGTCTCAGATAGGGATTCGGTTTTCATGGGGAGTTTTTGGCGGGAGCTCATGCGCCTTAGCGGCACGTCCCTTAAGTTCTCCACCGCTTACCACCCTCAATCCGATGGCCAAACCGAGGTGGTCAACCGAAGCGTGGAGCAATACCTTCGCGCGTTTACATTCGAGCGGCCGTCGAAGTGGGCAAACTTTTTACCCTGGGCAGAGTTGGCGTTAAATTGCAGTCACCACGAAGGGCTGGGGTTGTCACCTTTTCAAGCCTTGTACGGACGGCCTCCACCATCCCTCTTCCCAACGCTGGCCGTACGGTCCAAGGATCCCCGCGTCGAAGAAATACTCTCCGAGCGTGCTGACTTGCTGCATGATTTGAAGGCTCAGTTGGAGAAGATGCAACACCGGATGCGTGCCCAGGCAAACCGTCATCGGCGCGACGTGGAGTACGCTGTGGGGGACCTTGTGCTCCTGAAATTACACCCCTATCGGCAGCACTCCCTAGCACGCCGGGTATCTGCCAAGCTTGCCCAACGCTTCTATGGGCCCTTCCAGGTGGTTGAACGCGTTGGTACAGTGGCATATCGGCTACGCCTTCCAGAGGGGTGTCGCTTGCATGACGTCTTTCATGTTTCCCTACTCCGACCTTTCGTTGCTCGAGATGGATCCCTACCATTAGCCACCTTGCCAGACGCCTTCTTCAAGGGACGCCCAATATCCACCCCTGTCACGGCGATCGCCAGTCGGGTGGTGATGGTCGACGGCAACTCACAGGAACAATGGTTGATCAGGTGGTCTGATGGGTCTGACAGTGACACTACGTGGGAACCGGTTACAGCATTGCGCGAACATTTCCCCGATCTACGCCTTGAGGACAAGGACGCTTCTATCCCGGGGGGAGTTGATACGGGCACGGGTGCAGCCAATGCGGAGGTTGTGACAATTGCGGAGCGGCCTCGGAGACAGGTTAAACCGCCCAAGCGATACCAAGATTATATTTAATTTATTTTATTATATGGTTTATTGTACCGTAGATTTTTACTAGGTGAGCAGTAATTATAATGCTCCTTCGAGGGTTTCTTTTCGGTTCTTTACCTCGTCGCTTTTCTTGAACCGACAGGATAGATAATTTAGTAAATTAGGTTTGAGAAGGATTCACTATAAATAGGAGCTCTTGTAACCCTACGCATGATCATCAATAATAATAATCCTCTCCTTCTCTTATTCTTCTCTCTAAACCCTGAAACGGGTATTTCCCCTTTCTGCCCAACAAAACCCTACGGAGTCGCAGGCATTCACGCCGGCAGCTTAGGGCCATAGCCGGATCCTTTGCCGTTCCGACGATACAACTCGTATCAGAAATCGGCACCGATAGAGTTTCAACTTGTGAAGATGTGGTAAATGAATGCTAGAAAACTGGTCTCCTAACATACACCCCTCAAGCTCTAAAACCCTTAGTGAATCAGCAACAAACTATTTCTGGGGGAACAGAATACAACATATCTTCAGGTTCATAACACCCGACCTTAATCACTAGCTCTGAAACATTTCTCTTGATGGCTGCATGAAAGCAAAAATCCACAAGGGCGGAATAACTTTCCCGGTTGAGGGCAGTCATACGTATATGCATTTTCTGTATGAATACTTTTCGTACCAGACATTGGTTGGTGAACGTCAAAACATCAACTAAAAACGAGCGTTTTAGAGGATCCCAAAATACGCTGATCTCCTTATCCAAGTCTACATCGATGTTAGGGTAATTGGACCAAATGTATGTGATTCCAGGCCTTCGACAACACACGTGTTCGGGCAATTTGTTTGAAAGGAAGGAATGACAATATGTGATGAATAACGGATTCAGGCAACTCCGACAATAAATCCAAAGATTCACCCTCATACCTAACGATTTTATTCCTGATTTCATCTATCCGAGAACAGATTACAATGC
The DNA here is from genome assembly GCA_003260385.1 of Cuscuta australis. Taxonomy (NCBI): domain Eukaryota; kingdom Viridiplantae; phylum Streptophyta; class Magnoliopsida; order Solanales; family Convolvulaceae; genus Cuscuta; species Cuscuta australis. The sequence goes on from NQVE01000161.1 coordinate 2,485,127, forward strand.
AAGCAAAACAAATCTGATGAAATTAGTGTTAATATTTTGTACGAAGGAGCAAAGTATTTTGTATTACATATGCATCTATAAAAGAGAGATAAAGATTGGATTTTTTTTCGGAATACATACAAAAAAAGAGGATTATGTTAACGTGATTTCTAACACAATTAGCACGCCATGTATATTTATAACTTGATTAGCAGGGAGTATTCAAATGTTACAAGTTTTATTTTTTGTAACACAACACCCATATTCTTTAAAAACCCAGATCAGGATCAATCAAATTGGATCATACCAAACATTTAAAAACCAGATCAGAATAATAAAAAAAAGCAAACGGAGTACAGCCTAAGAAATCGCAGAGAAAAAACCGAAAATTAACAGAGATTGATAGCACAGTACCTGGATCCATCTGGGAAGGTGCCATATCAAGTTGCCGTGTACTCAGCACAAGAGAAGAGAGCAAAGGTAGGGTGAAATTTTGGAGGGAAATTTAGGACTTGGACGATGAGAATTTGGGACGAAAATCTCCTATTCTAGGTTATAGAAAACTATCTTAAGTTTGATCTAGTAATCAAATACACCCTTTTTAAAAAAATAAATAAGTAGATACACCCTTTTTAAAAAAATAAATAAGTAGGGAGGACTCCAACTTTGAGCCGTCAACAAAAAGATACTTCATCTTCAATTTGTAACGAAAAGGTGCATATGACATTCTATAGAGTTTCAAAATTAACTTACAATTTATCTTATACTTGATTGATTTTGTATTTGACACGTTTGGAGTTAAATTTTAGATATTTTAAACAGCAACATAAAGATGATCATGAGTGAACACTGACTTGGTTAAAAATAAGCCAACAAATGACAATGTTTGACCTTAACTTTTGTTAATAGTCATAGCAAAACATAAGACTATTGGAAATTATCTTCTCTGGAACTTTAGAGGTAGTCCTGGATCAGACGGTACCAAATTCATCCGGGGTATGTAAACTTTTTTGCCCACTCGATTTCTCGAAACCACAATAGCACCAATAACATTCTTTCGCATCTCGTCAACAATTAATCTTGTACCATTACACAATCCATAGGAGATTTATTGGCCTTAAAATCACAGAGCAGACCGTCAATCTACACATCAATGACTCTTGAATTCGTATTCTGTGTGTTGATATTAATTTGGGTGATTATTTGTATTTATATTTCTTAGCATTTCAGGTAGGGAAATGCTTGGTTCACAAACACAATCATCACAAAAATCACAAATTTACTATTTGTGAACTTTGATAAAAAAAATTAAATGGTTTAAAATAATTTTAAATTGAGAATTTAAATCATAAATAGTAAGTTTGTGGAGTTTGTGTCATTCTGTTTGTGAATGTAGCATTGCTCTTTCAGGTATTAGTTATAAAAAGTAAACAGACTATGGTGTGATTTGTTTTTTCAATACTTAAGGACTGGAGAAACTTCAAGAGACTATAAAAATTAAACTCCACACCGTAAAATATGTTAAAAAAACAGGAGGCTATAAATCTGAACTTAAGGTCTGAAAAATAAGGACAGACTCAAGTCGTCAATACTTTAATAAAAAAATATGTTTTTATGGTACTGAAAATAGAAGATTCAAGGACAGCAGACTTATTACACTTTAAGAACGGCAAAGTTATTATTACATAAATTATAAGAATTTCTTCTTAGGCAGTATTAAAAAAATTTAGTCTCATGGTTTTAGGCACTGGAGAAACTTCAATATGAATAGGCACTAAAAAAACTAAACAGACTATAGTGTGTTTTGTTTTTCCAATACTTTGAATCTGGAGACACTTCAAGAGATTAAAAACTAAACTCCCTACCATAAAATATGTTCAAAAACAGCAGATTATAAATTTGAAAATAAGGACATGCTCAACTCTTCAGTACTTTAATAAAAAAAATTATTTTTTATGGTGCTGAAAATAGAAGCTTCAAGGAAAGCAGACTCATTATACTTTAAGAACAACAGACTTATCATTCTTCATTTATTTATTCAATATGGGCAACTGAAGAATTTTGGTTTTTTATACAGATTAGTATAATTGTGTTTTGAAAGTAAAAGCAAAATAACCTTCTAGCCTCTAAAAAATTATAATAAATCCTATTAAACATAAATTTTATATTGTATGCAAAATACGAATAAGAGTACAATTCTTACATGTTCGTCCATGAATATCATCTCAATCGAATTCGTCATCTTCTCATCATTATACACTGGCATCTTGTACAGTTGAATCACACGAACCAAAACTCTCCAGCATTCACTTAATGGATTGATCTTCAACAAAGGGTGGATCGGTTTTGAAGACATGTCAATTAATCAGAGGTTTAGGCATGAACGCGGCTTGCAATGAAAAAATAGATTGATCAAATGACTTGCTTAAAATTTGATTTATATATGACCTAATATAAATCGCAAGAAGGAAACTCACAACAATAAGGGTAGAAAATCCAGAGATTTGAACCGGAAAATTCGAAAGAAGAAAAAATTTTGCAGAGACTAATCATCATAAGAAGGAAAGAAGTCCAATCATCCCAAAAAAAATTATGATTTTTTAAGAAAAGGGAAAGTTACATATTCTTGGTGCCGATCGTTGGAATCTCCGTGAAGAAGGACCGTGAAGAAGGAAAGAGATTAATTCCAATCACATATTCTCTGAAATCTCGCAGCATTCGAAGATGAATATCGCAGGGAGGTGCAATCAAAGGAAAGTGCCGCTGATGTCTCGCTTCATTCAGACTTGCAAATGAATTCCACACAGAGTAGCCCAAATAAAAGAAGCCCAAAGTAATGAATCATTATCCAACCCGTTTGAAATATTGAGTAAGTCCAATATGATGACATGGCTTATGAAGTATCAAAAAAAATCCCCGTCAGCATAACAAATGTCAAAATTCTAGGAGTTAAACTCCCAAATATAATATATAAAGGATTTTAAAATTTAGATAAATAATAAATTCCGACTTTTAAAATTATTGTTGGTCATGTGTGCATCAATCGTCACCTGGCAGAGACTATGTGGGTCAAGTCCCAATCGGATGTCGTGGGCGCTTGTGTGTGCAGAATGCACTATAAAGCTAGGGTATGCGCGTCTTCTAAACGCCAATTGGTTTTAAAAGAGTCGGTAGCACTTGAAGTCCTACAAGTGGTATCGGAGCCAAGATCACAAGTTCGATTCTTCTTTGACTAGGTGAAAAAACTATTTGGATAGTTGATTGTGGGTGTTTAAGACAAATGACTAGAACAAGAACATGGTTTACTGATCTCAAGGAGAAAAGTCACAGACATGTCACTCTTGGAGACAAAACAAAGAAAAAAAATCATCAGCAAAGGTATGATTGATATTTCAAGTGATTATACTGTAAATGATTTTTATCTTGTTGATGGCCTGAAGTTTAATTTTATTAGCATAAGTCAACTTTGTGACAAAGATCATAAAATTGAGCTTAACGCAAATTCTTGTGTCTTATATGACTAAAACAATAATAAAATCATTCTTGAGGCTAAAAGTGATAGAAACTTGTATAAGTTCAATTCAAAGGATTTGAACAACTCAAAAATCATTTGTCTTGTCACTTCACTTGAATTGTCTACTATATGTCACCGTAGGTTAGGACATGCGAGTTATGATCTTTTATAAAAACTTACATATAAGGACATAATTGTTGGATTGACGAAGATGAGCATACCTCCTTCTCATTTTTGTGATACATGCTCTCTTAGAAAACAACATAAGATCTCTTCCAAACCCATAAAGATGAATCTAACGTAAACGCCACTTGAATCATTACATATGGTTTTATTTGAGCTCGTAGACTTACAAAGTCTGGGTGGAGCTAGTTTTACATTAGTCATTGTGTTGACTTGTTCATCTCACATCGGCAATGCAGCATTATATTGTGCTGCTATTTAATAGCTTGGATACCTCAACCTCTTGAGTTAACTTTTGGGGTTGAATTGAGTCCAAGTCTATTATTTCAACATGGTATCAAAGCTAAGCCATTGATGTTGGGACCGCGCCCGCAGTAATCTGTGCCTCTTGTGAGGGGGGGCGTGTTGACTTATCCATCCACATCGGCAATGCAGCCTTATATTATGCTGCTATTTAATAGTTTGGGTACCTCAACCTCTTGAGTTAACTTTTAGAGTTGAATTGGGCCCAAGTCTATTGTTTCAACACATTGTAGATGATTTTCCTCGTTATACTTGGGCTATATTACTTGCCAATAAAAATAAAATTTTTAATGCGTTTGTTAAATTGTGCAAGAAAATTCAAAAAGAGAAAGGATATTCTATTACTTCAATCAAAAGTGATAAAGGTGGAAAATATAAAGAATCTGAATTTGAAGTATATTGCGATGAGCATGGAATTTCACACAATTTCTCGGCTCCAAGAACACTTCAACAAAATGGAGTAGTGGAAACGAAAAATAGAACATTACAAGAGATGTCAAGGATCATGTTAAATGAGCACAAACTACCTCAATACTTTTCAAGAAAAGCGGTCAAAACAACATATTATGTTCTAAACCGACTATTACATAGACCTATTATAAAAAAGACTCTATATGAGCTAGGGATGACAATTCAACTCGAACATAATCTTAACCAACCCGACCAACCACTAAAATATCCAAACCCAAACCGAGAATAAAATAATCCAAACCCGACCCAAAACTTTTTACCTGAACCTGACATCGGGTCAGGTTGGGTGTGGGTTTATAATTTTACCCGATCCAAACCCGCACCCGACCCGACTCAAATTTTTTATAACATAAAAGCCTATCTATGAATATAATGAGCACTCCGTACAATCTCTTAACAAGGTGCTACTATATCAAGTATGCCGTTTATAATTACTTTTATAATTATTTAATAAAAAATGAGACACAAAAAAAGATTAGATTTAATCTTTTTAAAATTATTGGAGTACATCGAATTGAATTTTGAGGCTTCTCTCATGAGTTGCATTTTTGAAGGATTGATTTCGTGCATAATAATTAACAAGAATAAGTTGAAAGATCACAAACTCGATTAACTAAATGCAGATTTTGGTTCTGCTTCTTTGAAGCAATAATGGTATAGAAATCATACTAAATAAGAGTAAAACATAGAGAAAAGTACCAAAATAGGACTTTCATGTTTTTTTCCCAGAATAGGACTTTGCACTGTGGTAATATGCACATGTACACTGCCACATTACCACAATGCAAAGTCACATTACCACAGTGCAAAGTCCTATTCCGGGAAAAAAAAATGAAAGTCCTATTTTGGTACTTTTCTCTATGTTTTAGTCCTATTTAGAATGATTTCTAATAAAACAATAACGGAAACCACATTGGCAACCAAAATGCACCCGGAGTAGGGTACCAATAAACAAAAGATTACAAACATAATATTTGATAATAAAACACTAAATATGAAGGGGGAAAAACCCCTCATAATAGATTTATATCTTGTCATAAGAAAGGATTTATATGTAGGGTCCATTTCATGCTCTATTTCTTCAATGGAAACATGTCCGTAGCCGTTGCACAGTTGACAAGACAAGGAGTGCCAATGAAGTAAGACCCAAGTTCGATTCCTGCCAACTGCGCTGGGATGCAATTATGCTAAACATAGGGCTTCTGCAAGTACCAGGTGCAGGCTCCAGTCTTTAGCATTAATCTACAATTAAAGTCCAATTTATCTACTCTCAATGACCGTTCCGTCGAGTCTGAGAGGGCTCTCCGAGATGGAGCTCATCTTTTTTTTCCAATAGAAACCAGTTTAAACTCAGTATGCCTAAACTTTAGGCTTTCTCTGTTGCTCAGTTTTATGTGCAGTAACAGCAGATCGAGTAAACAATTGTGGAGTAATAAACTAAAAAATCAACTAAAACCCTAGTGACTTCATTAAAGTTGCTCTAATTCAATTGAAAAATCGACAATTCCGTACTCCTTTCCTACAGAAATTAGGTTCGCGTGCTATTTACAATGTTTTATTAAAGTTATTTAATTCAATTTATCTCAAAATTAGTTAAAATAAAAAATAAATATTTTAAAACTATATCAAAAGATATACAAAAGAAAATATGATATAATTACATTATTTTATCAGATAAATAAAAAATGAATTAAAAAAATAATCAAGATTTGACCGTGTGAATTATGTATTAGAAATTATTTTCCAGTCGGAGTGAGTATTTGAGAAGACTCCTAATAAACTAATAATTCATACGCAATATCTTCAAATACTCTTATCAATCTATATTAATCCAAACACTAAACTTTCTCTCTCTTCATTTCCTCAGTATTTTATTTTCTCTCATTTTTATTTCATCTTATTTTCTCGTCTCATCCAAACAAACCATTAAGCTCCCAAAGTACCAATTGTGAGTTTTTTCTACCTGAGTTTTTCCTAGCACTCTGTGTGGAAACCAAAATGCATTACAACATGGACAATGGGGCTCCCCATTGAGCTGTTTGAAAACTTTTCTTGTGATGGAATTGAAAAGAAATTCAATCAAATTAGATTTTAGCCATAATTCCCATGTTTCCAATCAAGAAGAAGAAAAGGAAGAACCAAAGGGAAGAATTGCAAGAGGGATGATGGTACAATTGAAATCCCACATTAACTTGTTTTGTGTTGCACAAAAGAAGAGCTATAAATTATGACACAAAAGAAGAGCTATAAGTTATGACACAAAAGAATTGAGAAGAAGAATAAGTGTGAACCTCATGAACCGTTGTCGGTATTGCTCCACCAAAAACTGACCGAGAAGCTTGTGGTGAGAGAGCGAACGTAGTGCCACCATCTCGGGGGTATGTATAGCATCTCCCCTTCCTCTAAGATGCAATCTTGGAACTCGAGCTCTGCCATCTTTGGAAATTGTCTTTCATCCATGTTGTCGAGATCCACCTTCAAATAGAGATTTCGAGCGATGGATGAGAGAAAACCCAAAGACAAATGCGCTGAAGTGTGGAAAAGAAAAAATTACCTCCCCTTGGGGTAAAAAAAGGATTCTCGACATTATATTTTCACATACTCCATACATTATGTTTTTATATACTCCATCCATTGCTAATGAAGCTAAAATAGTCATCATTGACAATGTTTTAGCATCGAGAAACACAATGTACTCCGTACTGAATAGAAAAAGGCTCACTAAACTTCTCTTGCTTCTTACGCTCTATGAAGTTTTGGACAGTAAATGCAGGAATGCACTAGGATCTGACCGAAAGAGCGTCTGTATTCTCTATATTTACAGAGGTAAGACCGTAAATCTTGACCCTCCAGACCCCAACAAAGTTGGGATTGTAATGAGTTATTGTTGACTTGTATATTTTGTAACAACTTCTTAAAATCATTTTTCATTATTTTTATACGTAACAAATACTTCCTTTGTTCCAAAAAAAAAGACTCCTCATTAACTATTCGAGACGTCCCAAAAAAAGACTCTTCTTTCCAGTTTTGGAAACTTTCTAGGGCTCAGAATCTTTTGCTCTCCTTTGCATCACTTTCAACCATACAATTTTACTTTTCTTAATCTTTGTGCCAAACCAAATGAGGAACCTTATTTTGGGACGGTGGGAGTATCTCTAATGAAAATATTCTTAAATATCCCAAACACAAGGTCATGGTTAGTCTAACAATCAGATACGGCTTATCAAAGTTTTGTTCTGTGTTAATGGGGTTACTAATATCACTGCCACATTGAGGTTTTACCTCATGGCAAACACATGTATCTATACACTAATCACATAATATCAAACATGCAAGAGAGTCACCTGGCTGGAATTGCATAGCATTTTCTCGGTGTGTGGGTAAAGCTCTTCTGAGAGTGTGGCAGGGTAAAGCCTAATATACTTTTTGCCAACCACCTGAAAGTATGAACGCAATTACCACCAAGCATAACTAGATATCACATGTGGGTTTGGTATCTTTGTAAGAATTTTCCCTAGAGAATTAAACAAGAGTATATCACGTAAAAGAATACTCCGTACTCCGTATTACCCAACAAATAGTATCGAACGAAAAACCAATACGAAGAAACCCAAAATTTATGTGATTCAACAAGTGGCATCAAAGGGTGTAGCTAGCCATTCCACTAATTCAAAAGTAAAAATAAAGATTTGGGTATGACGCCAATGACAATCATAGGTTTTCCCTAAAGTCATTTCATATTCCTAATGAAAGCAAGAAGACCCATGACTTCCTTGCACTAACCTGTTTTCAGGTTTATGTACACATTATAGAACGAACTTGGTAGTCGATAATAGGCTTTACTTATGAGTTAAACCATATTTATAGCATTGCACCAGGTTATTAATACCTGAGCAAGTATATTATGATGAGGGTCATGATGCAACGGTGTCACTGTACCAGCCGGGCCAAACCAAGCATTAAGCGATCTGATTTCCCCACCTCCAGCAAAACAGTAATCAGGGATAAGAATGTCCTGCTTTAGCTCTTGGATCTGACATTTAAGTTAAGACCATAAGAGTTAAGCCACTGGCATCAGAAACAATAGATGGCTACCTCATGCATTTGCAAAATCTTGTACCTGATCAAATAACTGGTGCTGAGCTAGGTATGTAGTTTCAGCGAAAGCATAACCATTGCTCTGAATCCTCTCTAGAAACTCAGAGAATGTGATCAGCTCTTGTTTCCAATCTGAGCACAAATAGTTCTTTCCTACCTTGATCATAATATTCACAATGCAAATTTTAGATATTTTTTAAAATCTTGGATCATACTATTGATAATCTAGGACACATGCATGCCATAGGAATCATATTTTGGTTTGGTGATCTCATACTAGTATCAATCATTGCTCCCTCTCTTCCAAAACAAGAGTTTATTTCATAAAAAGTAAAAATATATCTTAAATATTTGCCCTCCATTCTAAATCAAGATTTTATTTAATAAAAGTACAACCATTTTTTAAGTTTTAGTGAAGTATTGGAAATCATCAATTATAGCTATTTTAGCTTCATTTGTTGGTTTAACTAGATTTAACACACTCAATTCATTAAAAAGAAACATTAAATATGATGAATATTAGCTTTTTCAGTTCAAATAGGACATATTTTATTTGGAAAATGTATTAAGTTTTCAATCATGGCTTTCTGAGAGACATAGGGAGACAGTTTTTACACAAGAAGTTCCTGTCCAGGCTCTTAAAGAATTAGTTACTACGTAGTAGATTATTTATAAGCATTTACACAATACAGTAACAAGGCCTGGTAAATAAAAAATGATAAATAAAGCGAAACATTGAAAGAATGCAAACAAAGGCTTAACATCCTATCTGCATACACATTGAACAGCTGGATGTTTTACTAGATTGATAGACTAGACAATTTAAATTATAGTATACGAAATCTCAATTACCTCAACTGGAACAGTACGAAATCCGGCAATGCTACGTAAGTAGCTCAAATCGCTCCACTTGCTTTTTGCTGGCCAGTGATCCATTGAATCTTTGATTATAACAGGTGAACCTGTTAAAAAATGGTCCCTTAGGAAACTTTCCAATGATAATGCAGACCTTTTGCTAACCATTTTACAAGAGAGTGACTTTATAGGTAATATCTGCATTACCTGCAAATCCAATCCAAATGATCACTATTTTTTTGAGAACAATTTAAAACTAATTTCACACTTGCAATCAACAAAAATCTACAGTCTTTATGATACACAAAAAAGTCAGTTCAACAAAAAAACCTGACACAAAGAGATAATGCAATGGGAGAAAGAAGATAAAAATAGTACCGGAGTAATTTGAAAGCATACGATTATAAAAGAACCATGCCAAAAAAAGAATATCAAATTCAGACTACCTCTGTTCCAAAATGGATGTAAATTTAATGTTCTTTTCTCTATTTATCTGTTCTCTTTAACAAAAATCCATACTCCGTAGTTAAATTACTTAAATAGTCACATCACCTCTAAAATTAAAGAAACTGTAGTGTAGTTTAAATACCCAAACTTAATTCAGTTAATTAAAGTTTAGTACAAAAATAAAGCTGAAAATTACTACAATCAAGCCTTGGTGTTGTATGAAGCAGACAACCATTTGGGACACACGGAGTGTTTAGTTAGGATCAAGTCAATTTCACATATTTGAGTTAGATGAAAAGGATCCAACATGAAAACTCACTATCAAGATTGACTCACAGCACTGGATAGTTTTTCTGACATCTTTAAGCCTGTTCAGGCTGTTCTCCACTTACATCACTTACAGATATACTGGGTAGTATCCTACATTGTAAAACAATACATGTATAATCACTTAAACACACTAGGTAGTATACACTACCCAGTAAGGAGTAGTCAAGACCTCATATTGGCAGAAATGGAGCAGACAAAATATAGAAAGTAATTCATGAAACAGTGAGCAAAATAAGGGAATGTAGCCAAAATAAAATAGAAGGATTAATTTCATTTCCATATTAATTAAATTGTAATTGTACTCCATGAGTTTCTCAAAGCACTTCTATGCATTTTACACCACTCAACATGCATCTGATGCAATGGTAAAAGAAGCTTGTACCACTATCTAGAACACATCTATCTCTTTAAGAAAACTTCTACCATCAGCAAATTGTAGTTCATACAACAAAAGTTGTACACCAAGATTGAACAACACCATTTTTTTACACACATAAACAAAACAAAAAAATTATTATCACAAACTTTTTATTCTCTTGTCTGTGTGATGATATCTTTACTCTCCAGTCTCCTCTCATATGCACTCATAGTCTTTGCACAAAGATCAATGTCCGTGAGAGTGAAAAAAATGCATGTAAGTAAAGAGATGGTGTTGTACAACTTTTGTTGTAAGATACATCTTTATTCAAATTAAAAGGGTCAGGTTTAGCTCAAACTTAGGCACATGTATCTACTTCTTACATTAAAAGCCCTTTGACAAATCATGATCCTGGTTACATTTCCTACTTTGAGATATACATCCCATTTATTAGACTGCAGACCAAGTTTGGTAACAAAATATATTACTCAAGTGGAAAGTTTTAAGCTATTGCATAATTAGAAACACTACATGTGAACTCTTAGCCTAGCATTCCATCTGAAATTTTGATTGTTTGTGATCCATCCTTTTGCTGGTAGGTGTAGAAACACGAAGATCTACATCCGTTTAGCACATAACAATGTGAAATTGCAGAAATTGCAAAATAAAATCAGTGAATGGTTTTTCACATATGATCAACATCCGTCTGAATTTGTAACACACATAGGTCCTCAATATGAAATGCTCATTTGCAGACATTCAGTGGCTAGTTTAGATTTATCTTAACAACAAATCAGAAAGAAGACAGAGATGGAATGTGTGTAAAAGAAACGAACCTCACCTCTTCTATGCTAAGATCTCGAGAAGCTATTCTATGCGATTGTTCCAATTGATCATTTGCTGGAGAAGCTTCTGGAGAACTGCTGGCTTTTCTAGTGGCCTTTCGTATTGCGAGATTTAAGTCGTCTCGGAGGGTCAATCCGCCCATGATGATGCCCATGTCTAGAGCTCGAATCGCCTGGCGGAACTCGCCGGCGGCGTAATGGAGCCTGGCCACGTGAAGACACGCTAAGGAGTACGCGTCCCTCCAGACGGGGACAACCGAATGCCACGGACCGGAATGCAGCTGCTCCCAGGCCATCTCCCTCGCCGCCTCCGCCGCCTTAGGATCGCCTCCGGCCGCTTGCGCTTCCATTCTCGCGTAAGCGTAGCCGCCTTCTTCCGTGATACGGTGCAGCAGATTGGCCCGCTCCGCATCCAGTAACGGCGTGTCCAGAACGTCGTTCTCCTCTGCGACGGCGACGGCGGTCATCGTTGGTCGTCGGTGGTAGTGTCACTAATCTATAGAACTTTCTCTAGATTTAGAAGATATTTTCAGAGCAATTCGGAGATTTTATTGGGAAAAAAGTGGGAAAATATCCTCCCGTGAAGAATGATCAGACTTCAAAATCATCCAAAATGGAAATATCTCCCGGTAATTAGATTAGAGGCAAATTAAACATCTAATCTACTCAAATAACAGCATAGTTTAATTTAGAGTAATTTTATATTTATTTTTTTATAATAAATATGCATTTTATTATCAAATACTCCACTTCATATTAGATTTGTAATCTTTATTGGACATCATCTTTATGTCCTTTGACATATTTCGACATTGGTAATTCTTTCGTCGACTTAAGATATATGTACGTTTTATGGATTTTAGTCTATTTAGAGCTTTAAAAACTGGACCCGTTACAAAAAAGAAAATATTCATGTAAGCATTGGGACCAAGTAAGCATCACTCTTTTATGTTGCCTAACAGACAAAACAAGAATAATGACTATATCCGTGAACTGGGATTTTGAGTAGAGACGACATTTCTGGAATTTAGTTGCAGGAGACAACGACTCAAGTTGACAAACGTCGCATCCAAGGCGACTTCTAAATTGGTCATGATAAGAAACGTATTTGATCATTGTGAAATTACACTTTAAACCTTTAACTAAAGACTAATGTGACAAAAGATTGAAAAAGATTATCCGTAGAAAGATATTATAAAAAAAAGAATCACAAGCATAATATTTGGTACTTCATAATAAAAGTCATAACTCATTGGATCGACCCAAATTCAATGATACAAATTCATGAACATGTAATTCTTAATTTGAACCCGAACCTGAGCTTACCGATAAATTTAACAACTCTAATATAGAATTCAATTATGGTATGTTTGGGAATATGGATTTGGATTTCAAATCCGGGTTTGACTCAAATTTCATGTTTGGAAACTTAAAAATTTTGAATTTGAGTTTGAGTCAAATTCTTTTCATTCATAACAAAGCTTAATTTAATATTCATGCAACTCCCCTTGTCATTTAGAATTCAAGATTTCAAATTTTGGAATTGAAATGCATGAATTAAAATGAAATGCTAGTTGCCAAACAATACCTTATACAATTTAACCTCTAATTTATCCAACAACAAAAAAGTATACGGAGTAATTTGATGCCGGAGTATAAAATTTTACACTTCTATAAATAAAAAAAATTACGCTACTTTTTCATAATTGATACGGAGCATGAATATATAAAGAGAAATTTGTCTAAATAAGACTAAAACATAATGATTTTCCCAATATAGGACCATATGTTTTTATTTCTCAATGTAGGACTTTTGGTCATTATCAAGTAGTCATTATTCAAGTAAATGTCTAACATTACAAGACATTATTTCTCTCACTATGTCATTATTAAGTCCTATTTAAAAAATAAAAAAGTTTAAGTCCTACATTAGGAAAGTCATTATGTTTTAGTCCTATTTAGTACAAATTTCACATATATCAATATTGAATGTCTTTATTTCAAAAAATTACTCCGTAGTATTACCATGGAAGGGTAGAATAAGTGAAAAATTTGAAAAATTAAAGAAAAAATTATCTAAAATAATCTTTACTTTACTTCGGTCTTTCAAAAATAGTCTCATCCTTCACTGTAATGAATAATAATCTCAATTTTCCTAAAATTTGTAAGTTTTGAAAATGAGTGTAACATAGTGAAACGAAATGAGTTGAACATAATGAAACGAATCTCTGTTAATAGAACAGTCTGTTTTGTGCAACAAAATGAAAGTTGAGATTATTTTTAATGAATTTTCATTTTTATTTTTTTTGAAATTTTTACTTAATTTTTTAAAATGATTTTTACTTCAATTTCTTTTCCTTTTTTAAAGATTAGTCTTATCTTATAAAAATAAAAAATAAATATGAAAATATCAAAAATGAGAAAAATAAATAAAATCTTAAAAACATAATGAAATAAACAAGGTCATCAATAAAAATTAAATTGAAATTGAAAGATAAATATAAAAAATATAACAAGTAGAGTGCTCTAACATTTTTAGCATTATACATAGTATTAATGTACTACTTGTTTTTTTGAAAGCACGAGTAAAATTAGGATTATTCTAGATAATTTTTCTAAAAATAAGAAGTAATACAATAATGCTCTGTATAGTGTGTAAAATGTTAAAACTCACCACTTTATATATTTTTATTTTATTTCTTACCAGTTTCTGGTTAATTTCTATAGATTACTTTTTTCATTAAGTTTGTATGATTTTAGTTATTTTTTCATTTTTCATTATTTTTATATCTATTCTAATATAATGAGTAGACTCGTTTTTCGTTATTTTTATTTTTATATCTATTTTTTCTCATTAATTTTGTGTGATGCACATTATATAAATTCCAAAATGTAAATAATCTATGTTTACTAAATTTTTTGTATTTAGTTAATAAAATAAATACAAAAAACATTAGTGATCTTATAATTTTTCTCTTCTATCTTAATTTTAAAAAAAATAAACCGGACTACCGATCCTATGATTATAGGACTTAAAAATATGATTCTTCTCCCTGACATTAATTTTAAATTAGTGAAAAAATATTATTCTTTCCTCCCTCCCCCCCCCCCCCCAATTTATAAAATAAATGATTATTCACTCCCGCATTATTAAAATATAAATAACCATACAAATTTAATTTTAATAGATTCAATTTGAAGCATATAGTTTTTACTTTTAAAATATTGAGTATTCTAAAGTTATAAGGGTGTTGCTAAATCCACTCATCTTTTTGCTATATCTACCCCATTTGTGACGACTGTCCAATTTTATCCTTAAGTTAACTCGTATGTTGTTTTTCCGAATTCCTTGTTTTTACACTTTAAGGATAAACTTCTCATTTTTAACAAATAGGGTGAATATAATAAAAAGATGGTTGGATTTAGCAACACCCAGTTAACTCTTTTATAATCCATATTTGTATATATAATTTTATAAATAAAAATGTTAATGGTCAAAATATTGCATTGCAAACCGTAAAAAGAAAGAAATTTTTTAGATGAAGGGAGTAATATAGAAATGATCGAATCAAACTATTTATTTTAGCCACAACGTTTCAGTATAATATATATAATCCTGATCAGTTTTCTTTCTAGATAAACTTTTTTTTCTCTAGCTAAACATAATAAAAAGAGTAAAAAGAGACGTGAAACTAAAGGACAATAAAGAAAAGGAAAATGCTAGGGTGCCACCACATGTGTGCTACATGGGTGCACTCATACTTCACATAGACAAACACAGACGATAATGGTCTGTGTCGCACAGAAAATTATTGTCTGTGTTTGTTTGTGTGAAGCATGTGTGCACCCATGGTAGTATCCATGTAGTGGCACCCTAGCATAGTCCGAAAAGTAAAATGCTAGGGTGATTATAGCAACAACGTACAAAACATTACTCCATGGAAAACGACACCGGCCATGCCGTTTGGTTGCTAAATTAGATAGCATAACCACAATGGCCACTTCCCCATGTTGTTGATTGGTCCATCACCATGTCCATGCTAAAAAGAAACCTTGTTTGATGATGATGACGATGATTATGATGGTCATCATGATGGGATGGTGGTGGCGGCGGCGGCGGAGAAACATCGTCCTCCTCCGAGGAAGTGATGCCGCTGCCGCCGTTAGACATGGCTTGTCGCATTCTCAAGTGCACCACCTCCGCTTGCGATATCGCGAGTTGGGTTCGGAGGGTGTCGATTTGTTGCTGGAGTGACGATATTGCCCCCACGCAACCGTAGACCGGATCTCTTACCCTCGCGTTCGCCTCGTACACCATTGAGCTCACCGCGTCTCTCCGTTGGTGCTCGGGTAAGTCCTAATAAAAATTTATTTTTTTCAGCTAAATTGGATGACTTCATTTTATTCATTTAATAATGCATTTAACATATACAAACAAAATAAGAAGATTTACTTCCTTCGTATTGTCTACTTTTAACCTTTTTGATTCAAATTGATTAGTTTTGACCTCGAGTTAAAATAAAAGTGATACTCCTTCGGTGTGACAACACATTTCAACTTTCTCCTCTTACCCATCCCATAAAACATTCCAATTTCTTCAAAATGGACAAAAATACCCCTCTTTAATCATACTTTCTAATATCTCATCTGTCAAATCTTATCTTACTTTTTGTTTTTAATTGATCCTCTATTTCCATTATTTTTTCCTATTTGTTGATGTGAAACATAACTTTTAAAAAGAAATCTCAAGCCTAAAAGTCAAAGTTGAAAAACTTTTATGGGAGAGAAGAAGGATATTGATACTAAAATAAATTTATTAGATTTATTATATAAAATATTTCCAAAATATTAATTTATCATATTAATATACAATATACATTTTATTTGATTATACGTCAAAAGTTAAAAATGATTATGTGAAAAAGTCAAAACTTGAGAAGTACCCAGAGACGGAGGTAGTATCCTTAAAAAGAATAAAAATTTATTGTATTTCATTGCTTACATATGCAACATAATATTTATTTAAATAAAAAATCAAATATGTATATGATGAATATTCTTGAAAGATGTTACATACATACTTGTATGACCTAAAGATGTTTTCAGTTTGAATTTCACGAATTTTTTTTAAAAATATTACAAAAAGAAAATTATGCATCAAAGAGAGTTATGTTAAAGTGCAAGTCAACCTCCTTAATTTTAATACGGAGTAGTTTATAAGGATTATGTGAAAGAATAATTTAAATATTTATGGTATAAAAAAAGAAATCATCTTGGATATGAGTAAAAAAGTATGAAAATATTAAAATGGGAGTCCTAAGTCTTTTAGGACCAAAATATGAGTATAATGACAGTGTAGTGTAAGAGTACGCGTTGATAGTATGATGGAAAAGTGATGACAATATAATATGTCAGTCTAATCAGTCAATTGTCGGCGATCGCGGTGGCACTCTAGTGGTCGGCGGTAACGAATGGTAGTGTGTCGGTGATAGTATAGCAATTATAATGTGTTAATGTGGTGAGTATAATAGTGTAACAAATTAACAATGGCAATTGGAATTATTATTTTGGTCTAAAAAGACTTTCTTATTTTGGTCTAAAAAGATTTATGACTCTTATATTGGTATTTTCATGATTTTTTACTACTACATAGGTAGTTTTCTCATAAAAAGTGTATTGCTCCTCCAAAAAAAGCCTTGCAATTAGTAGGTAAAACTAGTTTTACCCAATTACCTAAGGAATTTTAAGCATCCCTTGTTGATTATGTGCTTCATTTTTATTTGACTTTCTTGGTAAGTTTGAAAATTTAATCTCGATATACTAAAAAACACATTGTATTTCGATATAAATGTAATATCCATTGTTTCTCTTCATAACGTAATTTTGAAAAAAAAATATTTAACTTTTTATAAAATACATATGTATAAACGTTGATGCTTATGGTGAAAGACTGCATTGAAAACCGTGAAAAACCAACTTAAGTTAGATTAAATCCGTACGGACGGATTAAAATTTAGTCATAAAAATGATCACATTATTTTGAGTTGAAGAATTGAGTTTAAAAAAATGAAAATTTATGTGAAGTATTGAATATTTCCTAGTTTGGTATGAAATTAAGAAAAAATTGAAAATGCATACTTTAACAGAAAATTACTTCAGAGTACCTTAAGTGGTATTAACTCTCAGGTCTCATATTATCTTAAATATATGCTAGCTAGGATACCCTCGATTTTTCTGGCAAAAAACACTCAAGTCTCACATTATTCGAAATACATACTTCGGGGGTTCTTAAAATTTGTTGTAATGTACTCCGAGGGTACGTTTTGTCTATATAGCTCTTAAGATTGGAAGTTTCGTTAGTTTGACAAATGCTAAATTTTATCTTAAAATTATTATTTTATTATAATGAAATAAAATCCTTTAATTTTTTAAAGCAAATGAACTTTCAATCTTAACGCATAAATGACAGAATGTACCATCGAAGTATAATATCAGAAATTTTAAAGACTCCAGAGCATATTTCAGATAATGTGGGACCTGATGGTTCTTACTAGAATAGTGAGGGTACCCGAGAGTATTTTTTCGAAAATGCGGACTCGAGAATTTTTTCTAAAAAATTGAGTATACCCGGATTACTTTTCTGCATACTTTACACTTAAAATTTGTTTAGAAAAAAATGATACTCCCTCCGTCCCAAAAATTTTGTTACGTTTAGAAAAAACCGTGTCCCGTAAAGTTCGTTACATTTCTATTAAAAAACCACTTTTAGCCCTTAGTTTTTCATATCCTATCTATCACATCATACATTTTTTCTAATAATTTACCCATCATATCCTATTTTTATCCATCACATCAAGGGTATTTTTGGAAAATCAATACCAAAATATCTCTCCCTTAATTTTCCAAAAAGTCAAATCGTCTCATTTTTTTTGGGACGGAGGGAGTAAATTATTTGTGCTGCTAGTAATAAATCCAAAACATTGTACGGAGTATAGTAGAAAAATATTCTACACGTATTTGAAATAGTGCAAGATCTCTACATCTATTATCTATATGGTGTGACATGCCTAACTGACTCAGATACTACTAGTGTTTGTTAAAAATTGAATTTGATAGCACAAAAATATTTGAATTTGAAATTAATAGTACCAAAAATAAATTGATATTGGAGAGTTGAATTCCATCGAAATCAATTCCTTGGAATATGAATTTCTAATTTAACTCCAATTTCATCAATTCCGTGTACCAAACGAATCCTAAAAGTATTTCCTCTTTTAATTATAATATTTGAATAAATTTTTATAATACAATTTATTTTTTATTAACATTGTTGTACAACTTTAAAATAAAATTTATATGAAGTATATAATTTATAAACTACAACATCAAAAGTTCTACTTCATATAAACTTTACATTTATTATTCACATTATCATACCTCTTCTTTCTTTGCATGTCAATCATTTGATTTTTATATGCTAATATAGATATTCTTTTCTTCTTTTATTATCATTTTTTATATATTTTTTAAACTAAAAATACTCTCAACCAAATATCATAAACAAAACTATATATAAAGTCTTTTTATCATGGTACTGGAGTAATAAAATATTTATGCAATTATAAAAAATATGCATTAATTTTTAGATGGACCTTAAATACTATAATTAGTGTAAGAATTTATTTTGTATTTGAAAGGTCAAGTTCTAATAAGATCATGAGTCAAATCCCAAATAAAACAAAGTATTACGGAGGGGTGCCGTGTTAAGACAGATTTTCTTTGACGACTAATTTTGTCCACCAAATTGGTTTAATTACGGAGTATTTGTCTATTTAATTTGTTACGTCCAAGACTCGTACGGACATATATAGCTCCTACTTTACCCCTATGGGAAACTAATATTCGATAAAAATGAATTAAAAAATGTACTCCCTCCGTCCCAAAATATAAGCAATTTTACGCTAAACGAAGTAATTTTTTGAAATTTTTCAATCCATTTTATTGAAAGAATGGTCTACAAATGAAAAATAAAACTTACATATTTAAAAACTACGTCAAAA
The DNA here is from genome assembly GCA_003260385.1 of Cuscuta australis. Classification (NCBI taxonomy): domain Eukaryota; kingdom Viridiplantae; phylum Streptophyta; class Magnoliopsida; order Solanales; family Convolvulaceae; genus Cuscuta; species Cuscuta australis. Next base: position 2,504,570 of record NQVE01000161.1, read on the forward strand.
GTTCTACAAAACAAGTGGTGACAAGAATATTTTATTCTATCAAATAATCAATGAAAATGCAAAAATAAATAAAAGTTCCCGGGATTTTTAAATAGTGGAATGTTGCTTATATTTTGGGACGGAGGGAGTATTTTATTTTACTTTTTCCCTATAAAAAAACAAAATAGAAGTTTTTTACCTTTTTTGTTTGTTCACTAAATTATTTCATTTTCACTCTTGGAAAAAATTTTAGGTTTGAAATATTTTTTCTTTTTTGTAACACTTTTAATCATACAGTTTTATTTTTTTTAATCTCCGTGCGAGTTACCTTGTATTGTCTCTTGAAAGAGTGAGTAATATTACCCTGAATGTCTTCTCAAGTTTTTTACTGTTTTTTTTTAAAACCCATCCATTAAAATAAATTAAAGTTTTAAATAAACCAACTTTATTGTTTGATTTCTTTTGAGAAAACACTTTTTAGAAGAATTTTTTTTTTCTAAAAAAAATCACCTTTTATATTGAGTCTTTCTTACAAAAACCAACTTTTAAACTGAATTCTCCATAAACTTTGGCTAAACTTGTATGTTTTGGTGAAAGTGCGATTGGCGTGAAACGTCTCATAAATATCTCAATTTTTAATCTAAATATACTTTATAAAAATTATATATTTCAAAACTATGTTTCAAAATAAATCTATTACCAATAAATTTATATGAAAATTCAATATATTTTTTCTGTAATATACGGTCAAAGTTTTAAAAGTTTGACTACAAAAGTCAAACTGGAAAATTAATTTTAATACCAAAATACACTTTCCTTAAATTTCTTCAAAATCAAAATATCTCATGTTTAAAGGGATGGAGGGAGTATTATAATTAAATACATATTTTGTTCATATGGTCAAAATTTATGAAAAATGATTTTTAAAAAATTAGAATGTAAGAAATTTTATGAGACAGAGGGCGTAGACTAAGATAGCAGATGAATATGGTTAGAGGCATGGATAATTAAAGTCGGAAAAATGAGTATTTGTAGCTATTCTTATTTCTAATGCATTTTTAGATGAAACAACTATTCTATTTTTCATATATACCCTATAATTAAGTTTATTTTTAATGTTGTAGATTAATTTTAAGAACATTATATTAATAAAAACGCTGTCATTCATAGACATTTTCAAGAACACCAAGTGTTTGTTAAGAAATAGCGTTAGAGATTAGCGTAATCTTTTTAAACTAAATTTTAATGGTGCAGATTACTCTGAAAACGCTAACGTTAAACGCAGCAAGTAGATAGTACTCTTTTCAAAACGATAACGCTAACGATTGCCCAACGGGGTAGTTAATGGTAATGAAATGGATAAGTTACATACCTGAAGCATCTTGTTGACATTGCTGGCGCCAAAGACCTTGTGGACGCTGGCGAACTTCAGCGGCTCATCCGCCGGAAAATATGGAGCGAAAACGCACTCTCTCGCGCACCTTCTCCTCAGCAGCTTGCACGCCGCGCACGGCGATGCTCCCCCGCCTTGTTTCCTCCCGCCACCGCCGCCGCCGCCGCCGCCTTCCTTACTAATCCCCATCATCATCTTCTTTTCTTTCTTTCTTTCTTTCTCACCACTAAGTTAGTTAAACTACTTATATTTACTTTCTAAGCTACTGCTATACCTAGCTTAATTAATATCTTCATCAGTCAACAACAACAATATAATTTCATGTAGTGGCCTGGTACAGATAATCAGACACTTAATTATCATGCATAAGTGTATTTAATTTGGAGTGTAGTATGTGTATGTAATATAACTACCTTAAAAGTGGAATTAATTACAATGCTATAACTGCCACAAAGAGGATCATGGCTGGCTTATTTAAGAAGGTGCACTACAACAAATACAGTGGCAAATTAAAACTGTATTTTGTTTTCTTGGAGAAAACCAAACAAGATCTATATAGGAATATATTTGTAGGAAAGAAAAAAAAGGTTGAAGACTAGGGGGGTTGGGTGTTATTAATTTATAGAGAAGAGGTTAAGTGGAGGGCAGAGGATAGTAAGACCATATGTTATGGCGGGCTTGATGAGAACTTGATGAGTCTGGACGGAGTATAAAGAAATATGACGTGGAGTGATAAAAATATACTCTCTCCGTTTGCAAAAAGACTTCCTATTTTGAATTGGAGCAAAAATAAGGAATTGATAAATTATACTCCATAGTTGACTTCCAATTCTACCTCTGATGTGATGGATAAAAGTAATATGTGATGGATAGATTATTAGAGAAAAAGTATAATGTGATATGTAGGATATGGAAAAATAAGACTAAAAGTGGTTTTTTAATAGAAAGTGAAAGTGTTTTGTTGAAAGTGAAAAAAATAAAAGATGAATTGTTTCTTAAGAACGGAGGAAGTATGTGTGGTGGGACTTTAAAAAGGGGCGTGACCGAAAAGTGAAAGGATTGAAATGTGGATTATTTTGATTGATTTAAAAAGAGGAAAACCGCCTTCACGGCGGGATAACTATCACCCACAAAGGGGCAACGCCCCAACACAGCAAATGCGGCAAGGTGGAGCAGGTGTGAGGGGGCTTGAGGAAGGGACATGACATGCCACTTCTGTCAAACCCCATGACAAATGGCCTAATTACTCTATCCGTTTAAATTTAGTTGTTCATTTTTGCATCAATCTGTTGTCTTCAATATATTTTTTTACTTATTACTTTTTTTATTAAAATCATATCGTATTAGAAACAAATTTAAATATAATTTTGATCACATCAGAACTTAATCAAATTGGATCAAACCAGCACACAAATCATCTTTTTGTGGGTCATAGGAAAGAAAAATAATGCTTTTGGATTTTGGAGACAAAAGCATCAAATTCACATTGATCTTTTGTGTTTGGGGTTTGACACTTGGTATTCATATATCTCAGATTTAATTTGTTTAATTATCAATCCTCACTGTGGTGTTTCTACTTTATTTTTTTTACTGTGGTGTTTCTACTTTATTTTTTTTACTACCTTTTGCATTCTAAAGTTAATTACTCCAAGGGTAAAATGTCTTATAAGTTTAGTCCCTTATTAATTAAAGTTGGTTAAGAATAGACTAAGTTTAGTCCATTAATCAAACAAGTTAATAAGTCAAACATGATAAACGTTGACCATCATTTAGGTAAAAATTAGTGAAATTTGCAGGACTAAAACATAAGTCATTTTCTAATATAGGACTTAAACTTGTTTATTTCCTACATAGGACTTAATAACGATTAGTGAGAAAAATAATGTTTATGCCTACATAGGACTTAATAATGACTTAATAATAACTTTTTTATTCCCTATATAGGACTTAATAATGACTAACGTTGTTATCCCCATTTTATGAGTGAAAAAAATGTTGAGAGAAACCGTGGGTAAACATTGGTGGTTGCATTCAAAGGCATTGTTGGGGATGAGGACAAATAATTAATCATGTTACAATCCAATGAATAAGAGCTATTGCCAATTGTTATAATTAGGTTTTGAAAAAATGGACTCTTAGCATTTAATTTAATTTGATGGTAGTTGTTGTACACTTGCTATATATCTACTAGGAAATGAAATTTTGTGTCTAGAGTAATTAACTAGCAAGCGGTTCTAGCCTAGCTAGGAGCCACAAATTGCACACTACAATAAATCCATTTGTCAAACAAATGTACTCCAATCCATTTAATTTGTCTAAAAACATTGCTTTGTTTGATTGTTTCATTGTTTTAATAAAAACATGTTATAAAGATGAAAGGTGTATCCTTAAAATATGTTTGGGTCTGAGAGATATCGTGTGAGTTGCACATTCATTACTTTAAAAAGATATGAGGCCAGTTAGAATTTTTTTAAGGTATCTAAAAAGGAAAAAAATGGAAGTGCTCTTTTGAAAAGAGTATCCCACATCGAAACTTGAAAAGAAAAATAAATCGGTATATAAGCTCTTGTGTTGAACTTAGTAATCCATTGAGTTCAATCTTTTAATGTGGTTCAACCCCCGTACCTTATGGTCTAGTCCAATGATACCTTCCTTGTTCTAAATTCTTACATGGTATCGAAGCATGTTTCAACCCACCTTATTTGTTAAGGTGTCCATCTAAAAGTTCATTCCTAGCAGCCCATTTGTCTTTAACCCGGTTGTGCGTATGGAAAACGATATGTGGCTCATATAACCTGATTGTTCGTGTGGAAGTCAATGTCTAACGATTCGTGGTCCTTTAGGTGTTGGTACTTTCGATCTTTTCATTTCCTAGGGTCAAAGCGTTTTCCGGCGAAATTGACGGCGGGCACCAACTCCAATGCGGTCGTGGCATTCGGGCGACTTCCAAGGACCCCTCAATTGCAAGATTTGATGAAGATTTGCAAACCCCCAATTTTGGATCCAATTTCGAATTTTAGGGTTTTTTCGAGTAGAAAAATTCAGATTCGAGAAGTTACAGGCCAAATTAGACAAAATGGTTTGGATATTATTGATCCTCGTCTCAATACGAAGAGAATGACATTGGTCCCGCCGGAATCGGAAAAAGTTCATTTTCCGGCGACTTTGACCGGCAGGCGGCGGCGGCGGGGCGTGGAAGAAAAGAAAAGAAGAAATGGGGTCAAATTGAAAATTTTAAAATATATAAAATTCGAATTTGGCCCTAATGACCGGAAGTTAACCTAGAAACGGGCTAATGGCTCATTAGTGAAAGGATTGTGTAAGTTCAGGGATTTTTGTGAAATGATTTGAAGTTCAGGTACCACTTCGAAATTTCAGCTAAAGTTCAGGTATCATTTGTGGAATTTACCCTAAGCATTGAGCTAATTAATGACCACAAAAGAATTTTTGTTTTATTTGTACGTTTTCACTGATTATTTGGAAAAAATAAAATATTATTGTCGGCTGTTGTTTTGAAGAACTTTTGACATGTTTTTTTAAATATATAAGTTTTATTTTTCTATTTCTATAACTATCTTTCAATAAAATAAACTGAAAAAAACTTAAAATTTTGTTTCGTTTTACGTAATGTAACAAAATATTTGGGATAGAGGGATAAGAAAGCCTCCTAAATAGGAGTAAATCATTAAACATATTCCCAAAATAGGAGTACCAAACTTAAATGCCCAAAGTAGCAGTTCAATTTAAATTAAATAAAAACATAGCATGTTGCACGCCTATGTATTTATTCTAGCGGTGCTCCAATAAAAAACAAAACTTGGGAAAAAATCATCCTCCATTCCACCTATTTTGCGGACTCAGCTTCTTCGTTCTATTACAATCTCCACCGCCGCCACCGTACCCAATTGCAGCGCCATCACCGTTGCCACCCTCACCCCTCTCAGGCTCTCAGATTCGTCGTCCCACCGCACCCCTCTCAAAGCTACCCCGCTGCCCCACCCCTATTTCCTTCTCAAAGCTTTTTATTTTAAGAGTGAGCGGATTTTTTCTCAATCTTTAAATGAATTTATTTTCTTTAAATTTTGTTTGGATGCCTTGGGATCGCAATTTAGTGTTGAAAAACGGGGTCCACCACCGTCATGAGCAGTTGATATTCGATCGCCATAAAGGTGGCTGTGAAACGTGTGATGTTTGACGGAAGTCGTGCAGGGCATTGGGTCGGATTTGGCATTACTATGCATTTGTGTGACACTGTAAATTTGCATATATGACAATACATATGGGCATTGGTGGCATTATGCATTGTCATTTATGACATTATGTGGTGTTATAGTTGACATTATATCTTTTTTACACTGTATATGGCAGTAAATGTGGCATTGTAAAATTGACATAATAATGTTGGCAATGATGCTTGAAAGTAGTTGTGATGTTCGGTCTTAATGGTTGGAATATCATTTATTTTATCAACAATTAAATATAGTAATACATTAAAATCGGGTAAGAAATAAATTAAATCCCAACGTGAGCATTACGGTGAGATAATTCAAATGAGTGATGAAATTTTATTGTTCCAAGCTTTCATATTCCATTATCAAGAATATGCAAAAAAATGAATGAAAGTAGGAGAGAAAAGAAAATCCCAAATTAATAAATAGGCATTATGGCAAACGAGAGAGAAGGATATTTTTTAAAAAATAGTTAGCTCCTTCATGCGTCTAGTGCATTTCAGAGCAATTCAATAGTTTATACGGAGTATTTGGAAAGGGGCTGGCAGCACACCGTTGGGAGTAAAAACAACTCCTATTTTGGGGATTTTTCTTTTCTACTCCTATTTTGGTATATAGTTAATGTTTTGCTCCTATTTTGGTCCTTAACCTTAGAGGGATTGCTCAATATTTAATTACGTAAAGTTAAAACATGAAGTTTTTTAAAATGCTATTGACTTTTTTACAATGCAGTATTTTGTCATGTATTTTTCTACTTAATGACGTACAAAAAGCCAACGCCTCCACTGGAGCACGAACCTGGGTGAACTTTCCTATGAATCATGTAAAGTGGGTTTTCTACCACTCAAACTAGTGGAGAAGTTCAAATAAACATGAAGTTTATTTCAGGAAGGAGGCAATATATAGCGTAAATATGGCTCCTGATATATACCATATATATATTTGTCCCAAAATAAATTCCAGATATTTAGTTTGTCCCAAAACAAACTTCTTACGTATAGTACTCGATACTTTTAAAGTACGTAATTATAGAGTGCTTCACATTATTTTTCTCTTTTACCGGATACAAAAATTTCAATTATAAATTTCAAATTTCTTTATCTTGTGAAAATCAAAGTGGAAGGTTTAGGTTTAGAAGGAGATAGCACTTCTTCCGTCTCTCGATATTATCTTCTAATTTGACTTTCTTTCTCAAAAAATACATTGAATTATAATATACCAATGAATTTAATATCAATGTTCTCATTTTGAATTTTGATTTTGAATTATCAAATTTTTAGTTTTTTACTATATGTATTGTTGGGAATTAAACACACAACACACACAAATAATCTGCGAGATACGAGAGAAACAGAACACAAACGACACACAAGAATTTAACGTGGTTCGGTTTCCCTAATCCACGGCTGCAACAGGAGATATTTCTTATTTCACTTGTGGTATCGATTACAAGTACAAGTATGCAATATATATAGGAAGAGTGTATCTAGGGTTTCGTAAAATGGGCCGGGCCAAAAGTCAAGCCCAAGCCTCCACAAACCCAACATTCTCCCACTTGGAGGCTTGATAGTCATCAACTGCCATCCACCACGATTCCCTGTACATCGAGTAATCTTCCTCAGCTCTCCTATTGCAGCAGCTCTATCATCAGATAACTAGAAGGCCCGTTGAAGCTCTCCCAAGCTCCAACACATCAGTCACGACAAAATCTGCCCCTGCAGACACACACTGCCGGATCCTGGAACATCTTGAGAACAAACAATCTCCGTACTCAGCAAGAAATTTTCTGGAGATGTTCCAACAGCTAGAATACTGGTTCTCATGACCCACTGTCTTCTAGGCAACTTGGCTAGCTCCCACTGCCACAAATACCTCTGACGGGCCTCCTTGAACCTTTCCACGCTCGTTCATCCTAAGTCTGACCAATGGCTCTAGGTTTCTCTCTTGCACAGACAACCTTATTCTACCCACGAGACTCTGTGAACCGGACTTCGTTTTTCTTCTGAACTGGGATGGTCACTCCCTCAGATGGTAACTCGACCATATACAATGAACCTCTCTTCCTTCCACGGGCCATGACAAGATTTCCCTTCACGACCTTCCACTGCCCATCTCTGAACTTCACCTCGTGTCCATGTTCGTCCAACTGCCTGACAGAAATCAAACTTTTCTTCAAGGCTGGAACAACTTTGACATCCTTCAAAGTTCAGAAACCGACTGGGGTCTTCAACACTATGTCAACCATGCCCGTCACATCAAGAGCTCTATCGTCCGCTAGTCGTACCTTTCCAAAGTCTCTAATAACCAGATTCTGCAATGCTTCACCGCTGTGGGTGGCATGAAATGAAGCACCAGAATCCATGACCCAGGAATCCACGTTGCTTTCCTCACAGCAAGTCAGAGCGACCTCCTCGTCACTCGTAGAGCCTTGAGCAATGTTTACTTTCTTATCATTTGGACATTGATTCCTAAAATGCCCTACCTCCTTGCACTTCCAGCACGTTACACCTGAGATGTCACGAGTCTTCGACTGACTCCTTTGTCTGTTCCTGCTCCCACTACCTCTGCTATATCTTCTGCCTTTACCAACATGAAGCAATTCGTCAGATGACTCCCCTGAACTCTTTCTTTTGACATCCTCGCCAAGAACGAGATCTCGAATCTGATCAAAGGTGAATCCATCGGGTCCACTGAACCGGTAACTGCAGTAACCGTTCCGGACCAACTATCAGGTAAAGACGATATCAGTAGTAAAGCTTGAACTTCATCATCGAACTTAATGCCCACTGACAAAAGTCTGGCTAAGATCAAATTCAGCATATTGATATGCTTGGTAACAAAAGTGCCTTCTTTCATTCTTGTGTTCACCAGCTCTCTTATCAGAAAAACTTTATTTGCTGCAGATGGCTTCTCGTACATGTTAGACAGTGCATCCGTAATTCCCTTCGATGTCTTCTCCTTCAGAATGTTGAACGCAACATTCTTGGTCAACGAGAGACGGATCACTGACATAGCTTTCCGGTCCAAACCTGCCCAATCTGCATCCGACATCTTTTCTGGCTTGTCACCCAATACCACGTCCAAATCTTTCTGAACCAGCAAATCTTCAATTTGCATCTTCCACCAACTGAAATCTGTACCATCGAACTTCTCAATTCGGAACTTTCCGTCTTCTGCCATCTCAAACAACTAGACGAGATACCCGGTACAAATAATTTCAGATCTTGGTAATTTCGTCAGAAAATCAGGCCCACCACACCATCCAAAACAAAACAGCCCAAAATCCAAAATGAACCCACGGCCAACACATCTCTTTGACGCTCAACCCAATTCAATTAAATGAAAAAAAAGGGCTGAAAAAACCCCTTGTCCGGCCCACTGTTTTTCTTTCTTTCTTCGCACCCTTCTTTTTTTGTTCTGGCGGCTGTGCAATCTCAAAACGGGAATGGCTTCAGCAGTGGTGCTTCCAGGAGACGACGGCGCGACTAGAGACGGCGACAGCAGTTGGACGGCTGAGCTTTCTGCCTGCGGCAGCTCCTGTGTCCTCCGGCAACAATAACGCTCTGCGCGGGGTTAGACGGCTATGGCGGCAGCTCCCCAACGCGGCTTGACTGCACGCGGACGGTGGTAATTCTCCTCGAACTAGCGGCGTAGATCTGAGGACAGCGGCAGCTCCTCAACCCGGCGGCAGTCTTGCTCGACAGAGTCACTTCTCCTTCAGCGACGGCGACGGCCAGTTGTGTGACGACTCCTCTGCGGCGGCGCCTGGACGGATCAGCGGCTGCTCCTGCGCGGCTGACGGGGGAAGCGGCTCCTTCTCAGATCTGTCGCACACCCAGATCCGAAAACCCTAGGTGACAACTCGCAATTCGTGCTTGTGTTGAACAACTTGGCTCCGATACCACTTGTTGGGAATTAAACACACAACACACACAATTAATCTGCGAGAAACGAGAGAAACAGAACACAAACGACACACAAGAATTTAACGTGGTTCGGTTTCTCTAATCCACGGCTGCAACAGGAGGAAGTACAAGTATGCAATATATATAGGAAGAGTGCATTTAGGGTTTCGTAAAATGGGTCGGGCCAAAAGTCAAGCCCAAGCCTCCACAAACCCAACACGTATCTACATAATATGTAAAAATAAAGATATTACAGGTAAAAAAAATATTGTATCAAAGATTATGAAAATTTAAATGAAAAAAAATGTATGGAGTATTCATATTATACTTCATACTCTCCTCGTCTCTAAATATTTGTCACACTTGTATTCTCGAGGTAAAATATCAAGTTTTTTCGATTCATTTTATTTACATATTGGTATAGAAATAAAAAATATAATTTACATATCAAAAAACTGCTTGAAAAGTTCTTCGAAATAAGAGATGTCAAGAATATTTTATTTTGTCAAATATTCAATGAAAGGGTAGAAGTAAACAAAAGTTCACGCGACTACTGAAAAAAATAAATGTAAATATTTTGGGAAGGAAGAAGTAGTTTATACTCCGTAAATGGGCAGTTTAATTGTTTGCTGTACTGTCACTGCGATATTAAACCATTTACAGTATAACATATGAAAGGGAAAACGAGGTTTAATAAAGGTGTAAGACCTTTTACCGTACTGTGTTGTATAAGAGCACTGGTAATGGTTATGAAGCCCCGGGGCTTCAAACCGGGGCTTCAAACTTTCTCTCTCAGACATGTCAGCTTTAACTTACACCTAAAATTCACTGGAAATGGGTTTGAAGCCCCGGGGCTTCAAAACTGGGCTTCAAACCTTCATTTTTTACATTTTTAAATATACATCTTCTAAACTTAAATTAATAAAATGTAATTAATTTATTATTTAATTAAATTGAAACACGAATAATAAAAAAATACATTCATTAGATAAAAAAAACGTCAATAATTTAAAAAAAGATACATTAATAAAAAACTAAGGTAAATTATATTTCTCCTTGATCTCTCTCATTCTTTGCTCATAGATCATTCGTCCAAACTCCGACAACGTCCCAGGGTCAATTTGCATGACTTTCATCTCGGCCTCATGCTCCTTTAGCTTCAACTCCTTCTCCTTTAGCTCCAACCTCTCTTGTTCTTGGATATTGAACACCCGAAGTTGAATAGAGAGGGGGTAATTTCGAATTTAAAATGGGAAGAAGAAGAGATTGAAGAGAAGGTGTGAGAGATTGGGTGGGGTGGGGTTTGAATTTATAAGAATTTTTTTTTATAAATGGGGTGCAACGACTTTATAGCCGTTAGGGGGAGGGGAATGGAATGACGCAGCGTCATTCCTTTGACGCTGGCCCGATCACGTCGTTTCACGCCTGGCGGGGGGCGGTGTTTCACGCCCCCGGGGCGTTAAACGCCCCATCACGCCGAGGGCGTTGCATGTATTACCAGTGCTCTAATGGACTCCATAACAAATGTAATATTCGTTCATAATTTTTTTCAATGTAATAACGCACAATAAGCTATTGTTTTATCTTCAAGATGAAGTTTAAATCTGGGTAAACTTTTTCATAAATTTCGAAAATGAGTTTCTTACAGCTAAAGCCAAAGGAGAATAGCTACTGTGTTTAAATTATTAGTCTGTTTGTCCCTAATATAGATATTTGTTCATTTTATTTTATTTTTGAGTCAAACTAAATAAAACTAATCATAAATTATACTACGTATAAAAGATAAATTTTTACGTGCTCTTAAGGTTTATGATCATTTTATAGACATTAGTGCATTAATACCGTAAAAAATGAGTTTTTTTGCAAAAAAATCCACTTATCATCATTTGAAAAGTGTGAGAAGATCCACATTTTACATGTGGACCTTAAAAACACGGAATACCAACTCTATATAAAAATTGTTTTGCATACAAATACATTGAATAAACTTTTGTGAGTTTTATATAAAATAAATCTATTTAAATCATTTCTGTGCTAATATGCAATGTAAATTTTATTTAATTCAATAAAGAAACATTCCATTTAGACTCATAAAATTAAACTATACAAATAAAATCAAACTCAACAATAATACAAGGTATCATTTGATAAAAGTTACCGACTCAATTAGAACATATACGATGATCTATTCGTAAAATTGATATTTCATACTCCCCCTAACCCCTGTCTCCCATTCAGTACTGGCCCCAACATATTCCCCCACCATGTCAATATCGCGTATAAATTTAGTTATTTTTCGATTCAAAATACTAATTTTATGAATGAAACACCATAGTCCGTAGATGTCATAATACAAAGAAGTGGTTGCAGAACCAAACCGATTACAATTACCGAGATAAAATCTTCCCACCAAGTAAATCCACCAAATGACACCACAAACGACAATAGTAGGTAAATTCATTCATTCTAACTGTACAACCTCCGCAAACCATTCAATTGCAGTATTTGCAAGAACACTTTTGTAAACGGTTGTCATCCGTGATGTCAAACTTAAAATTTTACGTAGTAAATTATAATTGTTTGATTTTTCCGGCACAGTGTAAACGCAAACCGATATAAGATTCAAACGAAAGGATAGAGCGAAACTTCCCTTTTGAGAAACTAAATGCAACACCATTCAAAACAATATAATGCTATTTATGGTTAAAGCTTCCAAGAAGTGCAGTTGAGCCACCATGACCAAGTGCCCAACACAAAGGTACCGAAAATCCAACTTGCCCGATCCAACCCGAACAAAGTTTGGATTGCGCGTGAATCGGTGCCAATCTGAACAAAGTTCGGGCCAACATCTTCGGGGTAAAAATCCAACTTCATAAAATGGGGCCCAATTCGGGTTCAAGTTATTAGGACCAAGTCCACCAACCAAACTTCATGTTTCAAACTTATTGAAATAAATTTTAGAACAAGTTGCAAATAATTGACGCAAAATGACTTTACTAAAATGCATATTTATGTGCACAACAATATGCCAAATTGCCAATATATATGAACCTGGAAACAAATGCCAATAAACAGAGTCTTGCCAATAAGCATCATGAGCAACTGTGACAAACATAACAAAAGCATGTCTAGATCTTATCCAGCTTTTCGGCCTTGATGACGGGATTCGCCTTCGCTATCGCATCCCTGGCAGCAGCGCGATAGTCAAAGAGGCAGTCGTGTTTCTCCGAGTAGCGGTGGGACCCACAAAAAATGCTCCCGCAGCGGCATTCGAACCCGGTCAGGCCGACCCGTTTATTGCACGCAGCGCAACGGGTGGGACCCACCTTTGCCTTGACTTCAACGGACTCACCAGAGCTCGAAGCAAGGGAGGAGGGGATGGAAACTTCCATTGCTTCAACTGAAGTGACAAGCGCATCTGCATTGTTATTAGCAACGACAAGAGGTTGTCCGTTAACAAGATTTTCAATTGATGATGCCGCGAGCCTGGCTTGCTCTTGTTTCAGCACCATATCCTTGTAGCATTTGGAGCACATGTTCATGTTTGCTGCGCTTCCAAAGAAACCGCAGCCTTTGACACACAAAATTGGGCCTTCGTGAGGGGCGGCGTGGCATCCAGTGTCATTGTGATCCATATCTTTTGCAACTGCATTTCCAAACAAGTCATGTTTGAAAAACTAAAATTTGCTCCCCCAAAAGAAGTCATGTTTGAACAAAAGAAGTTAGCGTGCATCGTATTTTACATTTTTCAACATATTTAAAAAAGTTGTGTGGAAAATGTAGTTAAACATTTGATGACTAATACCCATAGTTGTATCTTATGACAATTTAAAAGCTCTATCTTTGTAAGACATGGCTCTATTTATGGGACAGAGGGGGTATTATTTCTTGGCCATAATGCCCGCCCTCCCTTTACAAAAACCAAGAAAAATCTCACAATGGAAAGTAGGAAGGGAAGTAGAGAGGCCGTTTCTAAGAGACCCCCGGCTCAAACACATCATCACAACCAAAATAAAAGCAGAGAGAAAGAGAGACTTGACACTATCAGCAAAGAAAGAAAGAAAGAAGTGCAATTAACTTGTACAACATATCAGATCCTAGATCCTTGTCCATATGAACAAGTGACCTCAGTTGAAAGGTCTTTTTTTTGTTACAAAGAAAGACAGATTACCAACAGCGCTTGGTAACATCTATTATATCCAAACAAACAAACAAACAAACCAGAAACGACTACTAGTAGTTCGTCTGATCAGCAGAATAATCTGATCAAGGCTACCAAACGGAGCCCTATTCTCTAGAACAAAAGACATGACTAGATTATATACTCCGTCCCTAAATAATCTTCGATTTCAGACGATGATGTTTGATTTCAATTCTATTTATTTAAATATTAGTGTAATTTTTTCAAAAAAAGGTAATACGTATATATTTAAGAACTAGACTAAAAACTCTACGGGTAAAGAGAGGATATGAGTATATTATTTTATCAAACGAACAACAAAAATATATTCAGAAATACGAAGATTAGAAAGAGAAGGAAGGAGAATAATCTGAGAGGATTTACTAAACCCCTAACACACACACACACACACAAAAACATATACCCAATCAATTATTCCACAAGTTTTGTTCATAACATGTTTCACCGAGCACAAATCTTAAAGATCCAAATGTTAAAACATCCTCAACAACGCCAGATCTTCCCCAAACAGTCCTAAGAACGATCCAGAAACCCAATACCCAGAACAGTTCTTTTAAGAAAACGATCAACGTTAGAAAAGAAAAAGAACAAAAACAACAGATCGATGCAGAAGACGATTGAAATTTCAAAAAAGAAAATCAAAATCATTCTGAAACTGACCCGGATTTGGGAGATTGCAGAATCTAAAGATTTACTGGAAGAATTTTGAAGCTGAATCTCCTTCTTCTTATTCTTCTTCGAATCACTGACTCGGTGACGAACGATCTTTGCACATTGAAGAATTTGAGGGTGGGATTGGTTGGGTGGGGGGTGGGGTGTTGAGGACTATTTGTAAGATCCTTAGTGGGCCATTCTTTGATTTTTCTAGAACTTCACGACAAGGCCCATATTTTCAAGATTAGTTGTATGATCCTTCGTAGGCCAATCTTCGATTTTTCTTTTTATAATATGGCCCATGCTTTAAAGATTTGTGCCCGAATAATGATGGCCTGCCAAGACACGGCCAATGACTTCAGAATATCGTTAGTGGACATGGGCTTCCCCGTAGGCCCAAAGACTTGATCATTTTTAAGCGGATTTGGGCATAATATTAAGACCTGGAATTAAGGTGTAGGACAAAATAGAGAAGGTATATGGTACAACCGGATGTGCGGTACATCCGGGTAGTACTCATTCTGAAGTAGAGTAGTACTCATTTTTGCACAAATATAATTAGCGTGGTACTCATTCTAAAATAATGTATTATTCATTTTCACACATTGGTCCAATATAATTATAATATTCATCTACAAATAATGTAATACTCATTCTAAAACAAAACAGTACCCATTCTCAAATAATTTATTGTTCATTCTCATTCAAAATAAAATCCATACCATAAATAATTTCTTGGTTGTATCCAAAATTGGATACCACCGGATGTATAATATAATTTGTGAGAGCACAAATAATCAATATTAACAATGGAGTTAAAATATGTGACTTTTCATTTATAAGAGTCATAATTTTGTCACTCAACCCCCCATGTTCTTTGCTTATGCCCATATTCAGGTGTTATATCCAAAACATGGGGAAGGTTCCCATGACATTGGGAACCAATGTCATGGAATCACCCGGGGGCGCTCCGGTGCCTCGTTCGTAAAATTGACGGTTCCTACTCCCCGGTAAATCCTCTACCCCGCTCCGATCCGAACACACTCCCACCCTCCTTCAATTGCATTCCAAAGTCAAAATCAACTTGTGGGGTGCAATTGAAGGGGGTGAAGGGTGTGTTCGGGTCGGGGCGGGGTGGGGGAGTTTACCGGGAGGTTAGAGGGTATGAAGCATCAATTTTACGAACGGGGCACCGGAACGCCCACAGGTCATCCCATGACATTGGTTCCCATGACATACTTTGTAATTGTTAGATAATTTGTGTCATGACATACTTTGTAATTGGTTCAATGTCATGGGAATTGAACCTTCCCCCCAAAACATACTTTGTAATTGTTAGATAATTTTTATCTGTGTTACAAGATATAGTGTTGGATTTATCAGATGAAGAACACTGCGAAGCAGTGTTAAACGAAGAACTCGATAGAATAACGAATCGTGTACGAAACGCTCTCAGATCAAAGTTATTTCGGGGTATACGAAATACTTCAATCGGATAAGACGTTAATTCAGAACAAGCACTCGAGAATCTATTTTCAACCCATACCACGAGACTCTATTTTATAGAGTCGAAAATCCTTGTGATCGGACATGAACATTCGCGTAGATGTACGCGTACGTTCGCGCAAGAAGAAGAAAGGTGCGAGTTTGAACGAAAGGTCTCCTGCGGCCCGGCCAGGGGCTCTGCCCCTTGGACCCCGCCAGGGGCTGCCGCCCCTTGGACCCCACTACCCGGGGGCTGCCGCCCCTGGACCCCGCAGTGAATTTATGATATCATTGAACGAGCGCGCACTCCGCGCCTCCTAACTCGTTTGACAACGTCTATTTAAATTCTTGTCCGATCAAAGTAAATCCAATTACACAAAATAAATTGATGACACTAAAATCACCAACAATCCTCCCCTATTTTAGTGTAATCCATGACTTACTTTATGAGATAATAGATTCAACAAACTTATGCATAAATGAAAATGTCGCGACGATTGAATTTTCATCTTAGTATATTACACATTCCAAATATTCGAATTTCGGGGTGTCTCTAAGGATTGAACCCTTGCAATTCATATGAATACATGAAGATAATATACACATAAGCTCTAAGTACTTCTTTGTTCCAAGCTTGACACCGTATTTTACTAGCCTTGTGTCCCTATCCTTCAACGAGCACATAAAAGTCAAGTCCAAACTTTGTGAAGCGGCTAAACTTCATACTTGTATAGGTAGTTCTTTTATGTCTTGTACCTGCACATACAATTTTTCAAAAGAACTATTAAGAAGATTAACTTCAACCTCTTTAACTTGCAGTTTTGAACACATACCTTTGGATGATGCTAATGTTGTGTTCCAATCTCTTGATGTTAAGCTTTCCACGTTGAATTCTACACCTAACGTCGTATTAGGTGGGAATTGGGTATCTTAACACGAGAGATATCAAATGGACTTTAATCCCATCCCTTTAGCCGATTTTTGCACGAGATCTCTTCTTAACCCTTTAGTTAAGTTATCGGCTAAATTGTGTTGAGTTCTAACAAACTCAATCGATATCACACCATTTTTGATCAAATTACGGATCATGATATGTCTAACACCCATGTGTCTAGACTTACCATTATAGACTTGGCTATATGCCTTAGCCAAAGTTGCAGCGCTGTCACATCTTATAGAAATTGGTGATATCGGTTTAGGCCACAATGGAATCTCATATACCAAATTTCTTAACCACTCAGCCTCTTTACCGGCCGATGCTAAAGCAACAAATTCAGATTCCATTGTCGATGTAGTGATGCAAGTTTGTTTCTTTGATCCCCATGATATTGCTCCTCGGCCTAGTAAGTAAACCCATCCACTAGTAGAGGAGAAATCTTCCATATTAGTGATCCAACTTGCATCCGAGTATCCTTCAAGAATTGGTGGATCTTCACTGTACACCAAACCATAATTCATAGTTTTCTTTAAGTACTTGAATACTCTCCGTATAGCTTGCCAATGGTGTGTACCAGGATTGCTAGTGAACCTACTAAGCTTTCCAACGGCATATGCTATATCCGGTCTTGTGCTAACCATGGCATACATTAAGCAACCAATAGCCCTTGAGTATTCAAGTTGAGACACGGCCTTTCCTTGATTTGCCAAAAGTTTAATGCTTGGATCCATAGGGGTGTTAACCGGAGAACAATTTTCAAAATTGAATTTCTTCAAAATTTTCTCAATGTAATGAGACTGTGTAATGCATATCTCATTGTTCACCCGTTTTATCCTAATGCCTAGGATTACTTCTGCCTCCCCTAGATCCTTCATGGAAAAATGTGATGACAAGAATTCTTTTGTTTTATTGACTTGATTTTGATCGGTTCCAAAAATCAACATGTCATCAACATATAGACAAATTATAACTCCTTTACCTGAAGTATCAAATTTGCTATAAATACACTTGTCTGCTTGGTTTAAAAGAAAGCCATTTGACAACACAACATCATCAAACTTTTGATGCCATTGTTTCTGTGCTTGTTTTAAGCCATATAGTGACTTCTCTAGCTTACATACTTTATGCTCATTTCCTGGCATAACAAACCCTTCGGGTTGTTTCATGTAGATTTCCTCTTCTAGTTCACCATTTAAGAAAGCTGTTTTTACATCCATTTGGTGAATAACAAGATCTGTGTATAGCAGATTCAACATTTTGATATACATCAAACAGAGAGTCAGACATACCGTTTAGAATATGTCCTCTACAAATGTAGTCATCGTTCTCCCACTTGCACCGCTTCCTCGTCTGCTCCAGTGTTTCGTCATCCATGATCTGCGGCATAGGCGTGCTCAGTACATACACGACCTTCAATGTTGTGAGAAGGAAGTGCATCTTCTTCTGCCATCGACGGAAGTCCTGGCCTTCAAATTTTTCTAACTTCGAGAACATGCTGCTCAAATCTCTTACGGAATCGCCACACGTCATCTTTGAGTTCTTTAGGAATAACTTTGATCTTTGTTGGATTTATCAGATGAAGAACACTGCGAAGCAGTGTTAAACGAAGAACTTGATAGAATAACGAATCGCGTACGAAACGCTTTCAGATCAAAGTTATTTCGGGGTATACGAAATACTTCAATCGGATAAGACGTTAATTCAGAACAAGCACTCGAGAATCTATTTTCAACCCATACCACGAGACTCTATTTTATAGAGTCGAAAATCCTTGTGATTGGACATGAACATTCGCGTAGATGTACGCGTACGTTCGCGCAAGAAGAAGAAAGGTGCGAGTTTGAACGAAAGGTCTCCTCCGGCCCGGCCAGGGGCTCTGCCCCTTGGACCCCGCTACCCGGGGGCTGCCGCCCCCGGACCCCGCAGTGAATTTATAATATCGTTGAACGAGCGCGCACTCCGCGCCTCCTAACTCGTTTGACAACGTCTATTTAAATTCTTGTCTGATCAAAGTAAATCCAATTACACAAAATAAATTGATGACACTAAAATCACCAACATATAGCTAGTGCTATTAAGTATTTTATCTATTCTAAAAAAAACTTCACTTTTTTCATTTTTGTTTTCCAAAAAAACGTATTCGATTTTCTTTTTAAACAAAAAAATGAGAGATTCATGCAACTATTCTCTATTGTAAATAAATTCAATTCTAACCATAATTTTGTTTAACTTTCTTAATATTGTTTATACTCTATATGCATATGATGCATATGAAACTCAAATGTATTTATTTATGTAGAGCGGAAGGAGTATTAAAAAAATGTATCAACTCCACTCCATGTTCTCCCGGACGGGACGCGACAATAGCAATAATATATAGCGGTAGTAGGATCAGAGTAACGTTAAACTTCAACCTGAGACGATTCGTCATTCGTCAATAGTGAGTGAGTTTTAATCGTGCCATTTTTTTCATTGGCGTTATCAAAAGTTGAATCTCGAATTATTTCTTGTTGTATCGGTTTTACCAACTAAAAGAATAAGCCACATCCCCGAGGGTCTCCACTCATACTTGGTCAGAAACGGTCATCGAGAAAAGATAAATTAAACGTTTGTCGCAGATTGGTGACAAAGAGTATATTCTGTAGTCTGTACGCAGTAGTTGCAGAAGCCTTATGTTTTACACAATCGCCTCACAGCGCAGTTGTTAGAAATCGAACTCAGATATTACGCCGAACGGCATTTGACCCACTAATAAAGGTTGAGTGGGTGAAGAGGTAGAGAGAAGCAAAAGGAATGAATTAATGAGAAAATTAATGTAGAGTTAGATCCTCTCCATTCTCTCAAGTGTTTGGCGTTTTACACTAAAATGGAAGTATAATTTGACAACACATTGACACTCCAGCTACTGGCTACGAAAGGTACGTCTTGTGTATAGTAGACATTGCATGCCTAAATATTAATATTTCTAAACAGTGTTTTTAATTATTGCAAGCCCTATATATTCAGCCATGCATCAATTTCATCTGCGTTTACCAATTCCCCATAACTCCCTCAATTTGCCAATTAGATGGAAAAGAGAGTTCCCAGAGATTAGGTTAATTAGATGACAAGGAAACTATGCAAATCATGGTTTGACTTAATTTTGATCAACATGATATATGGAGCTCCCTCCGTCCCTAAAAGATTGATAGATCTGACATTTTTATCAAACTGTAGCACTTTTTTATCTAGAATTATGGAAAAAAAATTTAATTATACTGCAAATTTGGTAAAATTATGTTTGTTCTAAAATATGGTTAAGAAATACTCCGTATCAAATTTATATAATACTCCCTCCGTCCCATAAAGTGTTACCCATTTTGACTAAAGTTGAAATTAAGGGAGGGATAATTTTGTGTTGACTTTCCAAAAATACCCTTGATGTGATGGGTAAAAGTAGGATGTGATGTGTAGATTATTAGAAAAAAAGTATGATGTGATAGGTAGGATTTGAAAAAGTAAGGGGTAAAAGTGGTTTTTTAATAGAAATGGGTAAGGGATTGTGGGACACAATTTTTTTAAAACGTGTAAATCTTTTTGGGACGGAGGGAGTATTTAATTATTTAAAAGTATACTTAATTTGTGGTCAAAAGGCCATGTGCCACATGAGCAATCTCCTCTCAAGATAAAATCGCTAACGCACAAGATCTAGAGCGGTAGAACCTTGTGCCGGCGAACAAGAACGACGACGAGTTACCTGCCAGAAACTGATCGGGAATGTGAGAGAGAGAGAGAGAGAGAGAGAGAGTTGGACACAAAGAAGGATTTCGAGATTTTTTTGGTGTGTGGTCTCTGCAGTAGTGCTCCCTTTAAATAGAGGCGAGCATGGACGAACAGACGGCGGCGGCGCGCGTGGGCTCCCTTGGTTCTCCCTCCATAAATTGCTTTTACAATATTGTTAAAGACTAGCATATAAATGGAGCAAGTTGGAGAGTTTCAAATTTGATATGGGATACGTGGGTTTTTCCTCTTCCAAGTGAGCGACTTATTGAATTCATTTCTCATTCCCCCAAGCACCAATTTTGGCGCACAATATATCGAAATACTCGTCTCGCTTAGAATAATATTCGTCCATAATTATTTTGGAAAAATAATTATTTGGACCCTACCGAATTTACATCCAAAGTTGTCCCGTTACATGTTAAAATTTCAACATTTATTGCTCTTGTTTTATAAAACGGTTCCTATTTTGACTTTTAAGAGAAAATAAGTAGTGTATATTTCTGGTTGACTTTTCAATTTTACCATTGATGTGATAGGTAAAGTAAGATATGATAGATAGATTATTACTGAAAAAGTATGATGTCATAGTTATGGTCAGAAAAAGTAGGGGTAAGAATGCTTTTTTGAAGAAAGTGTTTTGAGGAAAAACAAAAAAATGAAAGATGAAGTATTTTAAAAAATGGAGGGAGCATGAAACGACGGAAGTATGGTTTTAGTTCTGGTTACTAATTAAATATTATTGCCAAAAATAGCCCCAAATTTGACTTTGCTCATTCAGAGGTAAAAATCAAAAGTATTCTGGTCGTCCAAAATCTACTCCAATTTTACCGAGGTTTGCGTAATGACAGAGACTATATATATCGAGTTTTAGAACGATAAGTTTGAGTTTTTTACTTTCTTTAGCGGGTCGGGGAGGGAGTATAATAAATCAATAGGGGGGCATTGAGCAAGGTAACATACATTTCAAACCCAACATGCATGATGCACCCACATACCACTATACAAATCAAGCCCTAGCTAGCTATCCAAAACTAACCTTTCATAAATATGAAAAAAGGATGGGTCCCATCCCTCAAGAGCCCATTCGAATTCGATCCAACACCACAGAAACAAAGTAAATTGGACTTTATTATATTACAGATTGATCACAAAGAATAGAGCCTGCATTTCAGAAACTCTATGCTTAGTCTAGTTAATTGTCTCCCAACTCATTTGTAAATAATCGAATTCAACTTTTATCTCGTTGACACATTTTACCTTTGCCAACTGTACAACTCCCGTCATCATAAATACGAGTATATATATGGTTGAAGCAAGGAATAGGAATAGGAATAGGAATGGGAAGGTGCATAAATATAAATGAAGAGGGCGTAGAAACAGTGTAAATGTACTACTTTGAGACAAGACATTTCACGAACTTCCTTCTCCCCCCATTTTGACATCATTGTTTTTGTGTGTTATGCTATGCTCCCCATACATTTGTCATTGTCACAACTGTTTTTCTGTCAACACAATATTTATTATTACTGGTCCTTTTTTTATTTTTTTTTTATAATTACTCCCTCCGTTCCACAAAACCCTTCCGGTTTTGACTTTGGAGAAAAATAAGGAAAATGTAATTTTGGCTGACTTTCCAATTTTGCCCCTGATGCGATGGGAAAAAGTAAGATGTGATAGTTTGGTTATTAGTGAAAGAGTATGATGTGATAGGTAGGGTATGAAAAAGTAGGAGTAAAAGTGGTTTTTTAATAGAAAGTGGAAGTGTTTTGTGGAAAGCAAAAAAAACAAAAGAGGAAGGATTTTGTGGGACGGAGGGGGTATTATTATTGGTCCAGTTGAATGAATGAATGAATTGCATGGAAACTCATCTCTTCTCATTCATATCCCCCCACTGAACCTTATAGCTTTCTTTCATTCATTCATTCTTTTGGTTTCATTATAAATTCTGGTTTCCCGCCGATCAGATTAGATAGATGGATGGATCGAGCTCATTATTGTACGCTGCGTGCTCGCTTTTACCAATACAATATGTACTACATCCGTTTCTCAAAAGAGTTCCTCTTTTGACTTTAGGGGAAAATAAGGAAGTGTTAAAGTGTAGTTGACTTTCCAATTTTGCCCTTGATGTGATAGGTAAAAGTAAGATGTGATAGTTTAGTTGTTAGTGAAAAAGTATGATGTGATAAGTAGGGTATGAAAAAGTAGGGGTAAAAGTGGTTTTTTAATAGAAAGGGAAAGTGTTTTAAGAAAAACAAAAAAATGAAAGAGGAAGGGTTTTAAGAAACGGAGGGAGTATATATATAGCCTGGCTAGCTAGCTACGTATATGTATGTGTGTGTGTGTGTGTGTGTGTGTAATGTGTGGGAAATAATACGTGGCATACCGGGCATTCTCGGGGAAATGAGTTTGAAGTTTTACAGAACAATTCAACCGGTCGCAGCCGGGAAGATTACTCGAGAGGAAAAGGAGGTGCAGGTTCTTCGTCCGGGATGGGGGCCAGGCCGTATGAATCAGCGTCGAAGTTCGGGTCCCGGTCAGCGAGGATCGCATGGGTGCCCTCCCAGTCTCTTTTTTGGCCCGACATGAAACCATAGGAGCCGATTTGGGTGATCATCTCCTTCCCATGGTCCTCCCGATACAGAAGCTTGAAGCCCTCCATCGTCCTCTCCTAAGAGGAAGTAAGCACCTGGGCGGCCTCTGCCACGTTCTCCTCCATCCACTGTCTGGCCCGACCGGGCAGCTCTTGCTCCTTCACCCATGCCTCCTCCTTTAGGTGGGAGACCTCCCCCATCAGCAGCGTGTTCTCCTCTTTCAGCTGGAGGACCTCAGCGTTCACCCTACCGACAACCGCCGAGAGGTTGGCCATCTCGTCAAGTTGACGGGTTGTCAAGTCTTGAAGCTCCCGGTTCTGAGCTTCAAGCCTCTTCAATTTTTCCTAAAGCTGAAGTGACCGGGAAGGGGAGTCCTCGGCAAGCCTCTCCAAGGTTTCAGGCCCAACCTCACCCATCTGCAAAACGAAATGCACCGGTTAGTGCGACAGACAAGTAGCAAATTCAAGAAAATATACCGGGCGAATGTTACCTCTTTCAGCTTTCTTCCCATCTTGACCCAAAGCTCCTCTATCGACTCTAAAGCCGGGGCGTTTTCTCCCCTTCTCCTCTTCGCTGACGGATGGGTAGTGGCGGCATGCTTGGTCCGAACTTTTCCCTTCCCCTTGTCCAGGGGAGGGTTTGCCGTGGTCCTCCCGGTCTGACCGGTCTTCCTGGTCGGAGGAGACCCCTCGTCAGAATGGATCTCCACCGGTTCCTGTTGGACCGGTACAGTTTTGGGGGCGGCAGAGGAAGAACCACCGGTCTTCTTCGGGATGTTAAATGCTCTGAAGTTCATCTCTGTAAAACAAGCGAAAATATAAGTGCTTGAACTTGGACCGGTATAGTAAAAGGAAGAAGAAGGAAGAGGAAGGGAGGATACCTGGGTGACTGGAACCCCCAGCCTCCGCAGTGTTGCCCGGGGCGGGTACCCCGTGCCCCGCTGCTTCATCAGCCCTGGGGGTACCCGTGCCACCCGGTGAGATCCTCCAAATCCAAGCCCCGTAATGGAACATTTGCCCGGTGAACGGGTCCCCTTGTAGAAGTTTCTCCAAACTTTCTTCCAAGTCTGGAGCGCTAGCCGGCTCAGTATATTGCGGTTTCAGGAGGTGATCGTTCCACTTTATGCCGGCCAAAGGAGAAACGGTGGGGAATTTTATAAAAACGAATTTTTCCTTCCACTGCCGGTTGCTTTGTGGAAGGTCAAAGATAAATTGACGACCGTTACGGCCTTTGAAGTAAACGTAACCGTCACAACCCGATTTACCGGGAAGGACTTCAAACAAAAAGAGAAACAGACGGAGGGAGGGTTCGATCTTAAGCTCAACGCAGATGTTCACAAAGGCGTTAAGGAAGCGATGAGCATTGGGCGTAATTTGCCCGGGAAGAATTTTAAAGCAGTGGCATAAGTCAACCAAAAGGGGACGCAGGGGGAAGACGGTGCCAGTTTCCAAAGAAATGATATGGAAACCTACCCTATCATCCCGGTGAGGCTCGATAATGTTGGGCCAACTGGGGTCGTACTCAAGAACATACCCCTCCGTGAGATTCCTACGGGCTTTATTTTGAGCAATCTTAGAGACCCGGGGATAGATGTCAAGAGGGTAGCTAGTGGGGAGGGGAAGGTAACCGGCCGCTTCCAGCCAGTTCACCCATCCCTCATATGACTCATTGTCAGGGTCATAGGGGGTCGGCTCATCGTCAACCGGTTCATCCCTCTCCTGAAAAACCTGACCGGGCATTTGGTTAACCGGTTGCGGTTCAGGGGCGGTGGTGTTGGGAACCGACCGGTGTACAAAATCGGGTGAAGATGACCCGGTGGAGGAGGAAGAAGATGGGGATTCCTCGAATGCGTAGGCATCCGAGGCGGATATATCCTGACTGTCGGAGGAAGACATTTACCGGAAGGAAGAATGGAGAACAAACGGAAAGCTGAGGAAAAGAGAAGAGAGCTTACTTGGCTCGGAGGGCTGGAAGGCAGGAGAGAGGAGATTGACCAGTGAAACTCGGGAGACGCGCGAGGAAGAAGTGAGGAAGGCAATGGGGTTGGAAGCCTTTATATAGGCGAGGAGGAAGGAGAAGGAGGCGACGTGGCTTCACCAGGGCGCGCCGCATCAGGCGGCGCCATCATTACGCCTGGGAAGACGAAAGGACGCGGGTCTGACGCCGTCCAGCAGGCCACACGTGTCAGAACGTATACTTTTTGAATTTTGAATTCAAATGTTTTGAGCGGGAGAGGCCGAAACTTCAAAATTTAAAGTCCTCTTTCAGATTTTTACTTCCCGCTTATGACACAATTGCATAACCGAGAAGTGGAGGGCTTATTGGTGGGTGTATTTCACCCATGACCGGTCAAAGGTCAGAACCAGATAGTTGACCGGTCAAAGGGGTCAAACTTGAGAGAAAGATCCGTATCGTCGGCGGAGAGACGACGGGTCGAACGCAAAGTTGACCGGTATACTTCGGATAGTATACCGGTCAAATTACTCCATCATCTGGAACCAATTTCCGAAGTCAATTAATCAACCCACGATGACCAGCCGGGGCAGTTTTTCAAGATCGATAAGTGTCGGCAGGAAGGATCCAAAATGACTTGGACTATAGTGGTTGGCATTACCGGGGAACCAGTGGAGATGCTGGAGGAATATTTCCAAGCCAGAACGCGACAAGGGGGGTAATCCCCCTCGCAAGATGACAAGGTGGCTCAGGGACAGTCATCTCGCACCACATCAGCAGCATGCCCCCACGTGGGCGCACGCGGTCCTGTCCCCCCAGCTTAGTATATATACCTCTTGTAACCCTGGAGGAAGGGGATCCGAATTCATTCTCTCTAAACTTCCTTGTAAAAGCACCCGTTCATTCTCCGTTATAGTATAAATTGGGCTACAGGTGTTCCACTAAAGTCCTACTGGTCAATCTGCGTGTTTTTACCTTTCTTACTTTGTCAAATCAAGCAAACTATTCTAGACCCGGTCTAGTATAGTTTGACCGGTCAAGTAATTTACACCAAACAACATATGTGTCCGATGTCATAATATGACATTAAGACCTAAAATAAAATTGCTCGAAAAATAAAATGAGACAAAAATATTCTCACCATTTTGTTATCAAATTGGTGATCAAAATATATATAGAAATGCCCTACTCCCTTTCTGATCCTAAGGGAAATTCTACTTAACTTTTTTTAGACAATTATATTACGTAAAATACAAAATGATTCGTAATATGAAAATAATTCGGAGTACAAAAATAAACGATGATTCAATCTCATGCTGCCATGCATAATTAGCCATTAACTAGTGATCAAGTAATTAATATACTGATGAATTTACATATAGTGCAATTAATTAAGTTACGGTACATTGTCCAAGGAGGGGAAATAATACGATGAGTACGTACTAATAAAACACATCCAATTCAAATTATTATTATAAGGTAATAATAATAATAATATAATTATAATTATAATATGATGATGAGGATTAATAATATAATTGTTCCACATTATAATGATAATTATAATTATAATTATAATTATGAATAGGTAATTATGAATCATGCTCGATTTCAGAAGCAGGCTCGTCCTCTTCATCAAAGCAATCAATGCCACAAGGGCAATGGCCATTGCCAAAGGCCCTAATGTGGTCCTTGAGGGACCTCTTGTGCTTGAAGTCCGAGCCGCAAGTGCAGTACCAGAGCTTCCCGCAGTTCTTCTCGTGGGTGCGCCAGTCCCCGCGGACCGCAAAGGCCTTACTGCACTTGCGGCACGTGAACGGCTTGATCCCGTGCTTCCTCTTGTAGTGGGTCTGGAGGGTCCGGAAGTCCTTGAGGGGCTTCGGCCGCGGGTGGTCGATGTTGTTCCTGCACCCCGGCGCGCAGCAGTAGCACGGCAACCTCAGCATTGCCGTCG
Organism: Cuscuta australis; assembly: GCA_003260385.1. NCBI lineage: Eukaryota > Viridiplantae > Streptophyta > Magnoliopsida > Solanales > Convolvulaceae > Cuscuta > Cuscuta australis. Next base: position 2,531,613 of record NQVE01000161.1, read on the forward strand.
GCTGCGTCCCCCTCAACGACTCCGGGCCCTTTCTGTACTGCGACCCGTGGCCCCACATGTGCATCTAATAATATTCATGCATCGTCATTAATTAGATGAAGACAAAATTTATTAATTTTGTAAGAGCTAGCTCGCAACATGATAGATAGATATGGCATAGGGCTAGTATAATACAATGATTTTAAATCCGGACCATCGGGGAGGACGGATCGCGGGTCAATCCGTATTTTTCCGGATCAACCCGGTGTTTTCCAAATTTTTCCAGGTTTCCGGGGGGGGGGGGGGGTTCGACCGGGCCGGTTGTGTGTTCGTGTCGAGGTTCGACCTGTCGAACCGTCCGATCAAGTCCGGGTTTAATAACACTGGTATCATACTCTCCCCATCTCATAAAACCGTTCATGTTTAAAAAAGATGCACCATTTATATGTGTGATTTGAGTGTTATTTACTAATTATGTCTCATCTATCCAATACATTTCATCATACTATGTTACGGGATATAAAATAAGGATAAATTAGAAAATAATACCAAAATTACTCATTTTATAAGTGCACTTTTTACAAAAAGGTACTCCGTATGTCTTAAAAATGATATTTGTACATTATCTTTTACATAATATTTTTCAATCTTTTTAGAGACATTACAAATATCCAGGACCGTTTTGTATTTGTGTTTATAAGATAGAGAGAAACAAATGTAATATACTCCAAACATGCTTCCAATTTCCAACCATATAATAAACACAAATTCATTCACATGCATTTTTTTGTGATATGTAATTGTCATAAAAGTACTTAAAAAATCACCAAGCAAGACTAAATAATGAAGTTGAACACAACATATTGAGTCACTTCTTGTATGTGTCTCATTTCGTTTCATTTACTATATTCCTTTCATTTCACAAAAGAAAAATTTGCACTAATCAGGACTAAAACATAAGTCATTTTCTAATGTATGAGTTAAAGTTTTTATTCTCTAAATAAGACTTAATAATGTCTAGTAGGAAGTATAATGCCCAGTGATGGTAGACATTTACTTGAATAATGACTAATGGATAATGACCAATGATCCTACATGGGAAAATAAAAACATATGGTCCTACATTGAGAAAATCATTATATTTTAGTCCTATTTAGGTAAATTTCTCTTCACAAAAAGTGTTTTTTATTTTAACTTTCACTTGTCAAGGACTTCACTAATTTTTCTATTTTGTAACTTTATAATAATCAAAGTTAGAATTTGGACAGATATCAGAAAATAAATAAGGGAAATTTACCTAAATAGCACTAAAACATAATGACTTTTCCTAAGTAGTATCATATTTGTTTTTTCCCAATGTAGCACTTTTAGTCATTATCCATTAATCATTATTCAAGTAAATGTTCACCATCAATGGTCATTGTTTTCTCTTTCTGGACTTTATTAAGTGTTATTTAGAGAATAAAACAATTTAAATGTTATTTAGGGAAATAACTTAAGTTTAAGTGATATTTAGCGCAAATATTTCAATAAATAAATGTGTCATGCTATATTTCTTAGTTACTAGTTAGGGTACCTCATATCACGCCAAAAGATTTCATATTTTCTTTTTTAAATAGATCAGTCTACCAAAAAGTAAAATTAAATTTATTTTAACAAGGTTGATGGATTCTAATAATTACTCTCATCCCAATTTAATTTTTTTAATTTGATTTTTAAAATATTAAAAAGATGTTGAGAATTGTTGAGTGGTGAAAAAATAAAATTTGATTCATACTTTTAAATAATTGTTTTTGAAAATGAATCATTTTTATTCATAGTTCATGATCATAGATCAAATTTAATTTTGAGGCTTATTAACAGAGAGAGAGAGAGTACTTCCTAATCCGTATGTTGCTATATATCTTTTCTAAATTGACAAATTTTCTTTGGCTTTTTTTAGCAGTCCAATTATGAAATGTATGCACATTAAATAATGTGTTCCCAACCTTCTTCTACTATTCTATTTACCAATTTACCCAAAAGACATAAATTTACCACGTTCTTCAATTCATAAGGCTCTATAGTTTACGGAGTAAACTTTAAACCCTAGATTCAAAACTCTGCCGAATTAATTAAACTCTAATAACAAATTAAATAATTAATGCCTCCATTGGAATGATTTTTTTTGTTTATAGTCAAATTTTAACCCCCTTTTTACTCATTATTTTGGTTACGTGTTTGATAAAATAATATAGTTACGTCACTTCTTATTTTGTACAACTCTTGAAATAATTTATACTCCCTCCGTTTGAAAAAAGACTTTCCACTTTGACTATAAGGAAAATAAGGAAGTATAAAATTATAGTTGACTTCTAATTTTGCCCTTGATGTGATAGGTAAAAGTAAGATGTGATGGATTTATTATTAGAGAAAAAGGTTAATGTGATAGGTAGGGTGTGAAAAAGTAACAGTAAAAGTGGTTTTTTAATAGAAAAGGGAAGTGTTTTGATGGAAGTGGAAAAAATGAAAGAGGAAGTGTTTTTGAGAACGGATGTAGTATATATTTAAAATAAAAATAATTTTAATAAAACATTGTAAACAATTACATCAAGAGATCTACAAAAGTAGTTGTGGCAAGATTATATTATTTTATCAAATTTCTTAAAAATTTAGAGAGAAAAAAGTGAATGAAGTTTGATCATGTAAATAGTAAAAAGGTAATTTAATTTCTTAGGGAAGAAATACTTTCTAAAACTGAAAAGGAAAAATCCACTGAAGGAGAAGGGTATCATGCACTCCACTTATTTTGCTCACTTCATTTTTTTTTGTCAATTAGTAGAGCCCATATAATATGAGGCTTATGAAAGAACACAAATTGTTTAAGTAACAATCCACTAATTGCACAATTTGTACTTTTATACTATTTAAAAATACTATTGATGATGGAAAGTCGGCAACATTGAAACAACAAACAAATTAGGGAATATGATTGGGTCAATTAAAAGTGTGTAAACAATGTAACTAAGAGTAGATGGTTTGAGGTAAATGAAAATTGTTACATTTCATAGTTTTTAAATTTCTTAATTTGTTTCATTTAAAAACTGTTATATAATAAAAATAAAACTTATATACTCCCTCCGTCCCTGAAAAGCTTTCTCCTTTCTTTTTTCATTCGTTCCAAAAAACACTTCTCATTTCTATTAAAAAGTCATTTTTTATCCTTTACTTTTTCATACTCTACCTATCACATCATATCTTTTTACTAATAATTTATCCATCAAATCATATTTTTACTCATCACATCAAAGGACATTTTTGGAAATTTAGTACCAAAATACACTCTCCTTAAATCCCTCTTCAAAATCAAAACTCCCATGTTTTTCGGGACGGAGGGAGTATTAAAAACTTATGTTGAAAATTCTAAAAGACAACATGTGACAAAAATATTTTATTTTATCGAAATGATCGATGACAACACAAAAATAAACAAAAATTCATGTAATTTCCAAAAACTAGGGTGACGATCTTTTGAGGATAGAGAGAGAGTACGGTATACTCCCTCCGTCCCAAATTATTTGTCACATTTCTATTACCGATGCAAAATATCAAGTTTTTTCAATTCATTTTATTTACATATTGGTAAAAAATAAAAAATAAAAATTACATATCAAAAAACTACATGAAAAGTTCTTCGAAATAAGAGGTGTCAAGAATATTTTATTTTATCAAATAACCAATGAAAACATAGAAATAAACAAAAGTTCCCGCGACTGTTGAAAAAGTAAATGTGACAAATAATTTGGGACGGCTAACGGGGTGTATTGTATCTGGATTTAGTGAGATTTAATTAGAAGTCGACGAAATCTAAAAGTGTAAGTGTATGTAATTTAGTTATTTTAAAATCCATATAAATCTAGGAATATTAAATTAAAATTTTTAGAAAAAATCATTTGTAAAAATCTAGACATATTCAATTAAGATTTTTTAAGAGTGAATAGCTTCTCTGAAATATTTTTAAAAGTCAAAATAGGAAAGAAATTTAAAATGGAGAGAATATAATAATAATCCGTATTAGAGTTCAAAAGTTGAGATCTCTGAAAATAATACTGCTCCGTACAAGACACAAATAAAGCTTATTACGATAGTCAAGAATCTTTTCAACTTCTCTTTGGCTTCCTTTTTTATTTTCATATTTTTCTTTTCTTTGTTGGAGTAAACTCCCTATGTCTGCTTTCTTAAAAATACCCCCTCCGTCCCTGAATAAACTTCCATTTTTGACTTTTTGAGGATTTAAGGGAGGAATATTTTTGTATTGACTTTCCAAAAATACCCTTGATGTGATATGTAAAAGTAAGATGAGAAATATTTTTGTGTTGACTTTCCAAAAATACCCTTGATGTGATATGTAAAAGTAAGATGTGATAGGTAGATTATTAGTAAAAAGGTATGATGTGATAGGTAGGGTATGAAAAAGTAAGGGGTAAAAGGAGTTTTTTAAGGGAAAAGAGAAGTTTATTTGGGGACAAAGAAAAAACGAAAGAAGAAGTTTATTTAGGGACGGAGGGAGTAGAACATATATTTCTAAAATTTGTTTAGATAGGGAAAACATTTTGAGCCACATATTTATTTTTGTAAAATTAAATAAATAAATAAATAATATTTTTTGGATGTTCAGCAAGGAAAATACTGTGCAGATACAATTTCCGTTCCAAAAAATATATAATGTCGCAGTTACTATTTTGGCTTCTCGTTAATTTTTGTTTATTAATTCGTTTTGGTTGACTTTTTGATAAAATAAAATATTTTTGTCGAATCTTGTTTTATAAAACTTTCAATATATTTTTGAATGGATATTTTTACATTTTTATTCCTCTACTAATTTTTAAATAAAATAGTTTAAAAAGATGATATTTTTTTGAGCAATGCTAGGGGTACACCTTTTTTGGTGTACCCCATTTGTCCCACACCCCTTTATCCACCATTCAGTTTTGTTTTATTTTTATTTATTTAATTTTGTTTTAGTTTCTTGCCTTTTTGTGTGGTGATGGAGGGGGTGAGGGACAAATGGGATACACCTTTGGTGTACTCCTAGCATTTTTCTATTTTTTTTATAGAGTATTTTTACAATGTAACATATGTAGGCACTAGCCATCCATCATCTTTAATTTGTTGTCAACATCAACAACACACTCAATCATATAAAGAAACAGCAACAGATCTGATCAGATCAACTCTATGGTTTTAATTTATTTGGTGGATTTCCTTTAGAACCTATAGGGCTACCTAGGGACCAATATTGCCCTTGTCCTTTCTTTTTTTCACCTAGTCTAAAGTATTTTATTCTTCTTTATTCTTTAAGGTATCATCATCATTAATTATAAAGCCCATCTTTATTTGACAAACTTAACCCTAAAGAACAAAGTTGTCCATCTCCCACTTACCACACTAAGTTCTGATCTTTTTAAATTCTATACTTAGAATCTATTTAAAGTTTACTATGTTGGATTAAAAATATTTTTTTAAATATATCTAAGAATTGGTACAAAGTATAAAATTTAAAATATAATTTATAGATCTATAAACTACATCAAAAGTTTGACAAAATAAGAGATAAGATATCTTTATAATTTTATTAAATCAGTAATGAAAATAAGCAAATTAAATAAAGATGATAAAGTTTGACCTAATGATAGCACGTAGGAAGAATTTTATGGGACATGTGTAAACTAAAAGTTTGACATAACTCGAATTTTACTTGACCATATCTCTAACATATATGATATGGATAAACTAAAATAATACTCGTATTATGCAAGTTAAATAAAAAGAAACCATTTTTTATCCCAATGGAATTCTTGTTTAGGTATTTATTAAAATAATGTTTCAGTGTTTATAAAATTTGACTAAATAGTAGAACTGAACTAATGCACTGTGACTGTTTAAAAGCTACCCTTCACTAAAGTTGCATTGTTTGAGGACTAATTAAATTGTGTTCAAATTCAATTCAATTTTGAGTTTAATTAAGGGTACCCTTTAATTAAAGAGGATGCTTTACTAAAGAAAGAAAGAAAGAAAGAAAACACATGCAGCACAGTTTTCAGAGCCACAGAAAACAAGATTTAGAAACAAAGCTGTAATCTTTGTGGGGTTTACATTATTACATTATGTCTTAATCCTATGGAAATGATGGATGCTTTTTTTTTTAAATACACCCCATGATTCTTAATCTCATTGAAGTGATGGGTATTTATGAGCAAAACTGAACAAATATACTCGCACGGGAACGATTAAACAAAAAAAAATCACTCGACAAAAATTAATCCGATTTTTTATTTGCCCGAGAATCGACTAAAAAAATACTCAGCTATGAATAAAGACTTGGTTAGCCTTATCGGAAGATGACTCTACCCGATAGAAATGTCTTATTACTCCGTAGTATATAAATTTATCTTTTCAATCGTGTTTTTAATGACGATATCGTATCGATATCTTACTTTTCTCAACAATTATACGTGCTTTGTATTCAATTGTTGTATTTTTTATAATATTGTTGTATACATATATAAATTATTAAAAGATTTAAAATATATTATAATAGCTTATATATTTAAATTTTTAACCAAAATGCAACTCCTAACAAATTTATTCAAGTAACCTAAAAATGTTCAAAGCCCCTTAGGTTGATAGGAACTCGATGACACCGTTTCATGAACCCGCCGATTTATCAATCTAAACCCAATTCAAAGTAACTCAAAACCGAAGAAAACCAAATCCAAAGGAATCGAATCCAAACACGACATAAACGAAAATAAACTCAATTTGTAACGTGGTTCACACCAGAAGTCGAGACCTTAACTCCATTACTCGGTAGGTTTTTTAACGCTCTTAGAGTTAATCTGTAATCGTCATCCCTGTGGTGCCCGTGTTGGTTTTTAGCATTATTCTACTGATAAATTATGCATTAATTAGAGTGTCCAATGATAGGTCTTGTGGGAATTGAACAATTGACTTTATTCAAGTTATGGATAGTTCAAGGCAGTTGACTCTTGGAGATATTTTTTAATTTAAAGATTCATGGAGGAATGAAGGGATTTTTTTTACTCATTATTATTTATAGAAATTATAAGTAGTTATGTGAAGGAAGAAGGTGGGCAGTTTTTGACACAGCAGCCAATGGTACTTATAGTAAGACAGAGGACAAAAAGGGAATAATGGGCTAAGGGCTGTGTGTGGTTCAATCAAATTAAAGAGAGGTCACTGATTGTACATTACCTGCCCCCATGTTTTGACCATCCCCACATTTCACCTTTTTTTATTTCCTTTAATTATTTCATTCATTTTAAGTTGTACCGAGACGAGGGCAAAATCGGAAACGAGAAAATACCAATTTTATAAAATCGGGACGTTTTTAAGTAGTGAGGCCGATAATTTTTTAATATAATCTGGTCAAAATGGATAAACAAAAAAGCTAGAACTAAAAAAATGTAATACTTATTTTTTTCTAGTTTGTAAAGAATTTATAGATAGTTTATAAACACATAAAAAGATGTCTATCATCTGACTTATAAGTTAAAATTGCTTATAAGCCGTTTTGATTAATTTATAAGCGCAAAGAAACACTACTTGCGGCATGTTCCGTTCAACTTCTTTTTTTCTACTTATTACTTATTCGTATTAAAATCAAATCAAATCAGATTTAATCAAATCTAATTAGATCAGATCAGAAACAATTTTAAATATAACTTTGGCGGCATTGTTTTCAACTTATTTTTCATCTAATTACTCATTCTTATAAAAATCAAATCAGGACAAACTAGATTAGATCATTCACTACTTTTACCTATGTTTTTCACTCGCTTATGTTTTGCTCGAAAAGTAAACAGGCCGTTAAAGATAATGGAATATAAGTGTATAATAATTGAGTTTAAGAAGTTTATAATATTGATATAGAGTATGGTTCCGTTGACACTCGCTAACAGTGACACTAGCGTTGTCACTGCATTTTTAAAACAGATCCATTATTCCAATCGGAAAATTGATGGTTCCTATATCTAACCAACCCCTGAACCTTAACCCCGCGTCTACCCCACCCCAGTCCCGCCCTAAGCCCCCTCCAAATGGGGCGTTAGAAAGACATTCGTGCTATGTTAATGACTCTATGCATCCGGATTAGGTGAACATTATATTTGAGCATCTTTATGAAATGTTAGTGAAAATTTAAAAAAATGTGATAAATTGTTTAATTAGTTAATGAGTTTGTGTTGAAATGTAAATGATTATCTTATTATTATTCAATGTATTATTTTAATGATCAAAGTTTATAGTTTTTGATTTCAAATAGTCAAATGGGACAAATAAATCCGGATGAAGGTGCAATTATTTTTAGATTAGAGTTCCAAAATTGAAGGATACTCAAAAAGTAAAATTATTTCTCAAGTTGGTACGTTAAAGCAAAATGTCATATTCATGTACATTTCTCTTAAAATAAAGATTCATCTTAAATTTTGTAATAACGTCTAAAAAAATTAAACTTCTTCATTTATCTTTTAAAAAAAATCAAAATTAGTACATGCATGACTCACAATATTTCTTCTTATTTTATACAAATTTAAATCACACAAATGTTATTTTTCAAAATACTTTGAGCTATATGAAGTAAACTTATGTATAGAGTCTTCCATACATTTTGAATGGATACCGAATTCTTCTTATAAAGAGAGTTTTGAAATATAAATCGAATATATACGGAGTACTTATCTTTAATATTAAGTGATTTTACATTTATATATAAAGTTTAAATGAAAGCCCATCTGGTAATGCATAATTTTAATATACAAAACTTTTATTATTAGAAAAACAAACTAAATTATTTTATCAAATAATCAAATATAATTATCATAAAAATTAATATTGAATGTGTCAACTTAAATTATAAATATATACAGTGTCTATAAAATACTCGTGGTGTATTATCTGTGGTGTGACTAAAACATTATATTATCCAAATTTTAATTTACTTAAAATTCTAAAGGGATATTTTAGTCCAAGAGAAAAGAATTTAGAATTTTGAAGTGCGAGTATCGGATTACTAAAATTAACACATTTAACTTGTTTATGACATTTTGGAGTATAATTATAAAGATTTGTATCTTCTATCCATTTTTTTGAACACTAAAAATATTATTATAAGCTAATATCTCTTCATACATCATCAATCAATTAAACACACATTTAAGAGAGTCATAATAGTGCCACTAGAGTACAAGATCTTTGGCCATTTATCCACTTTATTTCTTATGGAATTAAAGATTTTTTTTTAAAAAAAATATTTTGGGATGGTAAAAGTAGTTTATGGAACATAGATTAAAGTTGTAATAAGTGCAATAGATGGCCAAGATGGGGTGCACAAGTAATAATGATAGTAAAGTTGAGCTCATTCAAAATTATTAGAGTGAATTTGCTTGAAATGAATAAACATATCATGTACTCAACAAAAGTGAACATATGAGGGCCAATTAAAGTGAACTATCTTAAAATGCATTTAATTATCTATAATTAAAAGGTCCTCTTTGAGAATAATATCTTTGATTAGCATTGAGTATTTTAGATAACATTTTAATGTTAGAGACTAATTTTGAAAAGGTTAAAGTTAAATGTTACTGTGAGATAGTTTTTTTCAAAACACTATCTCCAACTTCTAAAGATATTTTCAAACTAATCCTTTATAATAATTTCCGCAATATAAACATAAATATTACTCACATCATCCAAAAAATAAGTCACATATCAATTAATTGATGATTCAAAACTTAAGAATCTTACTCTTTTCCTCTTTTAAACTGTCAAATCTAATTATGATTTTAATTTCGTTATTTAATCAAATTTAAGATATTATTTTAACATGTTTTGAAACGTTACATACCCCAGAATTTTTTCTTTGACTTAAATGGCAGGAAGACCACTCCGATTTTTTTACATGTTCAAATTATTTGACCTATTTTTTAAAAATATTTTCAGTGACTATTTGATAAAATAATATCGTCATGACACATCATTTAACATAATTTTGAGTTGCTTTCAAATAAATTATAATTCTGAATTAATCAGGCGCGCGGAATGTCGGATAAAATTTACTCTCTCTGTCCAAAAATGTTCTTTCCATTTGATTTTTTTTGTCAAAATTTGTAAACTTTGACTCCGATATGTGAAAAAATACATTATATTACGATATAACTTTAATATCAATATATTTCTATTGAAACGTAGTTTTCAAATATGAGATTTTATAAAATATATCTATATATAAATAAAAATATTAGTGATCAAAGTACAATCTTGGAGGCCGTGAAAAGATAGAGTAAATTTTTAGGGGTAAAATTTTTTAAAATAGGAGTGGTAAATAGATAGGAGCATGAATTGCAATCAGATAACACACACCACTCTTTGGTAAAATTCATGACCGACAAAAAGGGCAGCAAAACGAAAGGAAGAAAAGAAAAGAGAAAAAAAAGCTGAAATCATGGAGAGAGAAAAAAAATATTAAAGAGTTCAAACAAAGAGAAGGAATGGGTTTTTTTCTTTTTTTCTGCAAAAACAAAAAGGCTATTTATCTACTGCTTGCTGCAGAAGTAGAAGAAGAAGAATAAAAAAAAATAGTGTGAAAAAAGAGCTTATTATGAGAGTGGGAGCTTTTGACCTTAAGGACATCTCACTGTTCTTCATCCCATCATCATTTGTTTATTTTTCTTTTTCTTTCAAAAAAAAACACCAAAAAGAAAAATTATTACCTCTCCCTTCATTATCTCTCTCATAATCTTTTCTTGTGAATGAAAATTTTTTGGAACAAGAAATAAAGGCAATATTATCTAGGAATGGAGAATTATATTAAGTGCAATATATATGACATACCTATATATACAAAGATGCATATACACACACACATATATATATACATACCTGCATGTTGTTGTATCTGTTGAAAGTCTTGAAGCAAAGAGGGCAAGAGAACTGAGTGGGCCCAATCAGAATCTGAGAAGGGGTTGGGATCCAATACTGCCCCTTGTGCAAAACAGTCATCATCACTTGGTGCTTTTCTTGATCATTATCATCACCATCTTCATGATCATCTTTGTTGTTATAATTAGTGTCATGGTGGTGATGATGATGATCTTCATCACTCATCATCACCATCAAACCCATCTTGCTATTAGTATTATTGTTGTTTTTAGGGCTATGGTTAGGGAGCCCTAGGTTGAGTGCAACACTCACTTCATCATCATCATCATCATCTTCTTCTTCTTCTTTCTCGCCACGAGCCCTAGTTGGGCTTAGCCTGAGGAGAGGAAGGGCTTCTCGGAGAGGCGGAGAGTTAGGGTGTTGGAAGAAACTGTTAGTGCAAAACTCATATAATGGGTACGGTGGTGGCGGTGGCGGTGGAGGGGGAGGAGGGGGGAAATGGTGGTTGAGGTTGAGGTGAGGATAGAAGAATTCATGGAAGAAATGGGTGTGGGGATGATCATCAGTCATGGTGGTAGATGGATAGATGGATGGATGATGAAGATCAAGGAGTGAAAAGGGTGGAGAGCAAAAACCCCAAATTAAAGTAGTAGCATAATTGAAAAGGCTAAGGTAAAGGTTACAATATATATATATATATATATATATATATATATATATATATATATATATATATATATATATATATATATATATATATATATATATATATATATATATATATATATATATATATATATATATACCGAGTGTATATATATGTACTATAGCTAGCTCCCCCCACCCACCCACACACACACACTTTTTTTCTTTTTGAGTCCGGTTCTCATTACATTGGGAACCAATGTCATAGGAATCAAAGTGTTTCATTCTTAGTTGTTTTGTAATGAATATTACACTTTTAATTTGCAATCACTCACACCACTTTTTACCTTTCAATACGTTTCACAAGTTACGCGTCATAAAATTATCTTAAATAAATAGTAACAGTGTGGGAGTATTTTTCTTTGGGAGAAAGACTAAACGATTAGTAAAACATAAAGAATATAATTGAAAGTACCAAAATAGAATCGGACCTACCTCCATATTTTTCTCCACAAAATTAGAGGGAGTAAAAAGGCAAACAGAAAATTTAAAATGGGACAGAAGGATTATAAAATATTAATATAATTTTTAAATAGTCATACATATATCTGTGTTCACTATTTTACTTGCTATTTTTTCTTGGAGTTCATTTTTTTAGGAAATACTCCCTCCGTCTCAGAGTATTTTGTCCACTTTCATTTTTACACAACATCCAATACACTTCTTTAATCCATTCTATCTTGTAATTTGTATATTAAAAAATTATAGAAATTAAATATTAATAATTTATATGTTAAAACAAATCAAACAAGATCACACATGAATATATTTAGGCTTACACCTTGAGAGAATTTGATGAGTCAAAGTGCTTACATGTGACTTGTCAAGGTACAAAGCTCTGTGGATGGTTTGAAGGTTTAATCTGCATTCTGGAGTATATTATGGCAAGACATTCGGTCCCACGGTCAAGCCTCCCACCATCTATGTTGTTCTCAGTCTTAATTACTCTATTATATGGCCAACCTTATTTTATCTTGTGGTTAGGCATTGATGAGCTGAGCTTGATGTCAAGAATACATTTCTGTATGGTACCTTGCATGAGACAATATATGCCATTTAGCTATCCAGATTTCTAAACCTTAGCTCCACTCATAGTACCACATCAAAATCTCTTAAGTTTGGCCTTCCCAAAATCTCTTAAGTTAGTTTCTATTCTCTATTCCTAGTTGTGTTAGGAGTCTCTCCTATATATACACTATCATGTACTCCATAATTCAATGAGCAATATTATTATTCCAATATTTCGACATGGTATCAGAGCCACCGCTCTAGGTGACCTAAAACTCTCTGCGCTCGCTTCTGGCGGGCGGCGCCGCCATTAGCCGCCCGCCGGACCGATGTTATTCTTTCTTCAATTTTAAAGATTGGTAACTCCTCAAAAACTTTCTCAACCCATCCTTTTTTTTCCTCTCAAATCACTCATTCTAATCATCAATCTTTCTTCTCTTTCTCTTTTGTTACCCAACAAATTCTAAAAAAACAACACAAAAGCAAAGCCAAGAGAGGAATTAGTGAAAGAGGAAAGAATACCTCTACACCCCTTCAAGAAAGAAATAGGGCATTGCCCGGATCCAAGAAAAAAGACAAAGAATGTCAAGGATCTTCAGTCAAACAGGCACCTCCAGTAACCTTATCTATTCTTCTTCGACGTCAGCAGCTACAAGCGCACGTCAACCTTCTCTCTTCTTCTTCGACGTCAGCAGCTACCAGCCCATGTCAATCTTCTTTCTTCTTCTTCGACGTCAGCAGCTACCAGCCCATGTCAATCTTCTTTCTTCTTCATCGACATCACCAGCTACCAGCGCACGTCAATTTCTCTCTTCTCCAACGACGTTAGCAGCTACCAGTGCAATGTCGTTAGTTTCTATTCTCTATTCCTAGTTGTGTTAGGAGTCTCTCCTATATATACACTATCATGTACTCCATAATTCAAGGAGCAATATTATTATTCCAATATTTCGACAATCTCTTATAGTTTTTAATCGTCCATTTAACCAAGGTATGATCATCAAATTAAATGCCCAACATATTGCGGAGTTTGGACTTCTCCCAATGATCTCAATGCTTCTTTCCTCTTCATTATTTCAATTTCTTAAACTTTAGCCTCAACCTCATCTAGCTCCAATGCCTTTTCATAATCATTAATCTTCTCTAGGGTCAACCTTTTTGAGAAATCGCCAACTCTCAACACAAATTTGTTATACACCTTGCTCATCTCAACCTTTCATCTTAGGAGAGAAATCTTTCAATAGGTTGTCTAGCTTTTACCTCACAAAGAGTATATGGGAATCAAATAATACTTTTTCCTCGTCTTGTTGTTGGTGAAATGGATGACAAATCTTTGAGCTAAATCTTTCAAGGAGTCAAGCTTACACTTGGGTAAGTCACTAAACTATTTGCAAATTAGTCCTTTAAGCGTGGCTGGGAAAGAACTACACAATATCTCTTGGGAGCATTATGTCTTGACATTCATTATCGTCTAGTACTTGCTGAAGTTCTCTAAAGCACTTGATTAGTAAACGTGGACCTCGACGTGAAATCCAATATTTCTGGTCACTTGATTCTTATCTTCCCACCTTTTCTCCATCTTTTCAATGTAACTCTATCCACGAGAGCTTTGATAATTGTGTCACAATGGTCCTCGGTTGCCATCCCGACTAGTTCCAGCCCCATACCATATCAAAGAGAGCTTTGTATTTCACTCTCAATTTTGTGGATGTTGTTGAGCTTGTACTTTTTATTGTGTTTCTAGGTTACTAAGAATTTCAATACTTTTATTATCATACAAAATAGATGTTTCATTAATATTACAATGTTTTTCTTTACGATAGTTTACTAAAATTTAATTTGTAATAATAAAAAATTACTATTAGTTACACTCGTCTCATCCATAGATGATACATGGATCAAGTGATGAATGACGTATGCAATGGATGATAGATGGATCAAGTAACGAATTAAGAGTGATTGAGTGAAGGAGGGTGAAGCTCCACCCAACCCATTGACATCATTATGCACGTGATTGAGAACAAATGAAGTATGCAATAGATGATAGATGGATCAAGTAACGAGTGAAGAGTGAAGGAGGGTGAAGCTCCACCCAACCCATTGACATCCGTATGCTCGTGATCGAGAAGAAATGAAGTATGTTGAATGAAATGTGAAGTGATAAAATTTTAGATATGGTAGGAATCATTGGACTGGGTTATAACACACTTGTGTTGAAGCACATTGAAAGATTACATCTTAATAATTAAACAATTTAAATCAAGAGCTTATAAGCCTGTTATATTTTTTCAATTTTTTATGTGAGATAGACTCCAATACTTCCACTCAAGTGGATTATTAAGCCTTTTTTAATCTAACTAGTTGACCAAATGCCAATAGATCCTCATCCGACCCCCTTGATTTTTTTAGGGCCAGCATCTAAAGGACCACGAGCGAATGTGTACTAACTTATTATAGATAAGCAATCACGTTAAACATGCCACATATCGTTAGATATGCATTCCACACAGACACCTGAGCTAAAGGCTAGGACCGCTCTAAATGAATGGCTAGACAGATACCTTGACAAATGATGTGGGTCAAGACATGCTCTGAAACCATGATATAATTTTGGATGAAGTAGGAATCACTATATTGGATCATAGCACACTCGAGTTGCACCACATTAAAATATTAAATTCAATCTATTAATCACATCAATACAAGAGCTTGTGAACCTATTATATTCTTTTCAATTTTTTGATGCAAGATAGACTCTAAAACTAATCTTTGCTTAGATGGACAGATAAAACGAGATGAAAGAAAATGAAGAGAAAAAACTAGTGTTATGATTTATAGAAAAATGAAAAGAAAATAGACATAAAAGAGATAAAAAGATGAAAACATAAAAATTTTATGGTGGAAGAGGGATGGTACCATTTTCTCACTTATGTTGGAGAGAAAACTTTTTTCCTCTATTCCTTCGTTTTATATCACCAAAACAAACAATAGAGAATGTTTGATGTGTACTTTCTCGCCTTACATTTTCTTTCTTTATATTTTCTTATTATTTTTAACGGGATGTAAAATAAAAAATCTAGATAACTAAAATTAAATTTTGTGATGAAGTAGACCATATCCATATTATTCGTTTGACATTAATTTTAATATTTATCTTCAACACTTTAACGTTACTAGTATTTAACTCGTGCCATGCACGGGGTCAAACAATTTTTTTATCGATTCTGAAATTTTTTTCTGCAATATATTTTCTAGAATAAAAAGATTATAACAGGATTTTTTGTAGGATAGACACCAACACTAATGTAAAATAAATAATATTCAAATAATTGAGAGTGTACTCAACTAAGTGTTTTTTATTTCCAACTTTTTTTGAAAGACTTCAAGCTATACTACTTGTGTGTTATTGTCTTCTATAAATAATATTTTTAATCATGCATTTGTTGAGAAACAACATAAAGCTGGTCATGACTTTGGTAGGTGGTATCATTTTTATAGGATATTTTTGTCAATCCCAATTTTAAATTAAAATTTAGATATTACCTTATCCTGAAATATTCATCCAATTTGTCTTTTTTATAGTCATCTTGGAAAAAAATTGATAGAATATTAAAGAAAAATTACATTGTATATTTGAAAAAATTTATTTGTTAAATTTTTTTTATATCTTTCTTTAACAGGGTGGTATAAATTTACTTAGAAATCTATACATCTATACATTATTTAAAAAGACATGAATTTTTTCCCGCCCATGCATGACACTCATATATGGAAATTGTTGACAACATAAATGGTAGTTTAATTATTTTACCTTAATGTTTTCCTTCCATTTTAAGTATGTTTTTATTTTTATTTTTATTTAAATCTTACACCATTTAAGCATTTAAATTAAATTAAATTAAATAGTAGTGAACCATTGGGGAATTGAAGTATGGAAATAAAATACACTGCCATTTAAATATTAAAATAAAATTTAAAAATTACAAATTAAGAAAGTATGGGCAGGATTAAAATGATTTATTTCAAATAAACTACAAATTAATTATTTATCATTAAAAAATATTATAATTTACTGGCACAAACGCGTAAAAATGGTAAGTTTTCTAAAATCACTCTATTCTTAAAAGCAGGGGAATTATTTTCCCGCCCAATGCACGCATCTCCTCCGCCGTCGATATGAAAGAACAAATAAGATCTCCGGCTATGATTGGTTGTGTAATATTACCTATTTAGAATGATAAATTAAAGGAAATTTTGCATGCATAATCACTCTATTCTGATAAAAAAGGAAGGGAGTAATTTGTTTCCTAACCAATTCCGTCTAATTACTTGATTGTGATAAAAAAAAGAAGGAACGGTGCAAGAGATTTTTTATATTTTGTTTCCTTTTTAAATAGGTAATTAATTATGCCTGATTATTATAATTACTTGGGATAATTTACGCCTGATTATTTTATCAAAAAGTAATTATTTATGCCTAATTAAATAGGTAATTATTTACTTAATCACTCTATTCTTAAAAGAAAATACTTTTAAGAATAATAGAATGATAAATTAAAAGAAATTTTGAATGCATAATTACTTAATTTTGGTAAAAAAGGAAGGGACTAATTTTGCAAACAAGATCTACGTTCTTTCCTTTTTAGAATAATTTTGCATGCATAATTAATTAATTACTCTATTCTTATTTAGAATGATAAATTAAAGAAAATTTCGCATGCCTAACATATTTCTAAAAAGGAAAACAAATATAAAAAATATTATTTATATAAACTTCTTTTATACTACCGAACTTTTTTATTAAATTCTAATTGATATAATAAAAAAATGATTACCATTCAACTAAAAATAATATTTGTCCATAAAAGGTAATAATCACGTTAAGTTGTAAATTTTTTAATTAATGCATTAAATTTACAGTTTCGTAATTTATGTAATTTCGAATTAAGAAACAAATCATTTTAATCATACAAACCATTCGTTTCCTTTTCGGAAAGAAATCAAATCTAAAAAAATGTCAAAGTAATACATAGAAAAGGTGGTACATATAGTAAGTGTTGAATAAATAAATGATAATTAAATCATAAATCACCATGTAATAAGAATAGATCATGTATTACCGTGTAACAAGAATAATAATATTAATATATCGTGTAATAATATTACCGTATTTAATCATTATTAATTTATTACCATGTAAGAAGAATGATAATAATATACTGTGTAATAAAATTACCGTACTTAGTCATTATTATCGTCTAATAATTATAATCAAAGAAGCTTTCAATTTAAAAATATTTCCATTTAGAGAACATGGCCAAACTTAATATTACCATATTTAATCATTATTAATTTATTAAGGTGTGATTATGTTAAGAAAATAAGCTTTCAATTTAATTATGTTTTCATTTAGAGATTCGGTGCCAAATATTTTATAAAGAATTTTAAATATATAAGTTTATGCATTTAATTAGGAAGGCACAATTAAAAAATCAAAATAAAAAATAATAAAAGAAATTAAATATAAAAATATGTGAAAGTAATACATAGAAATGGTGGCACATATGTAAATATGTTAAGTGTTGAATATAGAAATAATAATTAAATCATAAATTACTTTGTAGCAAGAATAAATCACGTATTACCGTGTAGAAAAAATAATAATACAAATATACCATGCAATAATATTAATGTATTTAACCATTATTAATTTATTGTCGTGAAAGAATAATAATAATAATAATATATCGTGTAATAATATTATCGTACTTAGTTATTATTATCGTGTAATAATTCTAACCAATAAGCTTTCAATTTAATAATGTTTACATTTAGAGATTCAGGCCCAAATGTTTTATGGAGACATCTTTTTAAGAGGTGTGCCTTTAATACATGGAAACGTATTGAATAATATATACCTTTATATGTTGAACAATCAACCATTGATTAATAACTTACCCGGAAAAAATTAGATGCATGGAAATAGAAAAATACTTTAATTTTTTTCATACTTTAAATGCAGTCATTCTCAATCACTAAAGAAGTCTTTAAATAAATAAATGTTTTAAAAGTTTAATATATAAAAAGTTTGATATATAAAAATTATACGAGTAATGTAGAAAATCATGAAGAAGTCTTTAAATAAATAAGTGTTTTAAAAGTTTGATATATAAAAATTAATACGAGTAATATAGTTTATAAAGAAGTCTTTCGTTATTTGTAAAACAATTAATTTTTGTACCTTAAAATAATAAAATCTTTATATTCTACTCCCTCCGTCTCAAAAGAAGTTCCCTTATTGATTTTTTGGAAAATTAAGGGAGGGATATTTGGTGTTGACTTTCCAAAAATACTCTTGATGTGATTGATAAAAGTAAGATGTGATAGATAGATTATTAGTAAAAAGATATGATGTGATAGATAAGCTATGAAAAAATATGAGATAAAAGTAATTTTTTAATAGAAAAAGGAAGGAGTTTGTGGGACAAAGAAAAAATGAAAGGGAGGGATGTTTCAGGGACGAAGGGAGTATTAGATAAAAAATTATATCCTTCAAAAATGATATTAATTTAGTAATATAAGTATGACCCGTGCAACGCACGGGAGTGATTTATCACACCCTTTGTTTTATATCACCAAAACAAACAATAGAGAATGTTTGATGTGTACTTTCTCGCCTTACATTTTCTTTCTTTATATTTTCTTATTATTTTTAACGGGATGTAAAATAAAAAATCTAGATAACTAAAATTAAATTTTGTGATGAAGTAGACCATATCCATATTATTCGTTTGACATTAATTTTAATATTTATCTTCAACACTTTAACGTTATGTACGCCAATAATCGGGGCCCAATATTTTTCTTAAATTCTCTAACCCAATTTTATTTAATTTATTCTACTTTCACATAGCTAATCCACTTGAGCTACTTAATTGGTTGATCTTAATTCATGCATAAACAAATAAACAATTATATTGCGGTACAGATTTCAACTACACAGCTTGAATTCGAACCCTTGATTATTTCAATTCACTCCCTATTAGTGTATTGTTTAGGAAAAAACTAGTAAATTAATGACTTCGTGAATATTTTTTTGTTTGAATTTTGAAACTTTTACTAGATTATGTAGCGTATTGTTTTTCAAAAAAAAGAATAACGAATCACTGATTCACAAAATAAATTCACACTGAGTACGGAGTATAATTTAATTGGTCATCAGGGTTAAAAGAGTCCATTTTTTCGTCTCGAGCCGGGCCATGAAATTCTCGGAACCGGCCTTGAGTAGATTATAATATTGGAGGGGTGGACCAAGAACAACAAGCAAGGGCTTGTTGCCGGAGCCACAAGTAGCAAAATGGAGCCTTGAAAACAGGGATTGAAGAGTAGATACAAACTAGTAGGAACAACGTTGTAAATTGGGAATTGATTTCTGTATGGGCACACAAAGGGGTGCTGCTCCTAAGTGCTAAGTGTTGGGAAACAAACACTTTGAAAAAATCTCTTTAGTTGCCGGCAATGACCCCTTGGTTTTGAGAGCTTTGGTCTCCTCTTGTCCTTCATGTTCACATTTACTCTTATAAAAAAAAAAGTAATTGAAACTCCACATTTGAGGCAAACGAGTTTAACAATAATTGTTTATGGGGAAATTCTCTATCATTCTTTACTCTATAGTTAAGGATTGTAGAAGAGAGCAAAAGGACCAATGTGGTCGGACTGGACCGGTCTTTTAAAAAGACTGCTATCGTAGAAAAGTAGATCATACTAGTCTTTTTTAGAAATCGGTCCTAAATAGTCTGGTTCTCGCACCAAAAATAAAGACCAAATAAGACCATAGGTCCAATCTAGTCTCGCCCATAGTCGCTAGTCCAAATGTACGAATAATTTGTTTTGTTCATATCTAAAGATTTTTCTTGAGAGTAGATCTAAGATGAACAAAGTTCACTACTTATAGACTTTAGTGTTTGGAAACTTGTAGAGTAGTAGTACTCCCTGTGTGTATAATACGAGAGTGTGGTTGTACTTATATAGATTTTATTAGTTCTAACAGAATACATTTGTTCAGTTTTCTAAAATTGAATTTAAATACTCCTTCGATCTCTAAAAGATTGATACATTACGCAAAGGGAAGTAATTGTATTTAATGTTTGGTATAGAAACATTTAAAAAAAACTTATATAATTAAAAGTTTTACAAAAGAAGAGGTGGCAGGTATATATTATTTTCGTGAAAAAAATTCGTGATATTTAAATAGTGAAGTGTCGTAATCTTGTAAGAATAGAGAAAATACTTTTTAACACAAATAAGTCATTTATTACAAGCATATGTTTATATCACATTTCTAAGGATTGTGTTTGTAACATTTTGTCTCAAACCTCTAACACTAGTTTAATAGCATTAGGAGTAGTTTAATAGCATTCATATTTGTAAGTTTGTATAATTTTTAGATTTTAAAAGTGCTATGTACAGATATAATAATATACGAAGTATAGTCTTTGGAAGATCGATCTTTCGAACTAATCCTAGTCTTTAGACCAATCTTTTAACCAATCAAGGATCAGTTCAAATTCTTAGCATGTCATCTATATATTAATCTCAGACTAGTCCAAGTCCTCCATACAAACTAATAATCATTTGAGACTATCAATCTCGGACTAGAATAGTCTCGAAGACTACTTCAGTCTCAATCTTTGTACTCCAAATCCCGGTCGATCCTGATCAATTTTTTGGATCCCAATCTTTTTGGTCTTCTCTTTTTACGAGTATGTAGTATTGCCTCTCTTCTGAAAAGATTTTTATGTTTAAAATATACACAATCAAATTGATCATTATCTTCTTTCTCTATCTATTTCCAATAATAATTCAACGAAATAATATAGACTATAACTATGTTACAACTATTTCTTATTTTATACCTGATGTAGATTTTTATTTAATTTTTGAATATAAAATTTCATTTTTTATAAAAATTAAGAAATAAATTAATTTAAAAAAATTATCATAAGTCTCAACGTAAAATATTTTCAAGACATGGAGAGTCAACATTTTAGTGTCCAATTCATCCTCATCTATAGCCATAGGGATGGGAGCAGAAAAAATTATTCGAGTCATTGTCTATTCCCTATATTTTATTTTTAGAGCGATTTCATAGTGGGCCTAAGGCCCACATAGTGTGGACCTTCTCACATTTATTTTAATTTAAAAATTCTTATTTTAATACTTGAAAATTCTTATTTAGCATATATGAAGATCCATTATGGAACTTAGGTGCATATATGTAATAATTTTTCTTATTTTTAATTGCAGTTTGGAGTCTTTAATTATAAGTATGTTGTGTAAGTTTGATCACTAAGTGGAGATCTTGAGATCCAGTCATATTATGGTGACTCTTTTAATAAGAGGTCACAACTTTATGAGTGTTTAAAAAAAAGGTCTACATATAATATGCAAACCTTCTAACACATTTTTCCTGAGCTCATAGTTGGATCTCTTAAAATTTAAGAAGCTAAATCATTTATGTGTGAAGACTCATAAAATGAGCGTATACAAAAGAATCAAAGAAGAATTACCTAGAATTACACATCGAATTTGAGTTATTCAACAAGGTCATCAAATCAAAATTATAATATAGGACTCTTTTACTTAAGTCTAGATTCCAAAGTCTTACTCCATCCGTCCCAAATTATAATGCATGTTCACTATTCATAGGGTCAAACTTCATTTATTTTTTTCTCTATTTTCGTTAGCAATTTGATAAAATAAAGTACTATTGTCACTACTAGTTTTGTAGATCTTTTGATATAGTATTTTAATACGTAATTTTTATTTTTGAATTCTACACGATTTGTCATATAAAATGATTTGAAAATAATTTCAGTCAAATATCGTAAATCGAAACACGCACTATAAATTGGGACGGAGAGAGTAAATTTCAAGTTTGGAATCTTAAATTTGAAGTATGTAATCTTAATGATAAGAAAAGCGTTCCAGTTAAGCGAAACAAGGTCTGATCTGATAGACAAGTCAGTTCAATTTCAAATTTTAATTTACGCGTTTGTTCTCTACTTTCTTCATTGAGTATTACTGTTTTTTATGATTTATTATATATTTAAAAATGAATAAATGCAGAAATAAATTATACTCCATTTATTCATTTTTTAATTTATCCTAAAAACCATACTCCTTATATCTAAAGCTTTCACCTACCTTTGCAATTAATTAGAAACTCTGAATTGGTGTAAATTTTTTTTATTAAATTAAAAATAAATGGAAATTAATTACCACTTATTATAAACAGGCCTGTTAGAATATGGTCCAACTTAAAATTCTAGTTTGGGCTCTCAAGCCCAACTTACAATCACCAAACCCTAAAACAATCTTGATTTTCCGCCAGTATAGATTGCTCTTCTCCTCTTTGGCTTCCGTCTTCTTCGTCTGCTCTCCGCCGTCCTTATTCGACAACAGGTATTTCAGTCGTATGCTTGCCTAAATGAAGAATTCTGAAACTAAAAATGTAATCTTTCGATGATTCAGTAATGGATAAAAGTATTTTAGATGTTTTTTTCACTACCAGTAGAGATTTAATAATTCCATGTTCTAAATTTCCAAATGCGAGGCTCGAATTTAGAGATTTTGTATTGGATCTCTGGTTCCAGACGAGTACTGTCTTTGTCATACGAGTAATTTTGTTTCAAATTTGCAATTACTTTTGGAATCTGCGTTTTTAGCCATTTGTTTGGTTAATTTGTGTTGAATTAGTGTGTGAGCTGTGGTTGGTTTCATCCCTCATTTCTTTTGATTATTGATAATTTATTTGCAATTCAATTAGATTTTAGCACATTTTTCTCCCGTCGTGTTCTTCATTTTCAGGATGTGTTGTCTTGATTGTTCTGTTGTTTTTGTTGTCTTCAGAGAATAGCCAAAATTCAGTTTCTTATTCTAAGATGTGTTGTTTACAGGTAAGGCGACATGGTGAAGCATAACAATATTATTCCAAATGGGCACTTCAGGAAGCATTGGCAAAACTATGTGAAAACATGGTTTAACCAACCTGCCCGAAAAACCCGGAGACGCAATGGTTAGTTCTTGGTACAATTTGGTGTGAGGGAATTGAGTGCCTCCAATTGTGATTGCATTTTAATGCTTAACATAATATCATTTATATGTATGGGTATCTTAACTCTGCAGCTAGACAAAAGAAAGCTGTCAAGATTTTCCCTAGACCCACAGCTGGTCGTCTTCTGCCCATTGTTCACGGGCAGACGCAGAAGTACAACATGAAAGTCAGGGCAGGAAGAGGGTTCTCTCTTGAAGAGCTGAAGGTTATTTTTACACCATTATCAATATATTTAAAGTATACTGAGGCAACTAAATTAATTACAATGTGTGTGTGTGTGTATGGATATATACATGTATAAGTTGCAATTATTTTCCCTAGACCCACAGCTGGTCATCTTCTGCCCATTGTAATTATTTAAACGCAGTGTTGTATAAGTTTTATTGACACAGGAGTGTGTTTTCTTAGTCATTGCTAGAGTTACACCACATGTTAAAGCATGTGTTACGCACCCTATTATAATATGCCATGGTGGGTATAGATATTAGATAATGCTTTGACCTATGACGGTGGTTTACTGATAAGCTTCTTTTGTTAAAGCAGAATGGGCATTGTAAGATTTTGAAAAAGGATGTTTTGGCTCTGCCTGTTTATTATACTGCTAATTGAATAATTAGAATATGTAGTTCATGAACTACATGTTTGAAATTTCATAGAAATTGCAGCTATTCCAGCTCTTTTGCCCAATTACTCTTATCGAATAGGCAATTCGTAATTAAGTTAATCTTTACGGTGTTTTTTTGTACACAATGCATTTTATTTTTTGTTTTCATTTGTTATCTTGTTTTACCAGGCTGCCGGTATTCCAAAGAAGTTGGCCCCAACCATTGGTATTTCTGTTGATCATCGGCGAAGGAACCGATCTCTAGAAGGCCTTCAAGTCAATGTCCAGAGGCTGAAGACATACAAAGCCAAGCTAGTCATCTTCCCAAGACACACCAACAAATTCAAGGTAACCTAAAAAACTCTCTGTATGGAGCTCTCTTGTAACAAAATGCTATCCAACTGTTGTTCCTGCTCAAGTCCTCATTCTTTACACTAAGTTTGGTTAAAAGATTTTGAAAGGGAGAAGAAAAAAAGTGGAAAATAGTTATTGTTTGGTTCGAGAGGAAAAGAAAATGGGGAGGCAAAATATACTAAGAGGGAAAATCAAATTTCTCTTATTTTGGTAAGGAAAATGAGAGAATCATTTTCTATTCTTTTTCTTCTTAATTCCTTGAACTAGACATAGTGATAGCGTTGGCCACTGTGTTTCCAATCTTCTTGGAATGATAAGCATAGTGAAATTTGGAGTGATAGCCAATTAGAACAAACAAACAAAAGTAGTAGAATCTCATAGAAGTAGGGTTGGGGGAGCCCGTTTCCAAGAAACCCGGACTGGAGAAAACAATAACCACTAATTGAATGTGTTAGCCGTTTGGGAGAAAACAGAAATTACTGAATTTAATGGAAATCTTGTTTGCAGGCTGGCGATTCAACTCCTGAAGAACTCGCCAATGCAACTCAAGTCCAGGGACCTCTATTGCCTATTGTGAACGAAAAGCCAAACATTGAGCTTGTCAAGGTCACGGATGAGATGAAATCATTCAGAGCCTACGACAAATTGCGCCGGGAGCGTGTGAATAAGCGTCATTTTGGTGCTCGTCTGAAGAGGGCCGCAGAGGCAGAGAAAGAAGATAAGAAGTAACTAATTAAACCGGGCTTTGATTAATACCATTGTCGTTCTCATATCGGTTTTTATTGCCTGCTGGATTTCTTCAGGAGGTTCTGTGTGTTGGGAGCTTTCAATTTTTACCTTTTTCTCTTTTTGTTTAGCACTTACCTGTTTGTCCTCCCTTTTGTGAACCATAATGTTTTTTTTTCAATTTTCGAAGTGATATCTCTATTGGCCTTTTCAGAACTTATGTTTGGAAAGAGAACTGGACTTGGGTCTAGCATTAGTTACAGCATCTCCAATGGGGTCATTAAACTACTCCCTCCGTCCGGTATTAATGTTTACGTTTTGACTTTTCGTCATTTTTAAGGGAGGTTGACTAACCGTGTGAAATGACCAAATTCTCCTTAATGAAAGAAAAAGAAAGGAAAGAAAAAGAATGGTGCTCAAGCAATGAATAGGAAAAAAAGAAGACTATTGCTAGTAGTGGGGAGAAACACTATTTAAACATTGTTTTACATCCAATCAAACATTACATAACAATGATTAAAACCATTCAAATACATTCACATTACAAACCATATTGGATGTCCCTCCATTTTTTCCCTTCCCGCCCAAAAAACCCCCAACAATTCGGTCATCCCTCCATTGCCCACTGATTATATAAAAGCATTGACTTTCCCCTTTTGGCTCTTTCATTCTTCTCTCATCATCTTCTTCTTCTCCTCCTGCCTATGACAGCCTCTTTTCTTCTTTTTCTTGTTCTTTTTTTCAGTTTTTGGGTCCCTGCAAAATTGATCAAAAATCCATAGATGAATTCCAAAAAACTTGACAAAACTACAAGGCAATTTATTAGTGAAGATTTGCTTCGAAATTCAAAACAGAATATTGATGGTTCTTATTCAGCTCAGAGGGGGGCAGATCAACACGCTTGCTGCACATTTTAATGTCTCGAGACAGACGATTAGCAAGATATGGGTCATCGTAAAAAAACAATTAGAGCAAGGGGTTGCCATTGATGTGAGAAGCAAAATGGCAGGTCATTGTGGGAGGAAAATGGCAGAAATGGATGTAAATGCCATTGCAGATACCCCCTCCGGAAGTGGGGTACTATCAGAACATTAGCAGCAGTAATTGGCAAGCCAAAGTCCACTATCCATCAATGGATAAAAAGAGGTATGCTTAGGAGTCACACGAATGCTATCAAATCATACCTTGCCGCTGCTAATAAACAAGCTATGTTGAAATTCTGTTTAGACCAAATAGAACCTTTGAGTATGCCTCACCAACCTATATTCAAGTCTTTTCATAATGTATTGCACATTGATGAGAAGTGGTTCTTTATGACCAAAACATCTCAGAGGTTTTATCTTCTTTCTGAAGAAGTTGACCCCTATAGGACATGCAAATCAAAAAGGTTCATTACAAAAGTCATGTTCTTGTGTGTGGTTGGTAGACCACTTATTGATGATAATGGAGTTGTTCTTTGGGATGGAAAAATTGACATTTTTCATTTTACTGAAACTGTTGAAGCCAAAAGAAGGAGCAAGAACAGGGCTAAAGAGGTCTTTGAAGTCAAACCAATCAAGGCAGTTACCAAACAAGTCACAAAAGACATGCTTATAAATAAAGTCATTCCAGCTATCCAAGAGAAGTGGCCTAAAAATTTATCAAAGAACATTCATATTCAACAGGATAATGCTAGGCCACACATTCAAGGTTTAGACTCAGAATTTGTAACTATAGGAAACACTAATGGTTTCCACTTTACCTTAGGTAACCAACCCCCCAACTTCACAGATTTAAATGTCCTTGATCTTGGGTTTTTCAGAGCCATCCAATCCTTAAAAGAACAGTGTGCTCCAAACACAGTTGAGGAATTGTTAGAGGCAGTTCAAGGGGCTTATGATGCTCTAAAACCAGAATTATTCAATATTTTTAAATGGATACATGCTAATATTTAAATTAATGTGAATGATATGTTGGATGGAGAGATGTAAAATATTTGAAGCTTTAAACACCATCCATGATGACAAATCACCCCACCCAAATTATAAAAAAATGTTTTTCTTTTGAACATGTTTGGACACATTATAATAAGAATAATAATAGTATAATAGTTATAGTAATAATAATTTATTACATTTTAATTTTTGGTTATATTTCTAATTATGTAATGTCTTTTTATTACGTATTTAATAATCTCTTTACTTTTTTAATAATGTTTTGGTAAAAAAATATAATTTTTATTTAATGATTTTAATGTTATTGAATTTGTATTTATATTACTCCCGCCTTCCTATATCTTTCTTCCCAGAGAGCACTATTCCAACTTCACGGGAATTTATATTTATTTGTGTTTTTTCATGGCTTATATGATAAAATAAAATATTCTTGTCATCACTTGTTTTGTTAAACATTTGATGTAGTTTTTAAATATGTATGTTTTATTTTTTATTTCTATACCAATATTTAAATAAAATAGATTGAAAAAACTTGAGATTTTTCCTCGTTTTGCGCAACGGGAAGAAAGATATAGGACGGAAGGAGTACATTTTATCAATTTATATTCTCTAATTTAATTCTAAATATAATTTATTCAATTTAATATTTTTTTGTAATTTGTATTCATCTATAATGATATACTTCTCTCTACTTTTAGATTACAATATTCCATTTTAGAGAAAATTACGGAGAAGTTAAATCATTAATTTTTTTCCAAATTACCCCTAATCAAGGCCGAGTCAAATTATTACTCCGTACATAGGAGGGAGGGTAAAATGGTTCAAATAGTGTTAATATGTGAACTTTGTAATTCTTTTAAGGACAAGAATTAGAGGAAATATTGTAATCAAATTAAGGATGGATGAGTAATAAAAAATTATTATTATAGTAATAAAATCATTATTATTTAAAATAATGAATAAAGTAAAGTAAAGGAGGGAACCATGAATTATTGAATGAATTGATTACTTGTGAATGTTTGTTTAAAAAATTAGGTATTTAAAGATGAATGATATAGAAATGATATGGATGAAAAAAGCGATATGATTGATAAATTTTTAATTAAGAAATAGAGGTGCTCTCATGTTCTTAGACAATTGAAATGATAAGGATGGGCTTCAATCTCGAGATTTTACCCAAATTCGATGGGACAGTCATTGAAAAAAGATAAACTGTACTTTGGTCATAAATTAGAGACAAGGAGTGGAGTTGACGTAATTCAAACTCGACTCTTATTCGGTTAGTATTTCTTGCCTTTGCCAATGCCCGTATGCTCAAATGCTACTTTAATTATCTATTTTTCCGAAATACCCGCATCTATTCCGCGGGGCCAAGAACGGCTAAAAAATAAATGGCGTCGCTCCTTTTTTATTCACTTTTTACTTAAAGAAAATAAAACAAAAACTAAAAAGCAACTTCTTTTATTGGCCAAAATGTAGTGGCATAGTAATTCATTCTACTTTTATAAGGCAAAAAAGTTTACTCCGTATGTGTTTGACTGACTTGACTCAACTATATGGAAAAATAAGGACACTTTGGACTATTATTAATGTACACATGTACCCCTCTTTCTCAATCAATTTATTCTACTTTGTTTTTTCGAGTCAAATAAGATTTATTTTAATTATTAATTAGTGTTAATTTATATTATATATTAATACAATGAAATCAGATTTTAAAAATTATCTACAAGAAAAATATAAAAGGAATGTTGATTTCATGCTACAACCATACGTAGACGAATACTTTATATCCATATTACTCCGTACGTTTTAGTGAGTAAATTAGTTTGCGTTTCAAAATATATGACTTTCATTTTGGGCAAATTCTATGGTCGATCTTTGGTCCACATTGACCTATATATTAGCAAAATAAATACTTCTTTATTATTTAAACGGACACTTATTTTTTTAAAATAAAAAAATAAAATATATTTTTTTGTTAAAAATCCTACAAAATTGATATGCACCCTAGGTTTCATTTTGATATACAATGCATGTAAAATTGTAAATTTAGTGAACACTATAATTATACATAATTCATAGTTTCAGTCCATAACTCTATATTGATATGAAGACCCTTTTTATAGGGAAAATATCCAAATAGGGGAACGAAATAGTCCACCCTCCCGCAAAAGTGCAAAAGTTTTCGAAGGAGATATTTCTTTCTTACTAATAATTGAGTTACAATGTAGTATATATTCATATTTTATATTTAAAGTAAATTTTTAAAATAATTTATTCCAATAAAGTGCTTCTTGAAATTAGTCTTCAATAGGTTGTACGGAGTAATTACTTATTTGGTACTTTATACTTGGTATTTATTCCATCGATAGTTCTCCATCAAAAACTAAAAAAATTTGTCTAATGATTGTTAAGTGGGAGATATTTTTTATTTTCGATCATCTAAATTTAGAATGAGTCACCAAAATGACATTTTCTAATTAAGCATTTCCCCAAAATAATCTTTTTAAGTTAGGTGATATATTTAATGGAATTTTTTGATGCTACATGGACTTGCTCACATTTCAAATAAATTATGTTTTTTTTGGACAGTATCAATAGTTTATGTAAAATTAATGATTTGTTTTATTTTTACATTGAGTTGTATAATTTTTTTTTTGAAATTCCTAAAGAGTTAGAGATGTAAACAAATCAAATATTTTAAATTCGATTCGTGATTCGAATTCAAATATAATGATTCGAATTCGCGTTATTCAAATACAAATTCAAATATTAGTTTTGATTCGGATGATATTTGAATATATTTATATACACAGACCATGTTTTCAACATCAGTAATCAAGCAAACTAGTATAATATAAATTGCATTTAAATTACTAAGATTTCATGATATTAACGTAATACAAAAATTTAAAGAATGCAATTTTTAATAATCATATTTTATAAAATATAATTTGTATAAGACAAAGATGTATTAATATTTTAAGATATGGTATAAGAAATATAATAAGTTAAATTATTCAAAATCTATGTCAAATTTTAACATGGAGTATAAAAAAGGAGGTGGGAAAAGCCGTGCGGGAAGGTGAAAATGGGGAACCAAAGTGGGTGGGGGCGGCGTCAGCTGCAACCGTGCAATTGGTGGGAAAAGCCGGGCGGGGGGTTCGTTATATATTCGAAAATTTGAATAAAGCATCAACCTTTCCTGCTTTCCAATAACCCTAAAAGCAGCTCCACAATAATTTCACAGGCCTTTGGATTCCGATTTTTCTCGGGATTCTTCTCCCCTCCGCCGGAAAAGCCGAGCTCGCGGCCGCGCATCACCGAGCTTTGTCCTGCTTCCCGCTTCTTCGCTCTCAGCCGCACAGTGAGTTCAAAGCCTCGCATGCTTTTGATTGGATTTTTGTAGTCATTTCCAATGATTTTTCTCGAACCCTAGAAGTCTAGGGAGTAATTTTGTTTGTTTACTTATCTGCCTGAAATAATATAGTGCCATTTGTATCGTGGATTTTTCTGTGTGAACCTTGAGCACAGTGTTGTCCGTCCAGCTACATAGCTGCCAGATTCGGGCACTATTTTGGATTGCTGGTTATTTGGATTGTTATTTGACTGCACGAGCTTGGTTTTTCCGCATTTTATGTTTTGTGATGCTCTCGTTTGGACTCCTTGCCATGGTTTTAGGTGTGTCATTTTGGATTCTATTTTTCTGCAGAAACATTTTGAGGTTGGAGTCAAGTACCTGGTGAAAGTTGATTTTTCTGCAAAAAATCTATTTAGAAGATTTGTTGGGTTATATAGCGAGGTAAGCTTGATTTTGGTTCACAAAAGGTCAGTTTCTGTGCCTTTTTTTTGTATGCTAAAACTGATTGGCCGTCGAACTGGTTTGGCTTCCAGTGACAGTATTGGAGTTCAAAGGTTAAGAGATGGAAGCTGATGGGAATGATGTTCTAAAAACACCACTGCTGCAGGATCCAGATGACGTGAGAATCACTATTCATCAGACAAATGCTGATACTTGGAAGAAAGTTAGGACTCTCACATTCAAAATAGGCGGCATAACGTGTGCATCTTGTGCTACATCGATAGAAACTGCAGTGGGAGGGCTAGATGGGGTTCAAAGCATTATGGTGTCCCCTCTCCAAGGCCACGCTGTTGTTAAATTTGTTCCAGATCTTATCAGTGTATGCCTTGTTTAATACGGAGTTGTAGTATAGTACTATACTTTTGTTTACTTTTTTTCCATCCTAAAAAGATGAGTGTTTCTGAATCTGGAAAGTTTTATGCAGCTCACACTGTTTTTCTCTTTTCTGCATAAATTTGAACCATAAAATTTTCTCCACTCTCCACATAAATTTCAACCGCGGAGAGAATATCAAATACCATTTAGAGTTAGGATAATACTGGATTTGTTGTTTTGTGATAAGTAATCGAAATTTCAGTTAGACGCCTCAATCAACTTGCTCAGCATTTGTTTATTGATTTGGAATATCAGCTTGGTCAAGAACAAGCCAATTTAGTTTTTATGTATGGTTGCAGCATACATAGCATTTCATACCAGAATCAGCTTCTAAGGGTTATAACTCTTCTTCTTCTTCTTCTTTTCTTGTCTTGATTATGATACTGTAAAACTCAATCCGAATGTGTACTAGAGGTTTTATCTTTTTGCAACTGTAGGCTTTTCCTAAACTTTACTTCCTAAGAAATTAGTCAAGAATATTAGCTTTTTAACACTGTCATGTGTTTGAATGGACAAAGTGTTGGTTCACGAGATATCATAAGGTTCATGTTCTTATAATTATATTTAGTCCGTAGTGAAAGTATCCAACTTTTTCATTCTATTTCAGGCAATGAAGATAAAAGAAGCCGTGGAAGATGCGGGCTTTGAGGTTAATGAGTTTCCTGAAGATAATGCGGTATGTCGGATCAGAATTAAAGGAATGGCTTGCACAAGCTGTTCCGAATCTGTTGAACGAGCACTGTCAACGGCTGAAGGAGTAAAGAAAGCTGTTGTTGGTTTAGCTCTTGAAGAAGCTAAAGTTCACTATGATCCAAACCTTACCGACACTAACCATATTGTTGAGATAATAGAAGAAGCTGGATTTGGAGCTGAACTGATAAGCTCATGCAGCGATTCAAGTAAAATACATTTTAAAGTAGAAGGAGTTGATGCTCTGGATCAGTGGAGTGAAGTTAAACTTTCACTTGAGTCTTCGGAAGGTGTAAGTCAAGTTGAAATTGACTTTCAAGAGCATGTACTGACAATTAGTTATGAACCGGATACAATTGGTCCTCGAACTCTTATTCAGTGCATCAAAGATGCTGGTCATGGAGGTGATTCTTATCATGTGAGCCTGTACACTCCACCCAGGGGGCGTGAAACAGAGAGAGAACGTGAAACCCAAATGTATAAGAATCTATTTCTATATAGCTGCATATTTTCAGTTCCCATATTAGTTTCCTCTATGGTGCTTCCTATGGTTCCACCCTACGGGAATTGGTTAGACTATAAAGTTGTCAATATGCTCACAGTTGGGGTACTTCTA
Organism: Cuscuta australis; assembly: GCA_003260385.1. Lineage (NCBI taxonomy): Eukaryota > Viridiplantae > Streptophyta > Magnoliopsida > Solanales > Convolvulaceae > Cuscuta > Cuscuta australis. The sequence goes on from NQVE01000161.1 coordinate 2,564,523, forward strand.
AGATGGGTTCTTTGCACTCCCGTGCAGTTTATAATTGGCCGAAGGTATGCTTTGTTGTTTTAGTTTTTATTCTGCAGAAGACCTTGTGTATTCTGCTATTTTTCCGTCTTCGACTATGTAAACAACAAATAAATTTAGAGATAAAGTTGATTTTTTGAAGGTTTTATGTGGGATCATATCATGCACTTAGGCGACAGTCTTCAAATATGGATGTTCTAGTGGCATTGGGCACCAATGCTGCATACTTCTATTCTGTATACATAATGATAAAAGCTTTGACTTCACATTCATTTGAGGGACAAGATTTCTTCGAGACTAGTGCCATGTTGATTTCCTTTATTCTTTTGGGAAAATATCTTGAAGTTCTGGCCAAAGGGAAGACATCTGATGCTTTGGCAAAGCTAACTGACCTTGCTCCTGAGACAGCCTACCTATTGACACTGGATGGAGCTGGAAATGTCATATCGGAAATTGAAATGGGTACTCAGCTAATACAGAAGGGCGACATACTTAAAATTGTCCCAGGTGCAAAGGTTCCTGTTGATGGCATAGTTATTAATGGTCAGAGTCATGTGAACGAGAGTATGGTCACAGGAGAAGCAAGACCAGTTGTTAAAAAAATTGGTGATAAGGTGTGTGCAGTTATACATAGTTCATATTCATTGGACTATATTAGTCATGAATAAAAGATACAGCGAGTTGTGCTTTTTTGTATGAAAGTAACATTGTAACTATTAGGTGATTGGTGGAACTGTGAATGAGAATGGATGCATATTGATTAAGGCCACTCATGTTGGTTCTGAGACTGCTCTTTCACAAATTGTCCAATTAGTTGAAGCTGCACAGCTTGCAAGAGCACCTGTTCAAAAGCTGGCTGATCAGATATCAAGATTTTTTGTTCCTACGGTATGTTTTTATGTAATACAAATCGGACTCATATTGTAAGAATGTGATTGTAGGAATAAATTATTGACAAGCTAGTTGTCATAAGAGTCTTGAGGACATGCAGAGTGGTAAATCTTCATGCAATATTACCTTAATAGGAAAGGGAACATGTGTATCAGTTTATTTCCCTTTCTCTTCGGACCATTTGCTTGATTTGCACATTGTTATGCAGACATTTACCCAAAGTGTTAGTTGAATCTTCAATATCTTTAGTTTTAATTAAATTCATTTCCACATCTCCTTTTGATGACTTGAATAAAGGATTTTTCTGCCAGTAGAGGCACATATTGGCCAGTTTGCAATTCTTTGATTTGAAGAATAATACTGAGTAATAATTTTTCAAAGGCCATTCAAATGCTGAAGGTAATTTGGTTAACACCTTATCAGGTTGTTGTAGCGGCATTTGTGACATGGGTGGCATGGTTTATCCCCGGAGCATTGGGTTTGTATTCCAAAAGCTGGATACCAGAAGGCATGGATGCATTTGAGCTTGCATTGCAATTCGGTATATCCGTATTGGTGGTTGCATGCCCGTGTGCTCTTGGATTAGCAACTCCCACAGCAGTAATGGTTGCCACAGGAAAAGGGGCATCTCAAGGTGTTCTTATCAAGGGTGGAAGTGCTCTTGAGAAAGCACACAAGGTATGCTAACTTTGTATCTACAGCCTGATAATAGCTAGTTGCTGTTGAATGGCACTAATTTTTGAGTGCTTCAAATGAAATCAGTTGTTCGGTGTAAAGAGAGTGAGGGTCTGTTGTGTATTACTGCTAATTAAAGTAAAATTACTACTAAATAAACATTACCATCGGTTATCAACGTGTCTATAACATTACTGCTTAATAAATAGAAAACTTCTATTGAAAATGAAAAGCATTGAATTTTTTTCGTGGTGTAAAAGTCTCAAGGTACGTGTTAATGGTTTTTGCAGATAAAGATGGTGGTCTTTGATAAGACTGGAACATTGACTGTTGGAAAACCTGCTGTGGTTAGTGTTGTGCTTTTCGCCGGTTTTTCTATGGAGGAGTTGTGTGATTTAACTATAGCTACGGAGGTAGGTCTTTTGCATCATCATTATCTTCTTCAGAACCTTAATCTTAACTAGTTGGGGTCAATGCCATAAATTATTTTGTGTAAAATTAATTGTCTATGTTTAGTTAACTCTACAAATTATTGCAAGAAAACCATATGTTTTACTCGTACTATTTTTGTTTTGTTTTGTTTTTTTGGATAAGAAAAAACTTGGTATGCCTTGTCAAGAAGGGTACAAATTACGAGTCCTAAGGCTCGCATTTTTGCCTGAGAATCCGTAATTATTTGAAACTGCAAATATGGTGTCATCAACTTTGTTAGGGCTGGTGACATGGAGCTTAACGTGTCAATCAATTGTCTAAAACTATTTATGCTACATTTTCATGCAAAGAAACACGAATTTTCGTGTGAGTTGAAATAATTCATATATGTAAATGTAAAAATTTTCAATCTTCAGATGAATAGTGAACATCCGATAGCAAAAGCCATAGTGGAGCATGCAAAGAGCGTCCGCCAAAAATGTGGGACCCGAAATGGACGCTTTCCGGATGTTCATGACTTTGAGGTGCACTTAGGCGCTGGAGTCAGCGGAAGAGTGGGAGACAGAAGAGTTTTAGTTGGAAACAAGAGGCTTATGTGCTCTTTTGATGTTCCGGTTGGGAATGAGGTTGAGAAATACTTTTCTGAGAACGAGCAGCTTGCTCGTACATGTGTGTTGGTTGCCATTGATAGAAGAGTAGCTGGAGCCTTTGCTGTAACTGATCCAGTTAAGCCTGAGGCTTCCCGTGTCGTATCTTTTCTCCAATCAATGAAGATCACAAGCGTCATGGTGACCGGTGATAACTGGGCAACTGCTAATGCTATAGCAAAGGAAGTTGGAATCCAGCATGTGTTTGCTGAGACTGATCCCTTGGGTAAGGCAGATAAAATCAGGGAATTGCAGGTATGCTTTTGTACATTTTGACTTTTTTTAGTCAAACTGAATAAACGCTGATCCATTAATTAAAATCTGCATTGCATTTTTGTACAATGAATTCATTTTATGAAAGTTTTTTGCACAATAAATTTAGTGAAATCATTTTGTATTAGTATGCAATACCATTTTTATACCAACCCCTGTGCAGTTAAGAGGTGGTGGTGTGGCAATGGTGGGAGATGGCATAAACGACTCCCCGGCATTAGTTGCAGCGGATGTTGGCCTGGCAATCGGCGCAGGCACAGATGTAGCCATTGAAGCTGCTGACGTGGTTCTCATCAAGAACAATCTAGAAGACGTGATCACGGCCATAGACCTTTCCAGAAAGACAATGTCTCGCATCAGGCTCAACTACGTGTGGGCACTCGGGTACAATGTCCTTGGCATGCCTGTTGCGGCGGGTGTACTGTACCCCTTCACCGGAATCCGGTTGCCGCCTTGGCTTGCTGGTGCATGCATGGCTGCGTCGTCTATCAGCGTCGTTTCTTCCTCTCTGCTTCTGCAGTCCTACAAGAAGCCTCTTTCTATTCAAGGTTGAGTGCGTCGTCCACCTCCAATTTGTACATTGCATTATATGATACCGAGGATACTCCCTTCGTTCTTAAACAACGGTCTATTATAACTTTTTACACACATGAATGTGGACACACTGTATGTCCACGCTCATTCAAATTAATGAACAGATGGAGTAAACATGGTCTTCTCAACACTAAACAAGAAACTCTCTAATGAGAGTAGAAATGAGTTTTAAATAAAGCTCTAATAGAGGATGAATATTGTAACTAAAAAAAACATAAAAACAAGTTCAATAAAAATGTGAACACTTGATAATGGAAGTATGAAAGGCCTGTAATATTGAGAAAATTTTTGTAATTACGAATTGCAGGGGTTTAAATAGGCTCATGAAAAATGACATTTGTAAGAAAATAAGTCTAAAAAATAAGTATGTTTGATTTGATTTTATTGTGTGTGATTTAAAACTGTTAGTGATGTGATCGAATTCTTATAGAAATAAATATTAAGTTAAAAAAATAGGGTTTAAAATGATGAGCTTACTTGATTATTGTTATGTTCTTTTGGGTTGTATTTTTAGAATTAGATGTTGGAATAAACTGAAATGAGTTGGAAAAACTACAAAGAGTGGGAAAATAGTGGAATAATTAAAGGGTTAAAAAGTCATTCAATTAAATGTTCATCCAAACAAATATGTAAGAAAATTTTAATTTTGGATAAAAAAGAATTCATCCTTTTCTGTATTTGAGGTGATATACAATAGATTTGAATGTACGGAGTATGATGTTATTGTATATTAATCATATATAAGTACCTTTACTTGAAGTATTTGGAAAAAGTTAGAAATAAATTTTTTCAATCCAAATAAACATGACCTAAGAATACTTAAAATGTAGTCTTGTAAAGCGTAAAATCTTAATTCTGTTGTTAAATAGTTTTTTTGAAAATATTGACTCTAATCACTAACGTTGTTGCCTAATGGGGCATTGATAGAACAAAGAGGTTGAACTCATACATTCCAACACAATATATTTATTAATTATTTTTGGTGCCTAATTTAAATCATTTTTTTGCATAATCGGAAAACAATAAATAATGTTAGATCAATAAGTTCTAATAGAAAATTAACATCATTAGTCTCATGTCATATTTTTGAGACATTACAAAAATAAGGTTTCTCATTTGGTTGGCACAAAATTTAAGAAAAAAAATAAAATGTTACTTCATCCGTCTCATATCTTTCTTTGCATTGCACTTCACGAGAACTTTTATTTGTTTGTATTTTTTCATGGCCTATATGGTAAAATAAACATTCTTGTCACCACTTGTTTGTTGAGTTTTTTGATGTAGTTTTTAAATATGTAAGTTTTTTAATTTCTATACCAATATTTTAATAAAATAGATTGAAAAAATTTAGATTTTTTTCGTTTTACGCAAAGTGAAAAAAGACATGGGATGGACATGATATATTTGAAAATAATGTAGAAGTGAGAAAGATTATGAGCCATAGAAAGTTTTCAAAACTAGAAAGATAAGTCTTATTTGAGATGTTTTGAAAAGAAAATAAGAAGTCTTTTTCAAAACAAATGAAGTATAAAATACAGTGTGTAATTGTTTTGTTTGATCCAACAAACTTTAGATTATCTATGTCATTTTTGGACATGGGTTAGTAACTTGCAAATTAAGAAATGAAAATTGTGCAATTGATATTTATTGTAACAAATATTCCATCCGTCATAAAGTAAATATCCTCGTTTAACTTTTATAGAGTTTGGAATTTGTTTTGGGACATCCAGATAAAGAAAACAAGGTAATCTCTTTTGTTTGCTTTGCGTGCTAAATGTGTGACCAGTTATATATAAAGATTAAAATGAATCAAAATATAGATATTATGTGAATTTAATTAGATAGAGGGAGTATATTTTATGAGACATTATTGGTCAAACATTTAACTAGAAAAACAATAATATCCTTTTCAACTTATTTCATTTTTTTCTAATTATCTGCAACACATTCCCCCATCTTCCGCTCTTTTTGAGTGTTCTCTTTAACTTATTTTTTTTGTATTTATTGCTTGTTTTTATTGGAATCAGTTTAGTTCAGATCATGCCAGAAATAATTTTAAATATAAATACATTTATATCAAACCAGACCAGATTAGAATTTTAGAGGAAAGAATAAACCCTTAATTTATCTCAACTTCTTCCATCTTCTTTGAACTTCTTTTAGCTTTGACAATTTTTCCCTAATAAATCACTCAAAGTAAAAACAAAACATAACTCTTATCCCCAAAATAAATGTGATATTTTTAAATCCCAGAATAAGAATTTTATAATGTTACAATATGACACTGTTTATTGTCATTCAACATCACTTTTTGATATTATATGTTAGTATTTTTGATACTTTGTGTTCTATTAAGGAAAAAAAATAAATATCCTATTCAAGTTCTCTCATTTTTCCAAGTTCTTCTCCCCATTTGTTGTAACACAAGACAAAACTCTATGTTTTGAGTTTTGACTTCTTTTTGGAAGGATTTTTCAACTTAAAAACCAACCTATGGAGTTAAGAGGCAAACAAACAACCCCTTGCACACATTTTAAGACTAGGTATGGAACTGGGAACCCAGCCACATGCGCTGCACCATTTTAGCAGGAGCCACTCCGCCACCTAATTACCTAAACCATATAAATACCGAGCATCCATACCCTCTCTTCTTCTTCTTCTCGTAGAGCTCCGCCTTCTTCTCTCCTCCGCTGCTGCATCCCAGTCGTCTCAGCCGCAGGTATTTTCCCCCCTCTCAACAAATCGCCATTTCCATCTTCATTTTGATCGGCTATGCGTGTTCGTATGTGTTCGGATCCGGATCTCCATCTGTGTGCCTCCGATTTATCCTCTCGGATGTCTTTTTATATGCTTTTCACTCGATTTTCTTCTCGATCTGTGAGTTTTTAGAGCTTTCTTTGTTGTTTTTAATCTGATGTGCTTTTTCTCGAGGTACGCTTTGTCTGTGTCAACGCGATCGCCTTGCGTAGGGAATATGTGATTGGATCTGTAGATCTGATGTGGATACGTCTTTCCGTGTTTGGATCTGTTAGAATCGGTTTAGTTTTTGTGTTCTGGTGATTCTCTTTTTGTAGTCATTCATCCCAGTTATTTGGAGGGATGATCTGTTCATTTTTGTTTTATATGTGTACAATTACGTTCCATTTCTACAATTCTACTTACAAATAAGCATCAGTTTGGTTATATTTTCATCTTTGGATTAATGTATCCTCAAGGATTTGGTGCTCTTTGTTAATGTATTTGTTGTGTTTGTTCAGTATTTCTCCCTGAACTATGATGATTTTCTAAAATATTACTCTGATCCTAGGCTAGGCGATTGTTTTAAACAATCAATTTGTTCCAAATTGCTTGTTTTTTCTTCTCCATCAGGTTCTGCTTTCTTAACTTTGTGTTTTTGTGTAAAGGTTTGATTTAACTGATTGGGTTATCTTTGCAGGAGATTGTTTTGAAAAGGTGCAATGGCTGACATGTATCAATTCCCCACAGTTGCTCAGAAGGTTGCTTACCAGCTCCATCTGAGCTCGAGTACTAAGCATCAGGATGGTCAAGCTCTTTATGGGGGATATCGAAGGCCTGTTCTCAACCAGAGAGGATTCACCCATGGAAACACTCAGCCATGCAAAGCCACCCAAGATCTGTCACTGATCACTGCAAATGCTTCTCCCGTGTTTGTTCAGGCTCCTTCTGAAAAAGGACCTGCTGGCTTTGTTATTGATTTCTTCATGGGTGGAGTTTCAGCTGCGGTATCCAAGACTGCTGCAGCACCAATTGAGCGCATCAAGCTTTTGATCCAAAACCAGGATGAGATGATTAAGGCTGGAAGACTTTCTGAACCTTACAAGGGAATTGGTGACTGTTTCAGTCGAACTGTTAAGGATGAAGGAGTCATGTCATTGTGGAGAGGAAACACAGCCAATGTCATCCGTTACTTCCCCACTCAGGTATGACCCACTTTTTAACTTTTGCGAATAAGAAAAAGAATGAATTTTGGTACCTTGTTTATTAGAGAATTATGGGAAATGCACCACCTTTAGTTCTTGGTATTTTTAGCCCGACGTTTGAAAGCTTCATCTTATGTTTTGTAATGGAAATCTTTTGATTTACTAAATTTGGGAGTAAAATAATTGCACGAGCTTGGATCCAAGCAAAAATAAGATTTACACAGTTGGATCACTTATTGTGCCACTATAGGATTACTTAAAATAGATTGATAAAATACATTAAAAATTTGTATAGACAAATACCTATCTTTAAACTTACTTTTGGTTGATGAATGAAATTATTATATGCTGATTCCTATAATGGTTCCATACATCCATCATTGAACTCTTGATTTTGTACTTTTTACTTGTTCTATGAGTATAATCAATTTCAGAGGTTCTCTTAAAAAAATTCATAAACCAAACTATAGATTAAAATATGATAAAGCTGTACACAATCAGTATTATTCTTATTAAATTGGAAAATGTTCACATCAGTCAAGCAATTTGGCAATTTGATTATCTGACAAATTTTCTCTACTCAGGCGGCTCTAATTTTTACACCGGCTCATTTGTTTTTTCATATGTAATCAGTTTATATTTAGTTACATTTTTATTTAATTATCCATCAAAAGGTAGATTGTGTTATTGTTATTGACTATTTGTAATAATGTAACGGAACATCACTTTAATGACCAATCAGGGATTAAATGTGGTGAAACTAATAATTGATGATAAAATCCAAATTTTCCCGTTATTGGGGATCAAAATCACTTTCCCCCAAAAGTGTAGTCCTGTTTACTCATAGATAATGTTTATAGCTAATGGGTAGTTTCTGTTTTCTTAGGCATTGAACTTTGCATTCAAAGATTATTTCAAGAGGCTTTTCAACTTCAAGAAGGACCGTGATGGTTACTGGAAATGGTTTGCTGGCAACCTTGCATCAGGTGGCGCTGCCGGTGCTTCCTCATTACTCTTTGTTTACTCTTTGGACTATGCACGTACCCGTCTAGCTAATGATTCCAAAGCTGCTAAGAAGGGAGGTGAAAGGCAGTTCAATGGCTTGGTTGATGTCTACAAAAAGACATTTGCTTCAGATGGCATTGCTGGACTCTACCGTGGTTTTAACATATCATGTGTTGGTATCATTGTGTATCGTGGGCTGTACTTTGGATTGTACGACTCTATTAAGCCCGTTGTCTTGACTGGAAAGCTAGAGGTATGTATTTCTCTGCCCTCAATTTTTTTGTTTCTTACACTCCTTAAAGATATGTGTTATACATCATTCTTATCCTAAAAAAGAGGTTGGTTTTATTAGGTGGTAGTTTTGGCACTTGTGTGCTTTTTATGCTTGGTGCTCTCTGTATGCAATAAATTTCATTCAATAACATTAGTTTCTCTTGGAAACAACCTCTCTACTTTGGAGCAGGGCAAGGCAAGGTCTGTATACACACACCCTCCCCAGATCATACCCTACCCTCGTGGAACCCAACTAGGTTGTTGTTGTTGGCAAATAAGTCAAACAAGTCATACACCATAAAATTAGTTTAACCCACAATGAAGTTTTGGTAGTATTAGAGCTATTTACACATGTAGTACATGTTCTATGTTTGATGAAATGGCTAAAATATGTCTGTTTGGTGTAAACAATTATGTAGTAACACCCTGAACTATTCATATTTGTGGCTACCCTGTTTATTAATGCTGTTCTTTACCAAACCGAGACTTGTTTCGGTTTCTTTTCCCTCAAAAGCCAATGTTGCTGGCATCTCATTACCCGTATGAAATCTGTTACAGGATAGTTTCTTTGCTAGCTTTGCGCTGGGATGGGTCATCACGAACGGTGCAGGTCTTGCTTCCTACCCAATTGACACGGTTCGTAGAAGAATGATGATGACGTCCGGGGAGGCTGTCAAGTACAAGAGCTCTCTGGATGCCTTCTCTCAGATCCTCAAAAACGAAGGTGCCAAATCCCTCTTCAAGGGGGCCGGTGCCAACATCCTTCGTGCCGTTGCTGGGGCCGGTGTGTTGGCCGGCTACGACAAGCTTCAGGTGATCGTTTTCGGTAAGAAGTACGGGTCCGGTGGCGCGTAAGGTGGGGACTGTCTTCGTTGTAGTATGATGCTATATGGTGACGAAAATTCCGGGGGGTCACGGTTTGAGAATTCATTCAGCAGCATTTGAATAATTTGATTTTAGAGAGGGTCTGAGGCCAAAACTTTGCTCTGCTCTTTTGATGAGGGTTTTTTTTTGTTTTCATTTTTGTTTTGCTTAGAGTGACGAAAAGCTCACAAGATTCTTATTAATCACTCGTTTAATTTATATTTTCTACTTGGGATTTTATAAGTACTCTTTACTCGTATTCTTGTTTCTCTTTGTTTCATTTCTCTATGGTATGCTATTTGAATGCAATAGATAAAAGTACTCTTTGTCTGAAAATGTTTTTCTCGTTTATTTTCTCAATCAAATTTTATTTATGGTGTCCTTGTCGTCTTCCTCATCATCTTTTCACCATGGTGTCCTTGTCGTCGTCTTCCTCATCATCTTTTTGGCATCCATAAATCATCCCACCAAACCCCTCTTCCTCACTTCTCGTTCCATACCCTTCTCCATATGAATGAGACATGCCATCCCTACACACACACAACATATAGCTAGCATAAATGTTTTTGATTTGTTGATACACGTTTATAAGAATAACTTGCCAAATTATATCCTTTTTTGAATAAGATGTTTTCTCAAATGTTATTTTATAATTGAGATTTATTCCTTGCACAATCCTCTGTATAAAACGTCGACTAAGTGAAGGTTATTTTTGTATTTTCCAATCTTCTAAACTTAGAGTAAGTTCTCAAAATGATGAAGTGTTTTTGGTTTTTCAAAAATGGCCTTTCCTATTTAATATTTGATTCAAATTTTAAAATATTTTGAAATATTTTTAATAACTCATGAAATTATGTACAGTCAATGATTATTTTAATTATATAGAAATGATCATTTTGAAATGTTACTTTAAGTTTAGATCATGAAAATATCAGAATATCATCCAATTAATCGCCATTTAAATTATATTTTTTACGAATCACTATTTAGAGAACAAATCACGATTATAAAGAACTATGTAGGTAATTAGAATTTATTCTGGACTAATTTGAGAAAATACCTCATTGGCAAGAACGATTTTGGGGAGTTACTCTATATATAACTAGTTCATGTTTTCGTCTTACTTAGTTAGATTTTTAAATAAGAATGGTCTCAAATGTATTGAAAAGTTAAATTGTATGAATACATAAAGATACATTTCTCTGTGCTAGTACTTATTGACTTACCACTGAGAAGGTTTTTAACTTATAAGCTGATTATAAAGTAAGTATTCTTTCATGGAAGTAAAAAATGACTTAAATGATAAATAAGTCATTTGAAAATATATTCATAAATGGTGACGATTAAATTTGTAAATAACCTAGTCAAAACGAAGAAATGAAAAAAAAACACACTTAAATATAAGTTGGTAAGACATATTTATTTTCTTGGGTTTATAAGTAAGTTATAAGCCAGCTTATAAGCACTGAGAAAAATATGTCATGAACTGACTTATAAGTCAAAAACTACTTATAAACCGTTTTTACTAGTTTACAAGTAATTTAGACTAGCTTATAAATAAGAGAAACATCCACTAATATTAGCGAGTAACATGAAGGTCGGTCGTGACAGACCCGGATTTTGAATTCGGGTTCTTGTCCATGGGCTCTGGCTTGCTACAAGAACTTGCAAACCGTCCAAAATAATTGGGAGAAGCCGGAGCTCCGGGCAACCTCAGGCGGCGCCAATTGTTATTGAAGCTAAAGATTCTCGGCGGATAGGGTTTTATTGAACTGAAAATGGCCTTGTTCAATCAAGATTGTTAAACTTTGATGATTAAATAAATAAAAATGATCCTCTCTTTGTCCACTTAACATCTTCCCATTACGTATTACGAGGCTAGACCAATTTTATTTTCAATTCAATTTATTTGATTATGAGAAAATGACTAAAATACGAGTAACACACTGAAAATATACCAAAATAAAAGTTCCATATTTTTGTTTCTGAAATAGGAGTTGAAGTGCATAAGTGCATTTACATTACCAAAAAGTATATTGAAATGCTCAGGTACTGTCCTTTTTATTTGTCTAGTTTTGATTTTTTGCAATTGAAAGTGATAAACTTTAACCATTATTTAAATAAAAATGATACTATTAGATATTGATGAATAATAATTTTATTAGATTTATCTTATAAATTATTTTGAAAATATTAGTTTATCTAATTCATATATCACATATTTTTTTTATTTAATTTAAATTTAAAAGTTGAGAGTATTAGGGCCTGTTTGGGAATAGCGTTAGAGATTAGCGTTAGCGTTTTGGATAAAATTTTAACGGTGCAGATCGCTTTGAAAACGCTAACGTTAAACGCTGCCCGTAGATAGTTTTTTCAAAACGCTAACGCTAATCGCTAACGTTGTTCCCAAACAGGCACTTAGATTGCAATAAATTAAACCTGAACAGCGGAGTAGTATGTATTAAGTTCTTGAAGAAAAAAAGGTGGCACTGGTAGAGATGGGCACGTCGCCGAAACAGGTGTTATTGCTAAGGAAAATGCTAGGGGTACACCAAAGTTGTATCCCATTTGTCCCCCAGCCCCTCCATTACCACTCAAATAGGCAAGAAAATTAAAAAAAATAAGTAAGTAAAAATAAAAAAAATAAATGAGTGATTATGGAGGGATTGGTGTACAAATGAGGTACACCAAATAGCATCTACCTATTGCTAACTTTGGGAACACGAATGTTAGGCTTGAGATGATATTCTTTATCAACAATGGTGAATCCTCTCCCTCCCATGGGAAGTAGGAGTAAAACATTTAAAATATAATAAAGTAAATTTTTTTATATTTTTATTTTCGAAATAAGAGTTAAAATGTATTTACATTACCACACGTGGTCATGTGCATTACCAAAGAATATAACAAGGTGCACGTGTACAGTGCCACGATACCTCCGCATTACCTACAGTGCGAACTCCTATTTCGAGAATAAAGATATGAAAGTCTTATTTTGATACTTTTTCTTTATTTTAGTCTTATTTAAGATGATCTCTAATAAATGATTTTGCGGGAATTTTTATTTATTTGTATGTTTTTATTGACTATTTGATCAAATAAATATTCTTTTCATCTCTTATTTTGTAAAACTTTTGATGTACTTTTTAAACATTTAAATTTTATTTTTTATTTATATATTAATCTTTATTTAAAATGAATTGATAAAACTTAGGATTTTACTTCAAGTCGTTTTGTATAAAGTACCGTAAATGATTTATGGACGAAGCGAGTATATAATAAGAGTCTCATTTATAAATTTAATATTACATGTAGAATCATAGTAATATGGCAATTACATTAATGGCTTCTAAACCTAAATCATGTACCGTGTTTAACCTCCGATATTAATCAAAATTTCTCGTTGGCAAGATACCGCCAAAAAAGACTCATGGTTTTTTTCCGATTGGATTTCCATGTCAAATTCCTCGTGTTTGTAGAACGATATTCTCGTCGAGATAATTTACACCATCAGTAACTAAATATACTTATTCCATAATTTACGGTCAAAGGGTCACAGTTTGATCAAAAAGTTAAATTGTGGCAATTTTTTAGGGACGGGGGGGGGGGGGGGGGAAGTATAATTTACTCTAATTTTATGTTTTTGATTTTTTAATGATTAATTATATTTATAAAAAAATTGGTAGAAAAATTAGTCTACAATACAATTATATATTAAATAAGTAATTAAAAAGAATTAAATGTTAATAGAATAAAATATAGTGATGCTGATATAGCAAAATCTGAAACATTAAAATGCTGACGTGGTAGAATCAGAAAGAATCTCAAGACTCCTTGTATTAGAGATGCTCTTATCTAAGGGCATCCGCAATGCTATTACCTAAGGGCTCTCTTCTGATCTCTAGACTTTATTATTGGAGTGGATAGAAAATGAGAAAAGTCTAAAAGTGAGTCTTTGAAATTCCAGACTCACTCTCCAGATTCCAAACTCAGTTCATCCAATAAGAAATAGACACATGTAATCAATAACAATTACTTTTTGAAAAAAATAGTTATAACTATTTGGAAATAAAAAAATCAATATCTTCTAACTATAAAAAAACTCAATCGTCACTTATGCCTACTTATATAATTTTATATTGCTACCCTTTATTTTTGCAATTTTTATTTTATCCAATTTTATATTTTATTTTTTAGGAACAAAACACATTTTTATATAATTTTATATAGCGTATTTTAATTTATTTTGGGAACAAAATACAAAAACACATGAAAATACAAAACACATGAAAGGGTAAATTAAAGCGGCTCTTTTTCTTCCCGTTGAACATCCCATTTTATATTTCAATTATGTACTCCCTAATTTCAATATATTATGTTTTTAGTTTTATTTTATGCAATTTGTATTTTATTTATATTTACTCGAATAGTTTTAATAAAACGTACTTAATTTGTTTATGTGTTTTATTCATATAATTTTCTCTATAACTTTACATTGTTATTTTTCTTAATGGTTAATTATATTTATATAATATAATTATATACTCCTTATTAGATAACTAATAAAAGCATGGAGAGAGTTGAGGGATGCCGTTCGTTCCCCAATGAAAGTGTGGAGAGATTTTGAGGGAGAGTTTTTTAAGTCTCTCTTTTTCAGATTTTACAATAATTAAGGCGCACATAAAATGAGAAAAGTCTAAAAGGGAGGTTTTGAATTTCCAGACTAATTCTCAAGATTTACAACTCAATACATCTAATCAAAATCAGACATGTATATATATAATCAATTACAATTTTTTTTTTAAAAAATAAAAATTAGTTTCATTTATTTTTTAATTAAAAACCAATCATCCCCAACTGAAAACAAAATCTGAATCATCAATCATGTCTACTTATAAAATTTTATTTTGTTATTCTTTTATTTTTTTATGTTATTTTTATTTTATGTAATTTTATATTTGGCATTCTCTTAGCAATCTTATATTTATTTTTTATGTTTGGCATTCTCTCAAGGATCAACCAAAACGAAGCCATTATACATTTCATTTATGTCTATTTATGAAATTTTAATTTGTTGTGATTTTAATTTTATTTTATGCAGTTTATATTTTATATGTGTTTGCTTAAATGTTTTCAATGAAATACACACATTTTATTCTTTGTATTTCACGTGTGTTAATTTTATATAATTTTATGTTGTTGATTTTTCTAATTATTAATTATATATATAAATTAAACAAATTTTGGTAGAAAAATCAATGTCTAATATAATTATATTAGATACATAAATAAATTGAAATAGAAGTTAATTGAATAAAAGAGAGTGGAATACTTATTATTTTCAATGTTCTACTCATACTTTAGTCATTTTCTGTAATTCAGCGTAAGCTATCAAAATATAAATGTAAAATTTTGGAACGCATTTTAGGCAATTTTTGGTATAAAAATATACCCTACATTAAAATATATGTGGTTGTTAAAAATTAAGAAATCACCTTCAATATAAATAAAATATAGAGAAAGTACCAAAAAAGGAGTTTAATATTTTTATTCCAAAATAAGACCTGTACATCGATACTTCATAATAATTTTTGGTAATGTATATCGACTTGAATGACAGTGTATATCCGTTTTGAAAATAAAAACATGAAATTGTATTTTGGTATATTTTCTACCTCTACCGTTCCAATTTTGATTAAAATATTTTTTCTCACCTCCTGACAGCTTTTATTTATTTGTGTGTTTTCATCAATTATTTGATATAATAAAATATTTTTGCCAACACATTTTTTGTAGAACTTCTGATGCAAATTTTTAATATGTACTTTTTATATTTTATTGATGTGATAATTCACAAATAAAATGATTTCAAAATATACAGGTCCATTTGAAATTATCAATTCCAAATCTACATATTTTTGTACTACCAAATTTCAATTATATAGTTCAAATTCTATATACCAAAAGAAGTTATGATATTTTACCTCATATTCCGTAAATCTCAATTTGTAATAAGAGGGAATATTTTTTTTTTCTTAAAAATTTCCTCTTTCTCCTTTGTCAAATCAGTTTTTTTCTAAATCTCATATTCCCTGTACACTTTACTGACTTTAGTGGCGTCCATCTCCGCTTCTTCTTTCTCTCGTCGGCAGCTCTCAGTTCTGCTACAACCGCAGGTATTTTCTTCTTCCATTTTAACACAATCTCGAGCTTCATTTTGATCAGGTCTCTCCGCTCTCTTTTAGTATGCTTTTAGCTTCATTGTCTTCTGTTGGATCTGTGATTTTTCAGAGCTTTGTCTATACGCCATCGATTTGCGCAGGGAATACGTTATTGAATCTGTAGATTAAAGTTTAGATCTGTTAGTATCGGTTTAGTTTTAGTGTTCTGATGATTCTCTTCTCTTTTTGTAGTTTGAGGTAATGATAGTTCATTTTCAAGATTTCATTCAATTAGGCATTATATCTGTTCATTTCTGAGATGTGCATTAGTTGTGTTTGTTCAGTATTTCCCATGAACTATGCTGGTTTCTAAAATAATACGGGGAGTTTACCTAAATAGTACTAAAACTATGTCGACTTTATCAATGTAGTACCATATGTTTTTATTTTCCAATGTAGTACCACTGGTCATTATTCAAGTAACGGGAGTCGCTCGAAGAGGGGAGAGGTACGAAGTCACTCGACCTACGGGAGAGGAATCTCTGTACCTCTTCGTACCTTTCAGTCGAGCTTTCCTTCGGAACCATGACTGGACATTGTTCAAACTAAATGTCTACCATCACTGGACCCGCCACTAGATATTATTCAAGTACTATTTAGGGAATAAAAAAAGTTTAAGTACTACATTGGGAAATGATATATGTTTTAGTACTATTTAGTGCAAATTTCACAAATGGTATCCCGCTCTTAGGCTTGTGTGATTGATTCGCGCATCGTTGTAGCAAATTGTTTTTATAAGTCTATTTGATCAAAAAAAAAAATTCCTCCAAGGTTTTCATAAAGAGTACTTTGTGTCTCCGCATCTAGGTTTGATTAATTGATTCGGTTGTCTTTGCAGGAGATTGTTTGTAAGAAAGTGCAATGGCTGATATGTATCAATACCCCACAGTTGCTCAGAAGGTGGCTTACCTCCATTTGAGCTCGAATGCTCAGCATCAAGATGCTCAAGCTCTCTATGGGGGAATTCGAAAGCCTGTTCTCAACCAGATGGGTTTCACCTATCGAAACCACATCACTAATGGGATACAGTATCTGAACACTCAGCCATGCAAAGCCACCGAAGATCTGTCATTGATTACAGCAAATGCTTCTCCTGTGTTTGTCCAGGCTCCTGCTGAAAAAGGGTTTGCTGGCTTTGCTATTGATTTCCTCATGGGCGGAGTTTCTGCTGCGGTGTCAAAGACTGCTGCTGCACCAATTGAGCGCATCAAGCTTTTGATCCAAAACCAGGATGAGATGATTAAGGCTGGTAGACTTTCTGAACCTTACAAGGGAATTGGTGATTGTTTCAGTCGAACTATTAAGGATGAAGGAATTATATCATTGTGGAGAGGAAACACGGCTAATGTCATCCGTTACTTCCCCACTCAGGTATAACAAACTCTCGAATACAGGAAAAAAAGAACTCTGGTTCCTTATTTACTAGTAGATTGTGGAAACTGCACCACTTTAAATCCTTGGTATTTTTAGTCCTTCGTTAGAGGAAAGCTTCGATCTATTTTCTGAAAAGGAAATCTTTTAAATTTCTAATTTTTAAAGATTGTAAAGTGTCAAAAGTGATTGCTCAAGACTGAAACCAAACAAAAATAAGATTTACATAGCTAGATCACTTTTTTTAAGGAAGCTAGATCACTTATTGTGTCCCTATAAGATCAATAAAAGTAAAAAGATTGATATTTTTAAAAAAGTTATCAACAAAAAACTTGGTCTTAAAACTTGTTGATTAAAGAAAAACTATACACTGAATTCATATCTTAATTCAGTGTATTTTTCTTTTTATTCTTTTTTGAGTGAAATCAATTTCATAGATTATCGTAAAACATTTCTTAAAGCGAACAAAAGGTTAACATGTGATATAACTATTTACAGTCAATATAATTTTTATTTCATTAAAAGAAGTTCATTCGTTAAGGTATTTCATACGGAGTATTTGTCAATTTGATTTTTTGACAATTTTTTTCTCTATCCAAGTGGATGTGATCGTACAAAGACTCATTTATTTACTTGAAATGCAATTTGTTTATACGGAGTCTAATGTTGCTTTTTTTATATACTACCTCCGTCCCAGAGTATTTGTCCACTTTCATTTTTACACACCATCCAATACACTTCTTTAATCCATTTTATCTTGTAATTTGTATATTAAAAAATTATAGAAATTATATATTAATAATCTATATGTTAAGACAAATCAAATAAGATCACACATGACTATATTTAGGCTTACACATTGAGAGAATTTGATGAGTCAAAGTGCTTAGATGAAGAGTTCCAAAAGTCAAAACTGGACGAATACTCCGGGACGGAGGGAGTAATTATCTTAATATCATTAAAAATTAGATTGATTTATTATAAATTACTGTTTTCTTCTAAAATGTAATTAAACATCACTTTAATACCATATAGAATTAGATTTGGTGAAATTACTAATGAATGACAAAATCTAATATGTCACCACTAGTGGGTGATCAAAGTGTCATTTCCCCTAAAAAAAATTTGCATTTTTTTTGTTTAATCGTAGATAATTTTGAGCTAATGATCTTTTATGTTTCTTTAGGCATTGAACTTTGCATTCAAAGATTATTTCAAGGGCCTTTTCAACTTCAAGAAAGATCGTGATGGTTACTGGAAATGGTTTGCTGGCAACATTGCATCCGGTGGTTGTGCTGGTGCTTCCTCATTACTCTTTGTTTTCTCTTTGGACTATGCACGTACCCGTCTAGCTAATGATGCCAAAGCTGCTAAGAAGGGAGGTGAAAGACAGTTCAATGGTTTGATTGATGTCTACAAAAAGACATTTGCATCTGATGGTATTGCTGGACTCTATCGTGGATTTAATCTTTCATGTGTTGGTATCTTTGTGTACCGTGGGTTGTACTTTGGATTGTACGATTCAATTAAGCCTGTTGTTTTGACGGGAAAGCTAGAGGTATGTATTTCTCTAACCCCATATTTTCTCTCACTGCTCAGTTTAGAAAAAATGTGCTTAAAGCATCTCTCTTATCCCAAAAATAGGCTGGTTTGGTTAAACCAAATTAACTTTTCATGCAACTTTCCAAAGATGTATGTATCGTTAAATTAGTTTAACGCACTAAGGCAATTATGGACTTATGGTAGTATAATAGCAATTTATGACAGCGTTACCATATCAAAGTTTAATTGTTGTAAACATGCCAAACATGATTCTCTTTGTTTGGACACTAAATCTTTTCTCCCTTTCTACTTTAGATAGATATCATGTGGTCCATTTTACAAGGGTAATTGGCTGAAATGACTAAAATATATTCATTTTTTAAATAATAAGCTTTAGGGAAGTACAAAGATTTAACATCCATTTCAATCAAATGAGCAAGTCAAAACTACTTACGGCTGTGGTTATCCTGATTATTTTGTGTTCTTATTCGCCCATTATGTCTACCTAATCTACTATTTTCACATTTGTGCTTTGGGACACTCTCTTTTCCTCTGCACCAAAGCCGAAACTATTTTGTTGACATTTCGTCACCCATTGAACTCTGTCACAGGATAGCTTCTTCGCTAGCTTTGCGCTTGGATGGGTCATCACGAACGGTGCAGGTCTTGCTTCCTACCCAATTGACACGGTTCGTAGAAGAATGATGATGACGTCTGGGGAGGCTGTCAAGTACAAGAGCTCTCTCGATGCCTTCTCTCAGATTGTCAAGAACGAAGGTTTCAAATCCCTTTTCAAGGGGGGTGGTGCAAACATCCTTCGTGCTGTTGCTGGGGCTGGTGTGTTGGCCGGCTATGACAAGCTTCAGGTGATCGTTTTTGGCAAGAAGTATGGGTCCGGCGGCGCATAATGTGGGGACTATCTTTCCCCACGGCTATGCTAGATGGTGACGAAAAAAACCCGGTGTCCCGGTGTGAGAATTCATTCTGCAGCATTTGAATAATTTGATTTTAGAGGGTTTGAGCCCAAACTTTACCCTGCCCTTTTGATGAGGAGAGATTGTTTTTTTTTCCTCTCGTTTTTCTTTTGCATACCTTTTGAGTAAGGAGAAGTTCACAAGATTCTCAGAACTTATAAATTATAATTCAAGTTTTTTATTTGGGATTTTAGTTCTGCGTAATCTTATTGGGTTCCTCTTGGCTTTATTTCTAGGGTGTTGTGTTTGCACAAGTTTTCCATCATGTCCGGTAGAGCCAAAGATTCACTATTTTTTAAGTAAAATGACTCGTTAAACTGTCAGTGCTTTTTTAAATAGTAAAATACTCCCTCCGTCCCAAAATATAATCAATGTTATGCTAAACGAAGTAATTTTTTGAATTTTTTCAATCCATTTTATTTAAAGAATGGTCTACAAATGAAAAATAAAACTTACATATTTAAAAACCAAGTCAAAAGTTCTACAAAACAAGTGGTGACAAGATTATTTTATTCTATCAAATAATCAATGAAAATGCAAAAGTAAATAAAAGTTCCCGGAATTTTTAAATAGTGGAGTGTTGCTTATATTTTGGGACGGAGGGAGTAGTAGTTAGTCAATGTAACTTTCGATGCTCATCATGGGTGATCTGAAAACAGTCGCTCTCTGTTTTAAACATAGAGTTTAGGCTATTTACGTGATTACTTGTGGTTTTTAAGCTGGGGTCTCTTTGGAAATAGTCCTACTTTCGAGTAGGGTAGGGTCTGTGTACATACATTCTCTTGAGACCCCTACTTTTATGAGATTCAATTGGATTGTTGTATTGTGTTTGTATTAGTATTGCATTTAGGAGAACCTTGGTCTGGAAAACAAATTGAGTATGAAACTTAATTTCTCTCCAAAAGTTTTACTCCGTACTTGAAAATTACTCTCTAAAACTTTCTTCCCGATAATTATTCCAAACGAACAAATTTTATTTATTTATTTATTTATTTATTTATTTGTCTATTTTCATTAGGTATTTGTTAAAATTATGTAGTCATGAAACTTTTAACTTATCAAATTCTTTGGGGAATAAAAAAGATTTATTTTTAAAGTTTACTCTAACAAAGAGATAAATTGAATAAAGATACATTCAGTCAAACTTTGTAGTTTACAATGGGAGTATGATTGAAAGTTATACAAAAAAAATCAAAATAGTATGAGTTAAATAAAAAAAATCATAAGTTAAAAGTGAATTTTTTAGGACATACAAGAAAGATGGGTAGCATATACTCCTCTCTTTAACAGCTTTATTTTTAAATATAGAGTACTTTAGAAACATACTATAATGTTTTTCAAAAAAAGAAAAAGAAAAGAAACATTTTAGTGATTTTTCTTTTTGAAGTGTGATGGAGATTGAGAGGAACGATGGCCATCAAGCTGGGTAACCTAAAGGGAAGCTCGACAAGCAAACACTGTCTAGCCATGGATAAGGGTGGACAAGCTTCTAAGAGCTTGCTCGGTGATGATATGAGTTCTGAAATCTAGAAAATAATATCGATTCTAGTGACGTGTATATATTGTGTGGCGAGGGGAGTCAACTGGTCATATCTTTTTATTTTGCCCTCTCACAGATGCGGTTAAGCAGCTTAGGGTTGTAAATGGATGATCGAAAATTCGATTACCGTCCGCATTTGTATCCGTTTCTACGGAAAAATATCTGCGTCCGTTAAAAACGATTATTATCTGTATCGGATTAAAAATATCTTATTGGTAAACGAATACGAATTTGGTAATCATACATCCAATCCGTTTATAATTCGCTTCGCATGGATATCTGTTTAAGTAATCGTTTATCGGTGTATCCAATTCGTTATACTACCTCCATTCCTGATTATTTGTCCAGTTTTGACTTTTTTCGGTCAATTGTTTTTATCCTTTGACCTATAATTAAATAAAATGTATAATATATATTAATTAGATAAAATAATATTTTGAAAATATCTAATGTAGTAAATCTAATAAACTATTTTTGTATCAATATCTAATATCATTTTTATTTATTTTGAGGTCAAAGTTTACCAATTTTAACTGAAAAAAGTCAAAAGTAGACAAATAATCATGGACGAAGGAAATATATAATTTTTCCTCATGTTTTGTTTTTATATTTTGTTTTTCTATTGATATCTCTAAGTATAAAACTCTTTTATATGCAAAATATAAGTGT
This sequence comes from Cuscuta australis, assembly GCA_003260385.1. Classification (NCBI taxonomy): domain Eukaryota; kingdom Viridiplantae; phylum Streptophyta; class Magnoliopsida; order Solanales; family Convolvulaceae; genus Cuscuta; species Cuscuta australis. The sequence continues at coordinate 2,586,453 of NQVE01000161.1, forward strand.
AGACACAAAAATATGCGTAGACACATAAAAAAGAAATAAAGAAAAATAAGAAAAAAATTAAACTGTAACAAATTACGATTGAATGAATAATATTTGGACTTAAAACTTAATTTAAAATTAAAGTATTGTTCAATTTGACTTTAAAAATTTAAAACGAATATATCCAATATCCGACAGATGCAGATACGGTTTTAATTTTTAGTATCCGTCAAGATCTATATCCAAATTCGATATCCGATAAAAATAAACAGATCCGGTCTAGTGAATATCCGTTTATACTCAAAAGGGGGTGATTGGCATCTGTCGCAACAGTTTAGGATATGGTTTCAAGTGGTATCCCAAGTTGGTTCGTTGATGGAAATGAGCGACTTGGCGTGGACCATCAGGTCGATTTGGGAAGTCCGGAATGATGCCCTATGTGGATGCCATTCCTTCGTGCTCGGTGGAAGCAACATTATTTCAGCGTGTTTCTGAGGGGACTTTCGTTGTAGCCGCGAATGGTAGAATGGTCGGGCCTCAAGATCATCCAATTGCAGAGGCGTTGGGTTGTAAAGAGGCTTCTTCTCGGTGGCGCGCAAGAGGGATTGAAGAAGAGATTGGGAGTATCTCCCAACACCATCACTTGGGAGGGTTTGTGATATAATGACATATCAAATCCAAACCTTATTTAGGTTTCACCAAGCACCCACAAAAACCAACAAAGGGTTCTTGTATAAGAAGATATCAGAACCCACCTTACATGTTTTCATCAAAAAAAGAAGTCCCTAATTCTGAATGGATATCAAAACTAGCACCAACTAATAGCAAATGTTCAACAAAAGGAAAACACACAAATACTGAGTTTGTATAAAATTGGTCCCTGTAAAATTTTCAATTAAAAAAATTAGAGGGACCAAAAGCAAAACTCGCTAATTTAACATGGATCAAAAACATGGTTTAACCCAATAGAAAATCTAGGGCTATTTCCTTTGAAAGGTCACTATGAGAGTACCATATTTTAGTTGTTTCAGGTTTAAAATAAATAGTACCAAGTAAATAAATGAAAACTCTTGCAGGTAGACTCCATGCCAGCTTAGAATAAAAATTGAGTGTCCCAAATCAAAGTGTCCAACTTAAATAAAGGCAATGGAGTGTGCTCTAAACAAATCACTAACCTTCGGCGTAAACGTGTTCCAAGTTTTGTTCACCTCCTTGATTTCTTCTTAGATCCCCTTGAAGGCTTTGGTTGCTCAACATTTTGCGATGCTGCTTTGGGATGTCCAGTTTGGTTTGGTTTTGAAGTGCTACCGCTGGAAGTTTCTTTCGCCACTGCGCCTTGTGACCCTCTTACTTGCGCTGCCCTTTTGTCCTTTCTCTTCGGTCTGTAACTGGACCTCTCTCTCTTCGGGAGCCACCGTTCTGGATCTGGAGGTGGGCCCGGATTTGCAGGATCAAACCCTTTAGGGTATCTAGGTTTTCTCTTCCTCTTCTTCTTTGTTCTCTCCTTGCTCTTTGTCTCGTATGCTTCGGGGACCCCACGTGTGGGCCCTCCGTCAATGTTCTTGGCACCTGATGTTTTCTCCAGTGCATCGATATCAACCGCATGTAAATCTGGAAGCGGTTTCAGCTTCTTCTCGTAAGCTTCCGCCTTTTCAATGTCCGATTGGGCAGTTGTTTGGACCAACCCAACCAAAGCCTCCATACCTCCTTGGCGATTGACAAGGTCCTCGTACAGCCGTGCAGCCTCATCCTTCCGCCCATGCCGGAGTTTAAATGCGGCAGCCTCTTGTATGATGATGTTGAGGTTATTATTAACTTCTTCGCTCATGGAGTTTGAACACCACTCGATTGCGGCATTAAAGACTGAATCAGCTCCGTTAATGTCCCCGGCCTTCTCCTTGAGGGAAACGAGTGTGGCGACCGTCGCTGGCTTGTGTTGGATGTCGTGTATTCTGCTGAGAGAGTCGGCGGCAACCTGCGGATGGCCTGCAGATGCAGCAACCTGTGCCCTTGCTAGCAAGACAATCTTTGACTTCTCTGGAAACTTGTCCGCGAACTGCCCTAATACTTCTTCGGCTTTGACCGCCTTGTTTTCCCTAACATGTAAAGCGGCTTGAAGAAGCACGGGCACCGCGCTGTCGGGGAATATTCCGGGCAGTGCAGCTACTAGTTCTCTAGCCTGTAGCATTTTTAGTAATAAAAAATATATGAATTTCAATCAACAAACTTTGGTTAAATACTTGTAGGATCATTTGGTAATTTGACCAATCCACAAGGAGGTAGACGTAATTAACACTAAGAAGATAGAAGAAATAAAATGTGAATAACCTTGTCCATTTTATTAGAATGAAGTAGCAATAGAACCCAATTGGTAAACACTGTTTCCCTTTGCTTTGTCGAGAGCTTCAATTCAAGTCCGTGTGCAAGCTTGAACCTTGATGGCCCATCACTTTTCTCTACTAGTATATCAAGCTTCCTCAGACTATCTGAAACATCTTTATGACCCCTCAAAGCAATAAGGTTATTTATTGCTATTGCAAGCGAAGACTCGCGTATTGCATCTGCAAGTGAGGACTCATCTGCCAATCTTCTTCTGATAAAATCAGTATAGGATTCTCTCGCTTCTTCTTTTCCAAGAATCTGTGAGGGGATTCTATCTCGCTTAGATGCAGCTCAATAAAGGGATTGTGGAAAGTCACCGCATATGATATATCATCATTTTACCTGCTGAACAAATGCCAATTGAACAGCTATAGGTGCCAATTCCATTTCAATCTTGTCATCACCTAGATTATCTTCCATGAGTTCTTCCTGACCAATTCTGCATAAGTTCAAGCCAGCATGTCACTGTTTTATCTCAATGTACTCTCCACCGGTATCAAAACATTAACTTTTCCATCAAATGCACAACATGAAAATGCTTACTTACAGACTAGCACTCTAGTAAATTAGATTTTTATAATGTATCCATAATATATGGTAGAGTAAAAGATTTAAACTTTAGGAAGATGATCATGTGAATGACATGTGTGATTATAACCCAACTCACAGCAGAGGCATTGTGAAAATAAATTTGACTCGCTATTAGATAGAACAGAATGCTACATTACAAGATTATATTAACTGTGATTACTTGAAATAAATTCATATTCGAAAGTTCCCAAAAAGATGTTTCATTATTTTTCTATAAGAATATCATATAAAGTATTACAAAATCAAATAAAATGTTCTAAGCTTAAGGTTAGCACCATCAAAGTCCTAGATTTTGAAATCCAAAGTTTGCTTTGATCAATGCATTTGTATAAACTATTTATAATAGCTTATGGCATATGTGCTTTATCATAAGTAGTTTCTCTTCTTTCTTGTTTTTTTTTTGAAAAAAATTGCAAATCTTGTGCTTTCTTAAATAAGCATTAAGTTTTCCACCACCAAAAGCACTTTTACCATTTTAAAGTGATGTGATTATTTTCTTAGGTAAAAGTACCTTACTTTCTCTAACACTTATTCTTTGTAATGAAGTCTTATCAGACACTCTTTATTACTTTCTCACATGTGTTCATGTAAACACAAGAACAAAGAAAAGGCTCTACCTTCGTGCTGACAGTAGCAATTGTTCAGCATCGTTGTATTTCTGGTTTTGAATTAATGAGCAGGCAGTGTTAAATGCCAACTCATATGTGCTAGTTGGTTTAACCCTAACAGAGCTTAAATATCCCTGCACTTCAGGTGCCCTTCCAGCAGAAACCAAGCAAGCAACCATATTTGTCTCTTGTTTGTCTATCTTGGACTGCTGGAGTTTATGATAAATATCAATACACTCATCTGCTCTTCCCAACCTGTATAAAATCTGAGATTCCAAAAGCACTTTTGCAGAGTTTTCCTCTTTCTCTTTCAAAGTCTTCAAAGCTTCATTGAGCTTGTTTTGTCGATACAAGCAATATGCCTTGAGAAGACATAACATCACAAGAAAAACGTAAGCTTCGACAAGGTCTGTTTTCACTTTTCACGGACACGATAGACACAAAAGCTTTCAATATTTGGTTGTTGAGAGGGGGATTATAGTCTTTCAAGATAACTGCTAATTTCATTTCATCCACTTCTAAAATATAGACCCCGTTGTTTCAAAAATACGAGCTCCTGATTTTCCACCACTTTATTTTTGTTTAACCAGGTTTATGAAAATCTGCTTCATTTACTACTCTTCCTAAGCTGCAGCTGGCATCATATGTTTCTCTCCGTTCTCAACCCATCTACTAAGCAAGTAAAGTGAGAATGTGGTCTCATTTTGTTACATTCACAATTCAGGATACTAAGATTACATTAGCCTACGAAAACAACTAATTTCCCAAGCAAAGAATAAATCATACTCCAATAAAATCAGCAAAGGTTTCACATCTACATAGTAACCATATATTGATTAAATGTATCAGCCAAAGATCAGCAAGCATTTATGCATTACCTTGAAGAAGGAGAAATCTACAGATGTCTTCTTAGAGATATCGTGGATACTTGCAAGAGCTTCATCTACCTTATCATCAATGATCAATGCCACTATTTTACACCGCACCGCATCCTCGTCCCCAGGCGCAACAGCCAGGACTTTAATCGAACCGGAATTGAAAATAAAAGAACACAGTTGAAATCGAAAATCATTTGTAACGAATGTATGCATGCACCAGATCTTAACGCGTATGTATTTTCAATGAAATCAAACTCACTTTGATCGGCAACTTTGACGATTTGCCGGTATTCTGATCCTTTGATATGCCGATCCAGTGAAGTGAACAGATCCTCCACGGAGACGGCAGGCGTTGCCGCCGCCGCCGCCGGCTTCGATTTCGATTTTGGAGCCATCGGAAAACAGCACTCTCTGAACGGCCTTTGTCCAACTGTCCAAGTTCAGATGAGGAAATTAGAATCACATTATTGGGCTTCATAGAAGTGGTAATTGTATAATTGGGCTGTCCACTTTCTATTTCTGGGTGGTTTGGGCCTCAGACCCATATTTCCCTTTTTTTATTGACATAAACTTTGTTCTTTTATGTTGGAAAAGTTAATTTCCAATTTTTTCTATCGGACCAACTTCTTCTACTTTATTTCAATTTTTTTCAATAATCACTTAAAAAGTGTATTTATATATGATGAATATACAATAACATTATATATCTAAGTTTACAACATGATACGAACAATGACACATTCTATTTAATCTAAATTTAGATTTTTTTTACATATTTATTTGAGTAATTCTTGAATTGAGTGACTTATTAACGCTTAAATTCTTTCAATATTTTCCAATCCTTCCAATTTTTTCAATTCTTTCCAATTTCTTTCAACTCCTAATTTTTTCTAACATTTAACTCTGAAATTCTAATATAAAAAAACAGAGTCATAGTCAATCTCCCTTAAAATGAGAAAAAAGTCAAAATGAGATGGAGGGAACCTCAGACGTCTTATATGATAGAGTCACCATTATGCCGGTGGACCACAAAATCTTTTATAAAAACAATGTTTTTTTAGATGAAGCAAATAGTCACAAATTAAAACTTTTTTAAATATATTTTCTAAAAAAAAGCATGTGCACATTTTATTTTATTAAATTGCATAACAAACATAATGAATGTGGAATACTGATTGAATACTCTCTCTAATGCGTGAGTTTAATTATTATATGTTCAATAACGAACAACATCTTTCCTAAAAGACTAGGGGTCCTAAAATAACTTATGGACGTTATATACACCTGTACGTCATTTGACTTTTGATGCATTACAAAAATCATAACCATCACTTAAATGTAAATGAATGGAGATTGAAATACTTCCTATGTGGCTCCTAGCTAGTCTCTCTTTTCTTTCATTTCTTAATAAAGGTCAATCATATTTTCTTTTTCCCATAGTTTTATTGGTTTCTACAAAATCAATATGGAGTATATTAAATTATTTTTAGATGAAGGAGAGTATAGATAAAGCCATGTTGCATGCACGCGAGCTAAGGTGCGAGAGGGGTTTCTTCACATAATGATTTATATTCATGATGATGTTGTTCCCCCATCACACATACAACTATCATATAATGTCAACAATATAATAGAGGGTGCATGCTTCACTCCCTACTACCAATCTGCATTTAAAGTTTAATTTATTCATTTTAGCAATTGTTTGGTCGGTTTTGTGAATTTTCGGAGATGAGGCTCATCCTTCTTTTATAATGTCACATGAGCCATAAGACGTAGCTCAGTTGGTTGGGCAAAGGGTGTTAGAGGAGATAAACCGTAACCAAAGAGTCCTATCGTCCAACAATAATATTCTCGTTGCGTGTTAAGATGTTTGATTGAAATTATTTTCAAATCATTTTATATGAAAAATCGTATGGAATTTAAAAATAAAAATTACTTTGACCCTATGAATAGACGAATAGTAGGAAACATTATTGTTGGACGAATGGAGCATAACAGCTCCACCTCTATTTGCAAATGGCGACACCACAGATCTATCGTTATTTTGTTAATTTAATCGAACGTAACCGATTAAGGTAACATAAATAAAAAGTGGACAAAAGTAATGAGACAACCCAAAAAAAAAGTAGACAAAAATATGAGGGCTGAGGGAGTACAAATTGAGTTGCAATACTCCGTATTTTATAAAGCAAATATTAAAGATGTGAAGTTGCTCTAAAAATAGAAATAAAAATAATGAAAAAGTAAATATTAAAACTTTTTTATTAAGTGATTTATTAATTATTTTCGTTGTAACGACCGGATTTGACATTGTTAGTTCTCATTTTTTCCTATTAGGTAAATCAATACATGGCTTCTATCAGTCCGTTTATTTCCAATCAGAATTTAATAATCCACTTTTTACTTGATAGGGAGTAACTTTTTTTTAAATTCATAAGATCAAATTACAAAAAAATAATGATCTTATACTCCGTATTTTTTGAATGATATACTCCGTATTTCTGTAAAATTAATCTAATACGGAGTATATAAGAAGTGATATATGTTCGTGATAAGTGCAAGAGATGCACACTATATATGATTGTCATCCATTCACCATAAGAGCACTATGGTCTTGAAGCCCCGGGGCTTCAAACCGGGGTTTCAAACCTTCTCTCTCTGCCACATCAGCTTTAACTTACCCTAAAATTTCACTAGAAATGGGTTTGAAGCCCCGGGGCTTCAAACCTCTATTTTTTATATTTTTAAATATACATCTTCTAAAATTAAATTAATAACATTTTATCAATTAATTAAATTTAAATGAAAATAAATTATTAAATAAAAAAATCAATAAAAGGTAAATTAACCAAATAAGATTTGAGTAATGAAAACAAAAATACTCCGTATAAAAAATTATATTACTTTATGAAGAAATTACTGATTATTCGAGCGACTAAAAATATCTTCATTCAAATCGGGGTTGTAGTAACATATTGCAAACTGAAATAATACATTAATTAAAAAATACAGTCAATAAAAAAGTATGTTAAATTTAAAAAACAACAAAAAAATTACATTACAAAAGAAAATTTAAACAAAAAAATATTACATTAAACAATAAATTATAGAGTAAAAAAATTATGTTTGTGTTTGTTCTATTTTTTTAAAGAGAAAGAATATAAAGAGTAAAAAAAATATTTAGTCTTATGGCATTTATGTAATTTTTTGTTGTTTTTTAATGAATGAAGCCCGTGAAACATTTGAAGCATAAAGGATGAAGCTCCTTTGAAGCCCCAGGGGGGCGGTGTTTGCTGCCCCTTTGGTGTTAAAAGAGGCAATAACGCCCCGGGCGTTATGCCCATTACCAGTGCTCTAAGGAGTTAAAATCAAGTACTCCCTCTCTCATGTAATAATGTTTGATAGTGTCTTTTTTATTTGTTTCAAAATAAAGATCTACTACCCATTTTAAGCAAAAAAAAATTGTGACTTACATTATTTTAATCGCTTCTGTACTATTTTCAACTGCACAATTTCATTTTTTTCTTAGGTTTGTGCTCGTCTAATTCAGTCACGTCAATGCAAGACTTAGGGTGTATTTAAATTTTTAGCTAGTTCTTTATCATCCAAGCCACGTCCTCCATACAAGAAAGACCCGCGGGCCGCGGCGTAGGAAATGAAGAATGCTAGGGGTACACCATTTGGTGTACCCCATTTGTCCCCCACCCATTTCTCCACCATACAAATTTTTTTATTTTTATTTGTTTAATTCTTTTTTATTTTTTTGCCTTTTTTGTGGTGATGGAGGGGGTGGGGGACAAATGGGGTACACCTTTGGTGTAGGAAATTGATTGAAAGAGAGGTGAACCAAATTATAATCTTAATGCAAAGCCTAAACATTTCATCCTATTTAATTTGACCAGTTGAGCTATGCTTCTGAACATACTAAGGACACAATATATACCGTACAATCGTCATACGATATTTCCTGTAACCGCGGTTAGTACTAAATTACTAGCTACTGTATACTCATTTTTGAACAATTGAATCCTCATTTTCGAGTAATTGAACACTTCCTTTTTCTAAACTTTAGTTATGTTGGAAAATGAATAATTAGTTACTCGAAAATGAGTAATCAGTTATTCAAAAATGAAAAGTAATTTAGATACATACAAAACACCGTACATCTGGACGTAGGAAGGAAGGAGGGAGTGGTTAATAACTCCATAAAAACGAGTAAAAATGGAACAAGTAAACCACCGAACAAAAATGCGGAAGGGAAGGAGTTGTTAAGCAAACTACTGCGTCGTCACATCTATCTATAACTGGATTTGGAGAAGAAGTGTCTTCTCCAAGCTGAGCTGATCCGCCATATTCGAGACTCCTTCACGTCTCTCTCTCTCTCTCTAGACTGACATGCCAAACACCGTGAGCTGAAAGAAGAAGAAGAAGACGACAGCGGTCTGCGGCGGGCGTTCGCAAAAGCAAGTCATGTCGGCTCTTTAATCTCCCCCCCCTCCATCTGTACGAGAATCGCCTTTTTCCCCCCCCTTCTTTGAATGCTTTTGATTTCATCTTTTTTCTCAGATCGATCAACGCGATTCGCGATTCGATTTGTCTCTGGTTAGCTGCTATTCCATCTCCTGTCGTTTTTTCCTTCTGGAATTCTCGAAATAGAGGTTAATTAGCCGATTTCCGGTAAATGCGGCGCTGTTTTTCCATCTTTGATCCGCCTGGTTCTTCGCGAAATCGTCAAAAGATTCTACCTTGTAGAGCGTTTCTGTTTCATCCTTTTCGTTTTTGAAATTCGTATGAGGAAAGGAGATGGAATTCGTTCTTCGGTGTTTTTTTGTTTTATGATTTGTTGCTGTGGATTTTGTTTAAGCTTTTGATCTGTGACAGGTTTTGGATTCACGGAGCCGGGCTTGTATTGATGAAATTTGAGAATTAGGTGTGTTCTTAGTAATTTGATTACCTAAACATTTTGTTTGGTTAGTGTTAGTTTAAATTTAGAGTTGTTGGATCAATATATAGAGAGGGGAACTAATCATGCAACTTTTATTTAAATGTTTTGTTATAGCTACTTGTCCATTATAGTAATCATTTCTCTTTTAATACTATAGGGTTACAAGAATTTATATTTTGCAGAGGCAATCTGCTCTTTCATCTTTTCAACTCAAGATGAGCGGGAGCCCTCACGAGGGATTTGAATTCCGGAGCTCTACAATGCCGTACAGTTCAATAGGAAGTTTCATGGATTTCTTTGGAGCCATGGCATATGACCACATGAACTATATCTTTGCTGATGATACTACATATGCTCCGGTGAGTGATCTGTTCGTTTGTTTATACTACTCCATACAAGTGTGCCACTGTACTAGAGATTTCAAGTGCCTACCATTTTTGCGCCCTTTGTGTTTTTCATCACTTGGCCATGTGGTGTGATGAGAACGATCGATCAATCGGGAACATATGGTTGGAAATTGGAATCCATTTAAGGCATTGTCTTTTCGGTTTAATTTTAAGTCGAGACGTCGGGAATCTGGAGTAAATATAATACTTCATATAAAAGTAAATCAAATTTTAACTGGAAACTGAAACCGATAACTGTAACCTGGTACTGGAGTCTAGATAATTGGAATAAAATGTTAAAAAGAGAATGACATCATTGGTCTCATTTTTCTTCCTACTCGTAGACAATCAATGTGTCATACTCAACACACCTCTTCAATCTAAACCAGGCTAGGGGCAAAGGCATTGCCCGCTTGCCCCTATGATGGGTGGTTGCCCGACAAACCATTGTTGCACAGGCTTTGATCTGTTGCCATCTTTAACTAGCTTCACCTCACACTTAAATGCTTATACTCAAACTAAGTAGCTCTTACTGCAACATCTTTCTATTACGGAGTATTATCTTTTATGGTGGGAGTGTTCTTCTCATAGAGAGTTTAAGATCGGGAAGGACTGTCTAATATGCATCTGTCGTTGCTTCTGCCTCTTTCAGGAGACTGTTTACCCGGCCGTTTATACCAATCAATACAAATTTGGATTCTCTGAAACTGAGAATTCTTGTTATTATCATGATTATGGCAATGCCCATGTTTTGAACAATCAAATATCTGGAAATGAGGGACAAGATAGCCATTTAGAGAATCCGTCGTCAAGAGTTGCTGAAACTGAGACTGCAGCACTGGCAGATATGCATCATCAGGAAAATACGAATGCAGATTCCATGGAATGTAAGTTCTATTTTCCTCATTTCTTGTAACTTGTTACTTTTTCCTTGTGAATATTTTGGGCTTGTTTGGATCCTGAAACTTCTAGGGAAAAAGGGGGAAACTGTTCTGTTATGTTCCTATGTTTGCTTTTACTTTGGAAACACAAGGAAAATAAATTATGACTTTATGATTAGTTTTCTTTCCTTTAAATTTTTATATGATATGGAGTAGAAAACAAAAAATGAATGAGTATCAACATATATATACCCTGCTTAGAATACATTTATTGAGTTTTAGTCAATTATTTATTCTCTACCACATGTTCTCTAGCTTAAAATTTCCTACATAGTTTCCATCCTTATACTTTTTGACCCTTAGAAAAATGCGGATTTTATGATACCTTCTCTAAAGATTTCCCCATCCAATCTAGCAGGTCCACGAGGTCATCATAGTACTCATGTCAATGAGGTATGAAGAATCTTTTAAAATGCTTATGTTCAGCTCTTCTATCTTTGGTTATCCAAAATGTGCAATACGAGATGCAGGTTTGCTAGAACTGGTTTGTTAAATTCATCCTCTTACGAGTTAGTGCAGGTCGTTTGGCAAGACAATGTTGATCCCGACAACATGACTTATGAGGTCTGCCATCTAAATTGGTTTTCACATGCATGTGAATTTGTAGAATATGACTATTACTCCGTATTTAAGGCTATGTTTGGAACTTTTAATATAATTGATTTTTGAATCATCTTGGGATTGACTCATAGGAATTGCTTGAATTGGGTGAGGCTGTCGGAACTCAAAGCCGAGGACTTTCTTATGACCAAATCTCTTTGCTTCCCGTCTCCAAGTTTAAGCTCAAGTTTGGCCAATTCTTTAGGAAGAAGTCAAGAAATGAAAGGTAAGATCTTTCATGTTGGCATATTTAGTTCTTTGGTTTTAGGTGTGATTCTTTAATCCTTTGTTTGGTTGCGTCTGCAGGTGTGTGATATGCCAGATGGAATACAAGAGAGGCGATAGACAAATCACTCTTCCATGCAAACACGCCTATCACAAATCTTGCGGCAGCAGATGGCTCAGCATCAACAAAGTAACTCAACCGAACCTAAAAATAATTTGTACCGCTCAATTGCACGAATGCTCTCCAAGATTACATAACTATCATCAAATCTCTTAGAAATTCAATAATTTTACTTACAATAATACTCCAAGATTGCATATTGTTCACAGATATGCTTCTCTTCATTGGTAAATAATAAGCGTTTTGTAACTCTAACAGGCGTGTCCCATTTGTAACTCGGACGTGGTGGTGGTGGTGACCAATGCATCCAAGCACTAAAAGGTCTTTTACTTCTTTTGTTTTTTGTTTTGTTTTATATACATAGGGAAAATGGAGTGCATTTTGTTTCTTTTTTTTTCTTCCCCTTTTTTCCTCTTTAAACTTACAATAGTGGGCTCTACTTTACTTTTTCTGTTACTCTACATAATTTTCCTTCATTGTTAACAGTTCGTGTTAACAACGTATGAAGTACTCTATTAACATTGTCCATGTTAGAATATATGGAGGAGTGTGTTATCAAAAGTAGTTATAGTTTTGGGTTTGGAGGTTCCAAATCTTCTAATGATGTTTTACTTGTAACTCTTGTTGGTAGAGCTTAGTTGTAAGCTCTCTCTCTCTCTCTCTTAGTCCCATAAAAAAAATCTTTGTTTGATTTTGACGTAGGTTAAAAAGATGTGCTTGAAAGTGAAAAATTTATGGTTAAAATTTGTTTAAATGAAGGAAAAGTAGTGTGACTCGTTATTAAAAAAAAGAAAAAGAAGTTTTTTTTAGATGGAAAAAAATATATATAATATCTCTACTTGAAGTAGACATATTATATGGTTAGCAAAACCACTGGACTCAAATACACCTAAGGACCTCGCCGAGATAAACACAATGCTAACTAAATAAAAGTTTTGTGTTTAATAAGCATAAATGAGTGTTCATTATGTCAACAATTATTCACCCTAAATAAAACTTAAATGCTAAGTAACTAGAAAGTGATTGTACATTAAGACCGTGTTTTTTCCCCTGATCTGAATAGTTTTGATCCGATTAGAATATGTTCTGATCTAATCTGAATGTAGATATATTTAAAGTTATTTCTAATATGATCTTGTTTGATCTGATCTGATTCTAAAAAGAAAAAGTAGTAAGTAATAAAAATAAATTAAAGAGAACATTACTTGAGTTACAACAAATGTATAATATTCTTGTTACGATTGTGCACTTGAATCTCGACATACTCCATATTTAATATTACTCTGTATACCCTTAACGCCGAGTATGTCCAAACCAAACCAAACCAATGTGCCAAGTTAAGAATAGGTTATACTTAGTACATTATTTTACTCCTTCAATGTGGTCCTTGCCTTTCAACAACAACAACCCAGTTAAATCCCACAAAAATAAAATGTGGTCCTTGCCTTTCATAGATATATATTTTTTTATTATCAAATTTAATATTTTTCGACTATTGAGTGATTCACACTTTCACATTTCTATTTTATCGAACTTTTGGTGCACAAATATCACTTTTTTTCCCCACTTTTTGTCAGAATTTATACTTGTGCTTTTTGGAAAGATAAAAAGGGAAGAGGGGATGGGTTTTCAAGTGGGATTGGACTATTATCACATAAGAATACTTCACATTCAAGTCTCCAGTGTGCTAATTCCATGCCACTACACACTTGTCATTGGTTACAATAAATCCATATCAAATTGCTTGGAGTATCAAATGAAAGATTTGAAGATCACACAGCCTTTTCACAACATTTGCATAAATTCCCACTATGAACACGAGCACGAGAAGTTGTTCAATCCGAGTTACTGCCAGCCTGTAGGCGGGACTCAAATAAGAGCCTTACCGTGGTGAAGATGAGAGAGGGTTCGGCCATGGCTCCGTTCCCATAATCTCCACACGCGAGCCTCTTTGACACCGGAGGGATGAGAGAAATGCCAAACTCGTCAAGTGCCATGAGATGTCGTTCGGTGAATGGATTGGTCCACATGAATGTGTTCATGGCTGGCGCAACAAAAAGCGGTTTGCTGTAGTCCCATGCCCGCACTATGCATGTCAACAGGTTATCACACAATCCACCAGCAATCTGCAACATAATGCAGATGAAAATGTCACTTCGTAACCCATCTTTGTTGTTACACAAAAATCACGCGACATCAGAAGAGAATAAAGCTTAGGCCGCACTTTGTTGCGGGAAAATAAGTTGTTGAGGATAATATTTTTGTTGCAAGAAAAAGAAAAATCATGTTTCATCAAAAGAAGCTATAGTATGTATGAAACTTGATGAATTTTTCAACAAAAAAAAGTTGCAAACAAGTTAAGTATTAAATAATACAGTATTTGTTTAGAAAAAATGCTAAGATCTTTGAACTTTTGCTGGATTGATAATTATTACGGAGTACAAGAGTTGTTCAAGTACCTTGCCAAGACTAAAAAGTTGTTCATCAATGAAACATGACTCTTTTTTGGGGCGGCGCATGGAGTAAATGTGTAACCCCCAAGAATAGAAAACATAAAACTGTTTCAGGAATTGCTTTTTCAAGTGGAACCTTGATATTACCTTGGCAAGTGTGTTTGCTGACAAAGGAGCAATAACCATGATATCAGCCCACCGGCGAAGCTCAATGTGTAGCACACTATCACCTATCCTCTGCCATCCAGACCATTCGTCCTCATCAGTGTATAGAGCAACATTCTTTGGAAGAGAAGGTTTGTCTATGAAGTGCAGGGACGACTTCGTAGCAACAGCTTTAACTTCTGCCCATTCAGAAAAGCAATGGCATAGATTTGAAAATTTGATAGCAGCAACACTTCCACTAGCGGCAAGTAATATTCGAGGCTTCCTGGCAACAGTGTTGGCTGAAGATTGTTCCATATCTAAATCTACGGCATCCAGGTGTGCCATACCCTATCAAATTCCAACTACGTTTAAGATTTAGGCCAAACACAGTTTTTAGTCCCCCCACAAAATAAAAAATCATCCTTGCAAATTTGAGTCGTTTTCTTTTTAGTCTCTCTGTAAAACCCTTTTTAAAAAACAGATGTGGCTCAGACATCTTCATCTGGACTTTTATTTAGACACCATTCCCATTTCAATAATTTATTGAAACCAAGGAAGGGATAACTAAATGAAACTCATCATTCCCATTTTCAATTCACACCTGTCTAGAAATGAAGTATTAAGCATTTTGAAAAATATAACATGCATGAAGTTCTGTGAGCCACATAAGCTTTTTTGAAAAAACCGAGGTAGATGGGACACAAGAAACCGATGTAGATTACAGCACCGGACCTCTACACTGCATTCAAGATCTTGAGGCTCTTGCTTGCAAAGAAACATTGTCGTAAATGAAGGTTTGAGGTTTTCAAATGAGTGATTTGAAGAAGATTGAACAACTAGCTTATGTTCTAGCCAAGGGTGTTCTCTAACAATCTGGTCCTCTTTGTTGGATTGACTCCCCTCCAATTTGTACTCTTGATCTGATTATCTAAAGATACCCTAACCTTTGATTTCACATGGAAAAAAAGAGATATACTCCATCCATTTCAAAATAAACTTTAGTGTTTGACTTCATGAAGTTTAAGAAAAGTACTGAGAAGTGAAAAACGAGAAGTGTGCGATTGAAATTTGTTTAGGATGAGAAAGATTATCAACCACACATTCCATTCCTTAAAAGAAAATGAGAGAAGTGTGAAGTTTATTTTGGGACAACCAAAAAGGAAAGTGTGATGTTTATTTTCGGGACGGATGGAGTATATCACAAGACCGAGGACAAATTCACAATTCCTAGTAATCAAGAATCTTGACATAAACTTCCTCCTAGCAATTGAAATGTGTGTCTTGAAAACCCCATGAGGCCATGGCTTTGCGAATAAGGGTTTTAGTACAAGACTTGACACCTTCATGGAGAGACAGATCTAGAGCTTCTTCTCTAAGATCTTAAAGCAACTTCATCCATCATCTACAAGAACTAAAAGAACTAAAGCAACTTCTCTAAGATGCTAAGCTATTTTAAATCTTATATGCTATCCTTAACATCCTTCTGCGACTGAAGGATAATATCATAACTCATCCTTATCGCATTGTAGTTCCTCATCAACACGAGAAGACAATTGAATGGAATTCAAATTGATTTCATAACTCTGTTATCATGAGAATTGAGATGCAATTAATTTCATTTTAAATCATAAAATACTGTATAGAATACTCCCTATCCGAAAGACATACCCCAAATTGGGAAATACCTCAAAGTAGGCGAACTGGTCGCCGGAGAAAGGAGGAGGCCGGAGACGCGATCTGACGAGATTAGCGGAGAAGCGGCAGCAGCACGCAAAACGGCCGCCGGTGCCGAAGCAGAAGGGCGGGCGAATTCCTCGCCGTCAGCGACGCCGGACGTACGAATCTTCCCCCAAGAAGACGGTTACAGTTGCAAGAAGAAGCTCCGGCGGAGCGGGAAACAGGCCAAATTGGGAAAACTAAAGCGATGCAGTTTTAGGACTTTTATAAGTCCGTCCACAAAGTAAAGCTTGGTCATCGTTTTCAGTAAAGCTGTTACACCCGGACCGGCCAGAGAACACCGATCGGCATAAACCCGAGTTTTTCCGTTTTTTATGTACAGAGGCCTGGACCAATTATGATAAGGACATGCTCGGGACCGGACCGGAAAAAATCCGATTGAATTGAGTCTGATCGAACAAGTGTGATTTTTTATTTTTTTAAATTTGATTTAAAAAAACAAATTTGATTTTATTTATTTAATTTAGAGTGTCCAATTGCAAAAAGTATTACTACAATGAATTTTTAATGGGTAACATACATTATTATTTTTAATTTTTAACAAGCTTTAATTAAATACATCTTCTATCCGTCTTATAGAAAACAGGTTTGTAATTTTTGTTTTGCATAGTATTCCTCTTATTGCATTTTTACTTTTTTTTGTAATTTTTTGCGTATTCAGTTTGTTTTGATAAACATATGCTCCGTAGTTTTTTATACTGTACTATTTTTGTTTGAGAGATTTTTTACAACGTTCATTTTTTGTTTATTAGAGTTTCATTATTGATAAAGTACAAACTTAAATTATAGTATTGCTACATAATTTTAAATGCATTTGATGCTAATATAAAAGTAAGGTTTATTTTTTTTACACTTTTCATATTAAAAAGTCTTAGTTCTTATTTTGAATTGGACTATTTTAAAAACATTATGTTAAAAAATAAAAATATTACATTTGAAATAAAGTTTAGTACGGAATAATAAAGTTAGAATAATTTTAAGTATAAGAAAAAACTTGAAAACTATATTGTAACATTATATAAAAAAATTTAAAAATAATTTTAACCGGTCCACCAGTCAGATGAACCGCAAAGACCGAATAAGAAAAAAGTGAGAACCGATGACCGGATCGAACCGAATAATGCAACGGTTCCTTTGCCATTGATTTTTTGAAACATCTACGAGATCCGTTCATAAAATTTATAGTTCTTACTTTCCCTAATTTCTTTAAATTCTCACCTAGCCCCATTTTTGATCTCCTCGAGTTTAAGAATGGGTGTTTAAGGGGCAGTGGTTGGAGCCTAGATGAATTTCATGAGGCACAAATTCATTCAAAAGTAACACAAAAATCTCATAATAGTAATAACCTTAATAAAACTAACATACCCTTTATAAGTTTTATTTGTGCAATACGTAAACATATAAACGTTTTTTAATTGTCTTCCTCATCTCATCTGTCAGCTTCTGTAATGCAAAAATGTTGGGGGCACATCCGGCGTACCATCAAATCAGGGGTACACTAACAAGTCCTTCGCCAGAAATCACTGGGAGTACTTGTCCAGGCAGCCCTCGCTTTCTCCGCCTTGTTAAGGGGTTAGGAGGTAAAAACTTTCAAATTTACTAACCAAACACCATAGTTTTATTAGGAAGATAAATGAAAAGATTAATAAGGAGTGAATCAGGTAAGAAAAATGTTTGGATCACAAACAAAGCGATCATAAATATCACAAATTTATTATTTGTGAATTAAATTTAAAGAATAAAATAGTTTAAAATAATTTAAATAATAAGAACTGATATAAAATCGTAAGTTTGTGAGATAGAAATGGTAGATTTTAATAATAAAGAAACTAATATAGAAATGGTAAGTTTAAATAATAAAAACTAACAATTTCAATAACTTAATTTACTTGAAATATTCTTCTCAATAAATATGATACAAGTATTCAATGGTGGCTCATTTCAAAATAAATACTACGTTATTCATAAATGAATATTATAATTATATTAAATAAATGTGTGAAGATGAGTATTATGTTATTTCAAAATGAATACTACGTTAGGGTTGAGCATGAAATGTGACAGTTCGGATTTCATATTATCCCGCGTCTTGTCTCGTTATATTCAAACGGTTCGGACCACAAGTCTATCCCATTTTATCCCATAATTTTCAAAACTGGGACAAAATAGAACGGATTCGGATTGTCCTACTTTGTCCTTTTCGAAGCTAGAGATAAAATTATACATAAGGATGGAGAGGAAAACCGATATTTAGACTTACAAAAAAATTATAAAAATTAAAAAAATAGAGTATATAATAAGAATGTCTTACAACAACGTATATAATAAGGCAATATACAAATATTGAAAATGCAATTTATTAAAAGGAAGTATCGCACAACTAACAAAGGAAGAATGCTAGGTTTGAGTCAATTACTAATATAGGATTGACTACTCAAGATTACTCAGTATATAGTTTCGATCAAACATAAAAATATCAAGATATTAACTATATATATATATATATATATATGTATGTATATATGTATGTGTGTCTATATATATATATATATATATATATATATATATATATATATATATATATATATATATATATATATATATATATATATATATATATATATATATATATATATATATATATATATATATATATATATATATATATATATATATATATATATATATATATATATATATTATATATATATATATATATATATATATATATATATATAACCATATTATAAAAGTATATAAATCAGAACAAACCGGACGGAATGATACACTTTTATGTTGTTTCGGTGATGTCCCATTTAGAATTGAGACGGAACCTGGTCGGGACAAAAAAAATGAATCCCAAATAAAACGGTACAATTTCATGACGGTTCCGCAATGTTTCAGAACGAGACAACGAGAACATGTTTTATGCCCACTCCTATATTACGTTATTTCAGAGTGAGTATTACTTGAATTCAAATGAACACCTATATTTTATGCGAGAATGAACATTACTTACTTTATAATAAGTACTGTCCAGATGTACGTTACTTCTAGTATAGCCGATTGTACGGACGGACAATAAGTTGATTTTCAAAACAATCATCACACTGTCACAAAATGTTAGTTTAATAAAAAAATTTGCACTCCTTAGAAATAACTTAAATCTTTTCAAATTGTAAGTCAAATACCCTGCCTTTTTTATACACGGGGAACTCTCCGCCCGACCTCGCCACTCCGCTTGCCGGCGACGTCAAGGAGCGTAAACCACACTGCCCAGCAGACAGCGCGTTTCTGCGGCTCAGCCCTCCCGCTCCGCCTGCGCCCCTCCGGTCTCTAGGTAAGAAGACGATTCCCGTTTATTAATTAACCCAATTATCATGTATTCTAAAAAATATAATCAGTCAACTGCAGAGTAAGTAATTATTCCTTTTTTTTTTCTTTAGAAAAAATTGTGGTAAAAATAATTCTCCCAAAATTGTGTGAATTTTCAGCTAGGAAGCTTGTAAGTTCGAAGAATTTGTGTGAATTAGAAGCATTTATACAATTTAAGAGGAATTCATGTAAATTGAAATCAGAAAAATGATGCCTGTTTTGAATTTGATTGTGTGGATCAATGAATGATGCTGGAAATGTTATAAAGATGAAACCATATCTGAAATTTTGAAGTTTTGACTATAATTTTATTACATATTTTTTTGAGTATATCAAATATATGAATGTCATATATAAAATATAAATTTTATAAGTTTGATAAGGAAATGCATTAGTAAGTTAATAGGGACCAGTCTAACTTTTTTTTTCTTGATGAGGTAACAAATTGGATTAGAAGAGGAGGCTCCGGTACACGGAATTCATACTATGGAATTGGAATTTGGAATTAAGGACAACATTTTCAATTCTGCTGTTTGGGAGCACAAAAATATGTGGATTTGGAATTGGTAGTACTAAAAATAAATTGGAATTGGAGAGTTCAATTCCACTCAAATGAAATCCATAGAATTTCAATTTCCAATTCCATCAATTCCGTGTACCAAACGGATGCTAAATGTAATTGAAATTGAGCAAAGTGATATCAAAAGATCAAATAGGTTGAGTTGATAGGCAAAAAAAGAGATTGAAGGACTCATCTATCATTCTTGCAATGCAAAAACTCATCATCTGGTTATCCATTTTTCAAGGCAAAAACCATTCTGTATTTCAATCTATCATTCTTGAGAACTGGAGGTTGTAGGGCATGCTCTTCTCTTCCTCATTGTGTCTGAAGCTCCCACCTCCCGACTCCGGCGTCCTCTGCCGCGCTCCTTCTACAATTAATCACCTCTTATATTCTTCAACAACCTCAACTCCTTCCAGATTCTCCCAACTCCTGAAACGATGCAAGTCTTGTGTCAAGGCCAAGTTCATTGTTTCCGGCGCCGCCGATCCGGAAACCGCCTGCTCACAGCTGGTTTTCTGGTGGAACAATCTGATCAAGCGATGCGTCTTCCTTCGCTTTTACGACCATGCTGTTTCCCTGTTCCGCGAGATGGTGAGGCTGCAGTGGGCCCCAGATGGGTACACTCTCCCTTACGTGCTCAAGGCTTGTGGGGAGCTTTCCTCCTTACGTATTGGAGAGTCTGTCCACGCTTTCTGCTTGGTGACTGGGAATGACAACAATGTCTACGTTTGCAACAGTGCCATAGCAATGTATGGGAGGTGCGGCGCTCTGGGTCACGCACACAAGGTGTTCGACGAAACAGTTGTGAGAGGAATTCACGATGTCATTTCGTGGAACTCCATTGTAGCTGCTTACACGCATGGTAAAGAATTCGGGAGAGCTATGGGGCTATTCGGTTCCATGATTTCAAGATGCAATATTGAACTTCGCCCTGACGTGATTAGTTTAGTTAATGTGCTACCAGCATGTGCTCCTACTAGGGAATGGAAGCTAGGCAAACAAGTCCATGGATATGCTATTCGTTCCGGTTTATACGAGGATGTTTTTGTGGGTAATGCCATCGTGGACATGTATGCCAAGTGTGAGCAAATGAATGAGGCCAACAAAGTGTTTGAGCGTATGGAGGTGAAAGATGTGGTTTCTTGGAATGCAATGGTCACTGGGTTCTCCCAGATTGGGAAATTCAACGAGGCGTTAGGATTGTTTGAAAGAATGAGACAACAAGAGATTGATTTGAATGTTATCACGTGGAGTGCTGTAATTGCAGGGTATGCCCAGAGGGGCCTTGGATATGAAGCTCTTAACGTCTTCCGGGAAATGATCCTTTCTGGGACAAACCCTAACGTTGTCACCCTTTCCTCTGTTCTATCTGGTTGTGCTTCTGTCGGAGCATTGAATCAAGGGAAAGAGACTCATTGCTATGCCATCAAACAGATTTTGAGTCAGCAGGGGGATAATGAGTCCGACGAGGATTACAAAATGGGCATTAATAGTCTTATAGATATGTATGCAAAGTGCAAGAATGTAGAGGTGGCGCGTGCCATCTTTGACAATATTGAATGGAGAGACCGTAATATAGTGACTTGGACCGTCATGATTGGTGCATACGCCCAGCACGGAGATGCCAACGAGGCATTGAAACTCTTCTCATTGATGATGAAGGAAAATCGTTCCTTTTTAATACCGAACGGGTTCACGTTATCTTGTGCTTTGATGGCTTCTGCCCGTTTGTCTTCTCTCAGGGCTGGCAAGCAGATTCATGGGTACATTTTGCGCAACCAGTGTGAAACTTGGATGTTGTTTGTGTCTAATTGTCTCATTGACATGTACGCAAAAGCTGGTGACATTGATACAGCGAGAACAGTGTTTGATACCATGGCCCTCAGGAACACTGTTTCTTGGACCTCACTGATGACAGGATATGGAATGCACGGCCGGGGAGAGGATGCTCTTCGTGTGTTTGAAACAATGCAGCAGAGAGACCTGGAGATCGACGGTGTGACTTTTTTGGTCGTGTTGTATGCATGCAGCCATTCAGGCATGGTTGACAATGGGATGGATTACTTCAACAACATGAGGAGAGATCACGGAGTCGTTCCTGAGATTGAACATTATGCCTGCATGGTTGACCTTTTGGGACGTGCCGGTCGTTTGGATGAAGCACTGGAGCTGATACGCGACATGCCCATGGACCCCACCTCAATAATTTGGTTCTCTTTGCTTAGTGCTTGCAGGTACAGTTCATTCATTCATTCATTCATATTCTTTCCAGAATTTCTATGATACCCTAGAAATTTGGATGAGTTTTGGTACACACTTGTTTCTTTGATTGGTTAGGAAGATGAAATGAGGAGGGGAAATGGGAAAAGATGTTTCTTTGATTGGTTAGGAAGATGAAATGAGGAGGGGAAATGGGGAAAAAGTTTCTCTTGTATTTTCTCAATTGTATCTAACAACCAGAAGTTCACAAATATTTGGTCAAGAATAAACAACGACGCTAAAACCTTCTGTTGTACTCCGTATATCTTTATTAAAATAGAAACTTATATTTGTATTTTTATCCTTTATTATTCAAATATTCTCAACAATAATAAAAATGAAAATGGGTATCAACATTTGAAATTATGCACTCTTTTTTTTGCTCCTTGGTGAGGAAGTGTCCAAACTCCAAATGCAAAAATGATTGAATACTCTTATGGACTGTTTCGGAATTTGGATTTTGATTTCAAATCCAGATTTGACTCAAATTACATGTTTAGGAATCCAAAAATTCTAGATTTGGTTTTGTGCCGTATTCCTCTAATTATCAATTTCATATCTATACATTCCCCCTTATAATGTGAAATTCAAGAATTCAAATTTTAGAATTGAAATCTAAGATGCCATCAAATGGAATCTAAGTTTTCAAACACTACCATAAGGTATTTAAATCTCAGAACACAATCTTATTGGGACAATGGGACCCTTATTCTTTATTTTTGAATTTGTATTGTGCTGTACAAATTCAACTCAAGAATCGAAACTATGCAATCCTCTTACATCTCTCTATTTGCAGGGTTCATAAGAACGTAGACATTGCAGAACACGCAGCAGGCAAACTGTCAGAGTTGGAAGCAGAGAATGACGGGTCCTACACGCTACTTTCAAACATATACGCGAACGCCAAACGTTGGAAAGACGTGGCCCGCGTAAGGTCTCTAATGAAACACTCTGGGATCAAGAAGAGACCCGGGTGCAGTTGGGTTCAAGGAAAGAAAGGGACTTCAGTGTTCTTTGTGGGAGACAGAAGTCACCCAATGTCTCATGAAATATACAATCTCCTCTCCGACTTGATCAGTCGTGTCAAAGGGATGGGATATGTCCCAGAAATTAGCTTTGCCCTACACGATGTGGATGATGAAGAGAAAGGGGACCTGCTCTCGGAACACAGCGAGAAGTTGGCATTGGCTTATGGGATTCTCACATCTGCCCCTGGGGTGCCGATTAGGATAACGAAGAACCTCCGTGTTTGTGGGGATTGTCATTTGGCCATTACGTATATTTCTAAGATCGTTGATCATGAAATCATTTTGAGAGATTCGAGCCGTTTCCATCATTTCAAGAACGGATCTTGCTCCTGCAAAGGATATTGGTAGTCAGGTCAGGTGATGCTCTTCTCTCGTGCTCTTTGTTTTTATAAAAAATTTACTCCTACTCTGTCTTTACAAGAATCTTATAGGGTCCGTTTGGTATACAGAATTGGTGGAATTGGAATTGAATTGAAATTGAAATTGAAATTCCATAGAATTGAATTCTGCCAATTTCAATTCATTTTTTGCACTATCAATTCCAAATCTACATAATTTTTGTACTACCAAACACCAGAATTGGAATTGAAGTCCTAAATTCCAATTCCATAGTTTGAATTCCATGTACCAAACGGGACCATAGAGTATTTCGTTTTACGGAAATTAAGAAAAATGTTGAAAAAGATGATGAAAAGTGAGAAAAAAATGTATAGTTGAAATTTATATCCTTTTTGGTCTCCCTATTGAAATTTAAATGAAGAAAAGAATGAAGTACTTGATAAGTTTAAACTATGATATTTGATATTCCAAAAGAAATTACTTCCTTTAAATTCATTTAACTTACTCATATCTTATTAAAAATTAAAAGCAATTTTTTAATTAAAATTTAAAAATTACTTCCTTAAAATTGTAATACTTTATTCTACAAATTTATGAAGAAATCACGTTAAATAAAAGTAAAATATAAAGAATGTCCTGAAATAGAAGCTTCATGTTGTATAAAAAAAAGGACTGTGTACTGTGATAAGAGCATTTCACAATATATTTTTGTATTATATATTGGCATAATTGATATTGTATATGTATTTTAATTCTGATTTTGAGAATAAAAATATGGAACTTCTAAATTTGTTTTTAATAAGAAAAATTTTTGTACAGGAAATTTAATTTTTAATAAAAAATATTTAACCACCTTTTGATATTGAAATATTTATATTTGGAAGTGCTGAATGGTAATTTTTATTGAATAGTTTAAAATATAGTCTTAACACAAAGGTAAAATATTTGTATATTTATGTTTAAAAATAGTCATATAAGGAGTTAGTTTTTGAATTCTTGACATTGTTTTTAGATAAAAAGTGTGCTAGACTAATACATAAGTATTTGGATTAATGTTTAATAATATTTTCTTACATACGATAGAAAAGTAAAGATAAAAATATAATAAAATAAAAATATTAGTGAAATATAAAATAGGTTATAGTTAATTATATTTATTCAATAATTGTCAAAGAATTTCCTTCTTTATATATATGTGTGTGTGTGTGTGTGTGTGTGTGTGTGTGTGTGTGTATTTATGTATGTATGTATGGCTAAAATATAGTTCCCTCCGTCCACAAATAAAGTTCTCATTGCGCGTTACGATGTTTGACTGAAATTATTTTCAAATCATTTTATATGAAAAATGGTATGAAATTAAAAAAATAAAATTGCATATTTAAAAACTACATGAAAAAATCTACAAAACTAGTGGTGACATGACTATATTATTTTATCAAACAAGACACAAAAATAGGCTAACAAAGTGAATAAAGTTTGACCCTGTAAATAGTGAACGAGAACTTTATTGTTGGACGAAGGGAGTATGTTTAAAACCTTCTCATGGACGTCATAGAATTAACCATATTAATCTTGGAAAATATTCTGCAATAATTTTTTTATATAATATAGAAAAGTAAAAATTATCTAATTTAACATTTGTTCTTCTAATGTGTTCTTTTAGATTAATGTTGAAAGAAAGTGAAATAAGTTGCAAAAAATATAAAAAGAGTTAGAAAAAATTAAAAAGAATTAGAAGAAAGTAAATAGAGTTAGAAGTTCGAAAAAATTAAAAGGAGTTGAAATGAATATTTTTTTGATAAACTAAGTTACACTAACATTTTTTTGAAAGGAGTTAAAATATGATCCTAACATAATGATAAAATATTTGTATATTTATTCTTTAAAATAGTTATATAAGGAGTTATTTTTTGTTCTTGACATTGCTTTAGAATGAAAAGTCTATTAAAAATTTACATAAATAACCAGATAACATACTCCATACTAAATTAGAAATTTAATGGAAATTTGACATAGATTATAATTAATAATATTTATTTAATGATTTCCAAAGAATTTCATTCTTTATATATTATATAAAACTAAAATTAATATTTAAACTCTTCTCATGGAAGTCAACTAATTAAAAATATGAACCGTATTAACCGTGATAAATATTTTGCAATAATATTTTTATATAGTATAGGAAAGTAAAATCTATCGAATTTAGCATCTGTTTGAAAAGAAGAGTTAGGTGTTGAAAAAATTTAAAAAAAAGTTAGAAAAAACTAAAAAGAGTTTTAAGTTTGAAAATATTCAAATGAGTTGAAATGAATATTTTTTTTAATTAAAATAAGTTATGCCTCATGTTTTAAGTTTCATTTCTCTCTATTTTTTTGTTATATATCCTATGATTTTTTGTCTTAGACCTTATTTAGTACAATAATATTTGTGTGGCTCACACTTATTATTTCTCTTAATTTTTAATATCAATATCATTCATACAATTTTTCTTTTCTTAGTTTTGTGTTGCTAACTCATGTCAAAAAAATGTTGACACGAAGTGAGAAATATTCTTTACTAGTATTTTGACTTGTGCCACGCACGGGGTGAAACGATTTTTTTATTTTATAATTTTATTCATATATCATTTTTCAAATATAAAATAAAATAAAACATCAACCCTAAAAGCTAAAATAATGATAAGACATATAACATTTGTTAATGAAATTTTTACATTATGCATTTAAAATTTAAGTGTCAAGTATTTTATAAATTTAACCATTTCAGAAAATTTGAGGTATTCAACATTTTTCGTGATGTTATAAATATTTTCAAAGACACTTAAAATAAATATTTTCAACTCTACTTTTTTACTCTCACAGTCTCACTCGCGAAACAATTATATAAAGTTAATCATAAGTGAAGAGCGACTTGGTAAAAAAATATCATAAATGACAATATTTTGTCTTAACTTTATTTATGATCATAACGAAACATAAATTTCTGAAAATTGTATTCTTTGAAACTTTAAGAATAATCTTGTATGAAATGAGACATATTACATTCGCTTTAGGTCATGTAAATGTTCTCTATGACTTCGTTTCCTAATACTATAATTGTGATGAAGATAATTTTCATAATTCTTTAACTATTAAACTCATGCTATTATACAATTCAGATGATTGAACATCGTTTCTCAACAACATAATGAGTACAACTTTCTTCAAATTAAAATTAATTATAATTTAAGATTCACAAATTGTTATACAATTACCATTAATGAGCAAAGTATATAATTCCCCCCATATTAGTTGAGGTTATCAAATAAATTGATTCATCGTTTAACATTAATATGATTCTCTTCTCTCGTATTGTTTTTTAAATATATAATTATTATTTCCAAGATTAATTGAAAAAAATAAAATATTGTAATTCTACGACCATTCGATCTCCTTTGAATTAAATTAAAAAATTAGATTACTAAAACCTTATGATTAGAAGATATGGTTCTTCAAGTAATTCACCACTGCATATATTTAGAGTAAAAAACAATTAATATTATGCATCTCTCTTGCATTAGTATGATTCTTCTCCCTCTCATTAATTAAATAACTAATATTTCTACCCGTGCCACGCACGGGCTCAGATGAAATTTTTTCGGTTCTACAATGTGGATCTTGATTTTTATTGGGCATATTATTTAAAGATCAAATATAAATGATCTAGGTTTGATGTATTCTTACAAATCTATAATTTTTTTCCCTGTATAAATTCAAAAATATATTAATACAAAAAGTATTAGTGATCCATTGATTCTTTTTCCTCACGTTAATTTAAAAATCCTAAATTACCGACCTTACATATACATGAGAAGTTTTCATCCCTTTTAAAGAATGACGAACAATGAAAAAATAAGAACATATGCATGAGAAGTTTTCATCCCTTTTAAGGAAGGAGATGTTTCATTTATTTCATCCCTTTTAAATAAAGAATGAGAAGTTTATTTTAGGATAACACAACAATGAAAATGGAAAGATTAATTTGGAATTGGAGTATATCTATAAGAAGGTTGATCATGAAATCATTTTGAGAGAACAAAGATGTGGGAGGGAGTATATCTCTAAGATCCTTTTTAAAACTATGAGTATAACATTATGTATCTAATCAAGGATTGTAAACAAATTGATTTGAATCAAATATTCCCTCCGTCTGAAAATGTTCTTTTCATTTGATTTTTCACGGTCTCTAATTATACTTTAACCATTAATATCTATATTTATACATAGATATATTTAATAAAAATTTTATATTTGAAAACTACGTTTCATTATGAATATACTGATATTAAATTTATATCATAACACAATTTGTTTTTTAAATGTGAAGAATATTTACGGACAAAGGGGGTATTAATTAATACTATTCGCTTACATTAGCTTGGATTGTATCGATAGGGGATCCAGAAAGTATTTTCTACGTAGACACATTTGATCATAGGGTTATGATGAAAGTAAATTAAAGTGAAAAAACAAAATCTATATGAAATGAAAGAACTTACATTAGAACAACAAGCATCAATCAACAATTTCTTGAATGGCTTAAGGTCCATAGTCTCTATAGTAGACATTTTTATATGCTAGATAAATATTTTCTAAATGTTGAGATAAGTATTTTTAAAAAAAAATAAAAAAATGTATGAGAAAGTCCACGCTGACCTTATGCCCGCCATAGTGCCTCTTGTTATTTTATATAATAAAAATTATTGTTAAAGATCCCAAAATTAGTAGGAGTATTGGAGTAATGTTTAAAAAGAATAAATGTGGCCAAGAGGTAAGGAGAGGACGTTTGGTGCATTCCCACATTGCATTTATTTCAAAGTTATAACTCCTTAATATACTCCCAGCAAAGCCCTAGTGTCCATCATAGAATTGCCTTCATATTTGCAATATCTAACAACTCTTTTCTAGTTAATTTTGTCTAGTAATTCTAGTTAAATTTTCAGAATATAGCCAATTGCAGAAGTTTTGGATATTGATTGGGCAATTTATTTTATTTTTTTTTCTTTTTATTTTTCATGGATTTGATATTCGTAAGTATGGTAAAAAAAATATTATTGACCTTATTAAGGCTTTATTTTTTTGTTGCAATTCTAAAGTTAGATAATGAAAAATCTAAGAAGAATTAGAAGAAATAGAAGAAATTGGAAAAAGTTAGAAGGTGTTAGAAAGTGCTAAAGACTATCGTCAGATAGCTTTTTCAAAACGCTAACACTAACGTCTAACGCTGTTGTCAAACGGGACCTTAATCTTCTCGTTTATTTTTTCAAGCTAAGTTGTTTAAAAAGTAAAATTATTTTGTTGAAATTTAAGAGGAGAAGAGAGAATAGAAATGGATCATTTATTTCATCCCTATGAATTGTTTGTGGTGAAATGAGATGAATTGTGTGGCTCATGGGGGGCATTCCTTAAAATAAAAAAAAATAAATAAATAAGTAAATTATCCTTAGTAGCAAATTTTGACGGGGGCCATGGCCCCACATATGATAAACCTATATCTGCCAATGGATGGTATTCGACTATTCGTATTCGGTTCAAATATTGTTAGAGATTCATACGTATTTGATTCCTTTATCGAACATAAGATATTCAATTCATTTAAAAATTATATTCGGTTAAAGATATTCGGTTTGTTTAAAAATATTAGTTCATTTAAATTTTAAAATATCTTATAAACATTTAATTTATTTCTTAAAAAATGTGAATTATATTAAACTATTATTGAGGAAAACTTGTGACTATTGAATGATTTTAGGGTCCATCTACAATTGAAAAGGCTGAATTACAAGCAACTTTGAGGCATGGGGTCAATCTGCAAATCCCAAAATTCTATTTCCCCTTAATTGTATCGTTGGAATCTGAGGAGGAGGAGGCAGAGTCGCAACAAACGTGACCCGGACCTGATCGCGCACCCGACCCGACACCTGTCATGAACCAACTCTGACCTGAGTGGGTTGCCGGCAAAAAAAACCCCTAGGAGATTAAACAGAAGCAAATTTGGTAACATTCATGAGACTCAGACAAACATCAAATTAAAGTAATCTTGATGATGGTGACCTTTTAAAAGAGGAAGGAGAATTGATAGAACATTTGAATTTGAACATTAAGGTGATCATAGAAGGTGATCATAACTCCAAAATTTTTCAATCATGGATAAAGTCGGTCAATGGACGTTGCGCAGTTGGCAATGCAAGGAGTGCTAATGGGGTAAGACCCGAGTTCGATTCCTGGCAAGTGCACTGGGAGTCAACTATACTAAGCATAGGACCTCTGCAAGTACCAGGTGCACCCTCCACTCTTTGCCACCAATATGCGATCAAAGTCTAATTTACCTCCTCTCAGTGACCGTCCGGCCTGATCTAATCAGGGATATGGGGCTCATCTTTTTTTTTCCAATCATGGATAAAAAAAGGTGAATACAGCATCAAGTTCTCACCATAAAAAATAGAGGACATCCACCTGATAGAAGGTAACAAAAAGGTAGCAGATAGAGGCTATGGTAGACTATTTCTTGGAGGCTTTGGGGATGAACTCCCTATGAAAAGAACAACATATGCATCATATGGATTCATGAAAAAATATAAGATTGAATTCTATAATTTGAATTCTGTGTACCAAACGAAGCCTATATGTACCACAATAAATGTTACAGTACTCCATTTTTTTTCTTCTAGAGTACAATGAATCATAAATACTTGGTCAACCATGGTAGCTCCTCGCTGTCTTTAAGTGCAAAAGTCACATCATCGCTGCATTGCAAATGAAAATTTATTACCCTATATTTAGATACTATTTCCTTCAAAAAAAATTAATTAATTAAAATTTCCAATCTAAGTCATTTAAAGTTGCTTTTTAATGTAACCAAACTAAGGATTCTGTAGAAAGTTACCTGGGAAAGTTAAGTTGTAATTTTTGCAGCTTGTGTTTTGCTCCTGGTTCACACAATAATATTCTGCACTCTCCAAGCTTGCATCTGTCACCATCAGCACAGAGAGACCAATGGAGATTTTAGAGCAAGATATAAATAGACAAAAATATGTCCTAAAGCAGAAATTGAAATAAATAACATGTTTAAGTAGATACCCATCCACCATTTTTAAGACCAATGGAGATTCCTAATATGCAACAGTTTTTAACAGGTTTGTTGTGACTTACCCAATTTTTAGGAGTGAATCCCAACCTGGAAATTTTTCTTTGTTGCTTGTACAAAGAACTGCAACCGTCGCTCCCAGCTGTAATGAAGAAAGAAAACAAAGGCTCAAGAAAATTCACATCTAGAATTTGAAATTTGATCAATCGATTTTCATGTTTCAGACAAAGGAAAATAAGCAATTAAGCACCAAAGCCATTGATGATGAAATGATAGGCCAAATACTTGCCACTGAACACATTACAGATCAAA
The DNA here is from genome assembly GCA_003260385.1 of Cuscuta australis. Lineage (NCBI taxonomy): Eukaryota > Viridiplantae > Streptophyta > Magnoliopsida > Solanales > Convolvulaceae > Cuscuta > Cuscuta australis. Next base: position 2,617,452 of record NQVE01000161.1, read on the forward strand.
AAATCAAATCATATCAAAGGTTTCAATTTAGATGTAACCTTTTTAAAGGTGTAATTGGTTTTATCATCATTCATCACTTACAACTTTCCTGGGGTATGTAATTGTGTTAGTAACTAAAATGGATGTCTATATGGCTTGTTGAAAGTCAATCAAGATGTTTTTAAGGGTTTGGGACTTTGGGGGCATTGTTTAGTTAATTAACTTAGTTTAGGGATTAACTAAACACTTGATCTCTTTTCTTTTTTCTTTTGGAAATTTAACCAAAATAATTCCATAATGGATTCATAAGTCCAACATAAGAAATGGGTTCCCCTCGAGGGATTTGGAGATTAGGATACAATTTAGACAGTTGAGGCTTTGATTATGGGTCTAAGTTCTAATTAATCAATGAATGCATTGATTACGGACAACTGATCACGGTTCCAGATCCTGCCATTACTTGATCAGACCATGAGAAAGCCAAGATCCTTCAGTACGTAAAGCATGCACATCAACAGCAGATTTTGCTGATGCCATATATGAAAATGGAAAATAAAAGTGCTTACCTCATCAAAGGTGGTTTCGCTCATTCCGGTCTTGTGAAGCTCATAAACCATAGCAGCCAAGAAGATCTTACTGAATCTTGAGCAGCTTCTCATCACCTGGAAAATATTAAAGACATTCAGTATTCAAAAAGTAAATCCAGCTTCTGAGTTTCTCAAGCTTGGCTTAGCAAGGCTGGGCCATGTTTTTGTTTTCGTTCATGAGTTGAGTTCTTAGTTTATGTGCAATCTTCATTTTCTACCTTGAAATCCAGTATCTTGACATTAATAAAAAAATCTTTTCAGCAAATTTATTTTCTTTAATGAAAACCACACCATGAAAATTGTTAATTTAAGAGTTAGGGGTGCGCAAACGGGTCCTAAAACCACGGGTTGGAACCGAACCGCATGATTCGGGGCAAGTTAGGGCCGGATCTAAAATTTTATCTTTTAAAACAAGCTGGTCCAGGGCCGATCCCTAATATTTGGAAACAAGTAGACCCGAACCGGCCCGTTTCCTATGATTTAATTAAATTATAAATATACAAATTAAAGTATTAAATAAATTAAAGTATACTCAATATTGCATTTTAGCCTTTTCATCAAATTGTATTAATAAATAAGTTCAATACAGTATATTCAATATTCTATTAATAAAACTACATTTATATTATACTAGTAATTAGTAAAATTTTAGTCTTCAATCGCATTTTTTCTTATGGTTGAATATTATAATTTATTTTTATTTTGTTCATAAATATCGTGGATTCAAAAAGTTTATTATTCTATTGACTATTCTCATATATGTTGTTTATTTATTTATGATGTATTTTAAGATTTTAATCTAATAGAAAAAAACTCACAGACCCGCAAAACCAAACTGTTTGAAACAAGCCCGGTTAGGGTCGGTTCCAAATATTTTTTTCAACAACACGGCTCGTCTTGGCCCGTTTATTCTAAAAACAAGTCGGGGCCGGGTCCTATGAAAATTGGCCCGATCCCATCCGTGCCCACCCCTAATAAGACTCACTTGAATATGAGGGGCCTGAAACATTTCATGAATAGCAGATTCAACTTCAGCCATTCCAACTAGTGTTTTTCCTGAAAATTTCAAAAACTTCCAACTGTTAGAATTAATTCCTGGATATAGTGGTTTTTCTTAACTTCCAGAAAGAGATTACTTGCCATCATAATAACTTCTACATCATTCTGAGAGCACTTCACAAATACAAATTTCAAAGAACAACCTAGATAGCGTTCAATGCAGGAGAATACTCAAGAATGAGAAGGGAGATCCTCGAGGATGAAGCTATGGTGATGAATCAACTCGGTTGATTCATAGATGTAACAGAATTGAGATGGAGGGAGAGAGATGAACCGAGAGAGATAGAGAGGAAAATAGAAACTGAGAATTGGATTATTATTTCATTGATTGTGAACAAAAGCAAGTACAAAGGGTGTTTAAAGGCTAAAATGTCTAACTAAATCTATAACAAACTGCCAGCTAAGCTTGGAGTTAGTTGCACTGCAACACCTATTTGATCATTAAATAGATCAAATCAAATTTTCAGGGATGGTATAACTCAATATCAAGCAACATTCCTTTCAATTCTCTACTTAGAGAAAAGGAAGTTAGTTTATTATGAAATAAATAATATATACTCTATCCTGAAAATGGAGTATTGCTTCAAGAGCTACTCCCCCCCCCCCCCCCCCCCCGCCGCCGAAAAAAGTCATGTTTTAAACGTCAACTTTAATTTCCGAGAAAAAATACTGTAAATCCAAGAAGCATGTGGTTGCCAATTACTCTAACCAACTTAGCAAATAAGCTATAGAGAGTATAAATGCCCATCCATGGACCATGATTTGCAAAAACTTGTACCTTAAATCCTTAATTGTGACTAAAAATAAAAGGTTATATTACTTGTATCTTACTCAAGGACAACTTTTATGGGTGGAAAGAGTATAATATAAAGAGTACCAGTTCAATCAATATCTCTTTTACACCCACTGAACAAAAGGACCACGGAAACAGAAAGGAAGCTTGTAATAAATTTTATAGTTATTGTAGGAAGATTGGGACACTGGGAGTAGAAAGAACCATGTCAACAGATGCAAGACAGTCTTCACAAAATTCCTATTACTCATATTAAATAAAAAGTGTCCCACACCTATCCTTGACTGTGACTGACAGAAGACTTACCTGCTCCAGAAGGACAGACTTTCTTAAAACGGTAATCCGCAAGTTCTGCAGCACGTCTGCATATTTCTAAAGCACGGCGGGCATCCCCTGAAACAGCAGCCACCTGAATTTATGCACAAACAACAATGAGAAACCTCTAGGACCTCTAAAATTATTAACTGAAGATTTTTACAGTTATATAATATGCTTTAAAAATCCAAACTTATCAAGTGATATTACCTTTCTTGAAGCAAATTCAATTGCAGGCTTTTCAAAGACATCCAATCCATTTAGACGAGTTAAAATAATTTCTTGAAGTTGCTGGTAATGGTATGGACCAAAGCATAATCTTTGAATGCCCATACGACTTGAAATGCGAGGCAGCAACTTCTCCGGAAGATCCATAGTGTTAGCTATCCCTGAATCGGCAGAAGAGTAAGTTACAAATGCTCTTGGATAGAAGCTTTTTCCATGTACATAGATACATTGGAAGGAATATCTATACTCCCACCTATAATAATTAGTCTTGAATGTGGCTTGGTAGGCCAATCGAGAATGTTGTATAGGACCTGCCGTTTGAGGAGAAAGAATATAATTCTAAACCTTATAGAAACTTAGGCTACATTTGTTTACAGGAGAACAATTTCATGGTAAATGTTTCTTTTTTGGGACAAGTTTTTTTCATGATTCTTTATTTTGTAGAAAATAAAGAATTTTTGTTTCATGATTCTTTACTTCAAAGAAAATAGTGTCATGTTTCCTGCAGAGTTTAATGTTTCCTATTTCGCGGGTCAAATATTATGCGAAGTATTATACAAAAAGCAGTGCATTTTCTTAGAAAACTTTTTACCTGATAAGTTATTTTCCTGTAAACAATTTTGAGCCTCATTGTAGGAAAAAGCCAGAGATCATAATTACCGACTGGCTCCTAGTTACAAGAAGATCGAGTTCATCAATAAGAAGAATACATGGGCGGCTATCCTCTTTGCCACGCTCAGTTCCATTTGAGAATTTATCATTCAAAAGCTTAAGAGCTTTTTTCCAACTAACTCTGTGTCCAGTTAATGATTCATAAATAACCTGAAAACCATGTTGATTTGTCTTAATAGTATATCACTAATCCATTGACATTTAAAGTTAGAGTAACAAGCCATGCACTTACACTGTAAATGCTTTCAGGTGAGGCCAACTTTAGACCATTAATTTCTATGAAAGAGTAAGGCTTAACACCTCCTGTTTCAACCTCGGATTTGAGGTTCCTCATTACTCCCAACACACTCATTGTCTGCAGCATAGTGGAGATGGTTTGGAAAAACATATGAACATCTTATAAAAATAGATACAACAACAGCCCAGTAGAATATTACATGAAAAGCTTTGTATAGCAATACCCTATCTAATAATAACCTATATTTTATTGTAAAATATTCTTGTCCCAAGTGGTATTTTTGTACATATAACATGGGGTGTTCATGTTTGATTAGGACTATAGCATTTGGTCTCGGCTTGCCTGAGTAGACATAGGTCCAGTCTTTTGATCCAGGGACGAATTTATTCTGTCCGAACTAATTTGCCCTGAAAATAAGATAATAGTCCAGAGTATTTTTTTAAACAGATTCTGTGTTTAAATGAAATAAATGTGTGTCATAGCTTAAGAGCTTTTTTAGTGTTGAAATAAATGCTTAAATGAAGTGAATTCACATGATTCAATGGTTCTGATCCCGTCCGAATCAATGACTAGTTAAATTTGGTGCTGAATTCACTTTTAACATCACTTGTTATTTAATAAATTTGCTATTTAAATTACTCAAAAATATAAGTACGATTGAAAAATGTGCTAACTGATAGGAGACATCATGATATATTAGGGAGGCTAGCCGGTGGTAGTACGCTACCGCGTGCTAGATAGCGGAAAGACAATAAATCAATACGGAGTAATAGAATGTAGATATAATATGACATAGCAATAAATAATGCATAAGTTAGATATATGACTTGAATAAAAATGGAGAAGAACACACTTATATATGCAGAAATGAGACCTAATGAAGTTGCTATTTGCTAAGCATGTGTTATGAAGGTGCTATGAAAGTGGTGAGTGTGTGTGAGAGAATGAGTTGTAAAGTGTACAGTGCTCCTAATATTTCAACATTTTGCATACAATATTAATCCAATCTATATTCGGATTTTATCTATGGTGGTCGGTTGCGAGCATGGACTACATTATAACATGAAAAATTAGGTTTGCTCCCAAAATTTGATGGTACTGATCAGGTCCGAATTGATCCCATTGTTTCAATTTGGTCCAGTCCAAGCCCAACTTTTAGGAGCAATATGGTTCAGTCCAAGACGTATGAACATCTAAGCAAATAACAATATTCAGGTATAACCTCTCAATTAGAATAGAATTAGTTTGGTCTTAAGGCTATTCTTGTATATATGTTTTACTCTAGGTGCTACTTGCTAGTTAAGCAGTTTTTCTTTAAGCAAAGTTGTTGACATCACAATTCAAATTGTTAAATAATAACTTTTATGATTCTAAACTAATTAAGCAATTCAAATCTCATGCAAAAATTGTGATAGATAATTGCAGTGATTATATATTTAAAGAACTATGGTGTTGACTATGAAAGTGAGATAGATAATTCCAATAGCAATAAAAGCAATGCATTTCATTTAAGTGATAAGTAATTGTCTTCTGATATGTAACTTTGAATGTCAGGTCAAAAATTTCTGGACTGTTTCACCAAATCAGAATGCAGTACTTAATTAATTGTGTTATTTAATTAATTGTTTTCTCTGTTTATTTATCATTTAGTAGTAATTAATGACGTTATTGGAGCCGGTTATTCCCACTTAATGAGAAGTTTGAAGTGTGGGAGGTTCTAGAGCACGTAATTGTGAGTAATGGTAAGTTAGAGTAAACTTTGTATAAATAGACCTCTCGTTATGTGGATAAGAGTATAAAAAATTAGAGAGTGAAATGTTGGGAGATTCTCCAGGCTAATAAAATTCCTCCTATGCAAGAATGCAAGATTCTTGCTTAAGGGCTTCTTTTAGATTGTTTCCTTAATCGTATTTTCTACATCTTGTTACCGGAAACCAGTGTCTATCATAGGAGCTCATTGTTCAATCTGCACCATGAAATAGTTAGCAAACTTTGTGATATCATATGTATATTGTAAGCCACTATTCTCTCTTTTCTCAAATTTATTGGTAATTTGTAATATATTTTTTACTATATCCTCAGCTTTATGATTTGATCCACTGGTTCAACTTTTGAAACCTTGAACCTGACACTCTTAGATCCTAAGATTACCTTTCCGGTCCCAGGGACACCATGAATGTAAAGGCACTTTCCTAGGCATTGATCTTCGCATAAGGAACCTTTTATAAATGCAGTTATCTCTTCCATTTCTCTGCTTAAAATATTTCAAAGAAAGTAGTAATTAAAGATTTGGAAAAGTATATCAGAAAACCAATCAAAGCTGAAATCCAATATATTCTTACTTATTCCTACAAGGTAAAGACTTAGGAAGTGTTGCCAATAGAAGGGCTGCTTTTGCCTTTTCAAGATCTGTCAGCTTGTGGGATCTTACATGATCTGGAATTTTCTTTGCTCCTATTTTTTGGAGTCCAAAAATTCGCCCCTTCCGGGAATTCTATGTTTAAAAATATGTAAGCTGTTAGTCTTCGTTTTACAGGCCTTCTAAAGTGTTCAGTGTTATGACTTATGATCATACCGCAGCCAATGGATGAGCTGGAACTTGTCTATTAAATAAATTATGTTTATTCTCATCTTCGTATTCTAAATCGTTTTCATTGTCAGAACCAGAACCTTCACAAGAATTCTGCTCCCAGTCACTCTCATCTTCATCACAATCCTGCAATATGAATGTGAGCCAAAATGAAAACAAAGTTCAAACAAATATAGAATATAGCATCAAATAATCCAACAATAACCATTCTCTTTTCATTGGGATATTACCTCTTCACCATCGTCAATGTCAGCAATACGTTTGAAACTATCCCAATGTACATCATATTCATATTCACATAGAAAAACATCATCTCCTTCATTGTTTGCCTTGGAAAATTCTTTAGGAGCCATAACGAAACAGTGTCTGATGACAGATTCCATCTAAAGAAGAGAACCATTACAAGATCAAAAGTTAGTATAGGATATCAGGATGTATCTTTTCCTTTTATAAATGATATCCTGGGAAAATTATATATCTCCACCGCTCCACAAAAAAATGATCAATTGATCATAATTAAAAGTTTGAAGACAGGAAACATAAACAAATGCTTAAACAAATCAATGCTCTTCATAGTTGATGCAGGGATAGATATATTTTTTCAATATATCACGGGAATAAATGTTAGGAAGTTGACTGATCTCAACCTGAAGCTCTTAGAAACAGAAAGAATTATGGAAAAGAACTCTCTGCTAAACTCACTTAAAAAAACCTAGTTCTAAGCAATTCTAGTGGCCAATAGATGATCTCTTGAAAAAACTCAATAATATTTTCTCTTCCCGTTAGCCAGAACCTGGGGAACATATTTACATATATCAGAAAACCTTTTAAAAATACCTCAACATCAGCGGAGTCGTTAGTGCGATAAAGCTCCCTCCTTAAGTTATGTGGTTTCCGTCCAGCGGCAGTTTCTTCCGGAATAATATACCAAATGGCCTTAAACCAGTAAGTGCCATCCACTTCTTTCCATATGCTAAAACTCATAAATGCTTCCCATCATCAATAAACTAAAACAAAATTATGGGAACAAATAACAGTTATTAGGTGTGAATAATCATTTTACCTCTGAATTCTGGCTGCATACAGTTCACTGGAAAGAAGCTTCTCCCTCAATGTCCTAACCTTTTTCTTCCCCTTGGGCGGGACTGGCAATTCCACGGATTTCCCAGATTTCCTGGCCTCGCAAAAGCCACAAATCCAATCTCCTTCTGGAACCTCTTTCAGGGGAGGGTTTAGACACCTCAAATGAAACCCACCCAAGCAATCATCACACTCAATCATCACACTGTTGCCAGCCCTAAAGCAAACCTTGCATTCTTCCACCTCTGGATCTTCATCTTCTGAGCTCGTCCCATCTTTCCTCTTGACATAGACATCATCCTCCACTGAAAACTCGCCCCCATCGTAAACCACCTTTTTGTAATAAACCCTCTTTCTCCCAGATTTGGAAGCCCTGGTTTTCTCCAAACGGGAATTTACGGATTCAGTACATTTCCGTTTTCTCCCAGACCGAACAGCCTCTGACGGTGTTGGCGGAGGGGATAAAATGGCGGAAGAATCGGTACATTTATGTTTCTGATTAGATAAATTATTGACATTTTGGGATGAGAACTTCAGAGACTTCCGGCGAGAGGATTCGCGGGTAGCGGGAGTAGCCGGATGTGGTGTTGAGGCTTGAGGTGTGGAGGAGGTCAGGCGGAGGGAGCGGCGGCGAGGCGTGGGGTCTAGGGTTTGAGGAGTGGGCGGCAGAGCATGGCACGGAGGAGATGAATCTGAGATGGGTTGCTGTTTTTGGGGGGTTTTGTGAGATCTCCTGATTGGGGTTTCGGCCATTTGCAGAGAGACTGTGATTGGCGGTTTTCCGACTAGATCTGGCGGCGGTGGCTAATGGGAGGAGATGATAGGTGGTGGCTGGGGGTGGGGGGCTGGAAGAGGGACGTAGCTGTTCCCGCGTATTTTTGAAAGGTAATGCGGGTCGGCCCGGTTTGGGGTACCATATTAGAGGTGGAAATGGGGGCAACGCCTCCTACATCAAACCGGTGTTTAAGTTTGTTATGTCGATAAACATCACCCACACGGCGTTGTCCCGGTGTCAGGCGTGCTACATTAAAGGTCAATGGAGCCGAAAGATGAAGAAAGTCGTTGCCCCCCCACAAACGGTGCAAAATGTGGTCGTTTGCTAATTTAAAAAATTGGATCATCATTTTCGTGTGACAAAGATATAAAAGCATTCATGTTTTGCGCTTTCTCAACGGGATGTTACCAGTGGTGGCAACAACGAAAATAAGAGGAAGCGGAATCGTCCAAGCGTTCAACCCGACGTGAGCATTTAAACCGTGACTGGGCGGCTGCGCACGAAGCACTACTCAATGAATACTTTAATACTCCGTGTGTCTACATGACGGAGTATTTTAGCAACTGTTTTCGAATGACTTGTTCTTTGCTTTTAAGAAAACTACATAATATTAAACACAAGGTGCCTTGGTTCACCCAACGAGTTAATGCGAAAAGCTGGAGAGATCTTAGCAGAATCCAAAAGTGCACCGTCGCGCTACATCAAATGGCATATGAAACCTATGAAACTGCTAGTGATGTGTTTGAGGAATACTTGAAGATGTCAGCTCGAAACATCAGACCATGTGTCTATAAATTCTCTAAAACTATTATTTGGTTGTACCATATGAAGTATTTACGTAAGCCGACAATGAGCGACATTGAGCATCTATAGGCAAGACATGCTACTAAACATGGCTTTGTCGGTATGCTTGGGAGCATCGATAACACGCATTGGGAATGGAACAATTGTCCTGTTACGTGACATGGTCAGCACTCACGGGTGATCGTCCCAACCCTACTATTATGCTCGAAGGAGTGGCTTCAAATGACCATGGGTTTGGCATGCTTTTCTGGTGTTGTCGGCTCGAACAATGACATAAATGTTCTTGATAAATCACATGTATTTGATGATTCAGTTAATGAGATTGCACCTGATTCGTCTTTTGAGCTTAAAAGGACGCTTTACAAGCATGAATATTATCTTGCCGATGGAATATATCCAAATTATTACACAAATATCAAGTTGTTCTCGACACTAATCGGTCTTAAATGGAAAATGCATAAAAAACTCATGAGGCGGCAAAAAATGAATATTGAACAAGTTTTCGATGGGTCGAAGGGTTAGTGACATGTTATAGATCGTCCGTCTAAGTGTTATTCTCAAACAAAAAATGATGAACATTATGTACGCATGTATTATTTTTCATAATATGACTATAGAGGACAACTAATTTACAATTTGTCATTACAACCCGGATGAGGAGACACCTACGAAGAAATCAACAAAGAAAAAAAATGAAGAAAATCGTCAAAAAAATCAAAATCGATAGATTCACAATGCATTAACGGTAGATTTGGTTGAACATATTTTCAGTCGTTCAAATAATCATTAATTAAATGTAATTTTTCTGTGTTTTATTTATATTTTATATAACTCTTATTTATGTTTTTTAAAAAACTAGTGTTATTTTTTATGTTGTTATTAATGAAATATTTTGAATTTTAATTTTTAGAATGTAAATTAAAAAAGTTAAAAAAATAAAGGCTTGAAAGCTTAGTTTGAAACCCAGTATTTCCAGTGAATTTGTGGTGCAAGTTAAAAGGGGGTTAAAGCTGATGTGTCAGAGAAAATGTCTGAAACCCCGGTTTAAGCACGGTATTTCCAATGTCCCTATACTCTTTCATTCCTAAATTAAATAACATATTTACTATTCAAAAATGCAAATTTCATTTATTTTTCTTTACTTATTTTTGCAACTTTTTGTTTAAAAAACATTGTGATGTTGCATTTTTTTATGTAGTTTTTGAACATATAAATTTTATTTTTAATTTCCTCTATTCAAATAAATTGACATAAAAAAACTCAAATCAAACATTATTTACCGAAACTAATAATTTAATTTTGGATGAAAAAAGTATATACTTTATTAAAATACTTAAGCACAAAAAATTAATGTAACATTGTTTTAACATAAGAAAACGATGCAACGTAGTATTTGAGAAAGATACATTTTTTGAATGTTATTGACTTTATTACCAGGTAGAATATGTTCATACTATTTCTAACTTAATAGCGCACAAAGAGTCAATGCTTCTACAGGGCTGAGGTTCCTGAATTGCTACCAAAAGTTATTTGGAAAAGATACATATTTGATGAGAAAGTAATGAATTTTTTACATGAGCTACGTATTCCTTACTTTAAAATAAAGTAGAGAATTTATTAGGGAAGTAGAAATAAATAGGGAAGTAAAAAAGGCAATTTGGACGGAACCCAAAAATAAGCAGTTTTTACCGACCAAAATCAGGGGAGTCCCATCCCGTCTTCACCAAAACCGTGGCGCAGGAACGCCATTTGGATGTCCTCCTGAGCACCATGCCGACGCCAGCCTCACCGACGCCGCCGCATCGCAGCCGGACCGAGGACCTAATAGGACGGCTGAGCTCCACGAGCTCCGAAATTCAGCTTAAGGCTCTCCGGGAGCTTAAGAACCAGATCATCGGCAACCGAACTAAAAAGGTATTATTTCTCAAGCTCGGCGCCGTCCCCGCCGTCGTTTCCGTCCTTTCTTCAGCAGCCTCCGCTAGTGGAGGCGCAGAGATCAACGATTCCCTGTTAATTCAGTCCGCGGCTGTTATTGGGAGCTTTGCCTGCGGTCTCGATGCGGGTGTCAAGGCGGTCCTAGAGGCCGGAGCTTTTCCTCTCCTTCTCCGCCTCATTTCTCATTCTAACGACAAGGTAGGTGATTCTCGTGTCTCTAGAATTTCATTGCGTGGCACATTTGTATCTGCTCCTTGACAATTCTTTATATGCGCTGCATTTCAGCATTAAATTAAATCCGAATTTTGTTAAAAAATCAGAATTCAGTAAATTGCTTAATAGAACGTAGTAATTTCATGCTCTCATATTTGGATTTGGTCATTTGATGCTCCATTCTATTGATTTTGTTATGGAGTAAAATGTGTTGTCTTAGCAATGTAGATTGTTAACAATAATCTCCTGCATCATAGCCTCTGAACAATTTTCCCTCACGATCGTGCCATGTCCTTTCTTATTCAGATTTTTAATATTTTGATTGAGCTATATTCTTTGTTGCATTGAAGATTAATGTTCTTTTCATGGCATGCAATTCACTGCTACACAATTCCATGAATGGTGTTCTGAACTATTGAACTCTACTTGCATTCAGAATACATTTTAAATACATTTAGAAGAACACTATTAGTGAATATTGATATCTATCTGCTCTATAAAAGTTTTGTTCTTTACCCCACTGTTCTCTAGGTTGTGGGTGCTGGTGCAAGGTCCCTCAAGTTGATTTATCAGTCAAAATTGGCTCCAAAATATGATTTCATCCAAGATGACAATGTGGCCTTTATCCTTTTGCTATTAAATAGTGAGAATGAAAATGTTTCTGGACTGGGTGCAAGTATCATCTCGCATTCTTGTAAGACATATGCAGAACAGAAGGCATTGAGTGATGCTGGAATCACAAAAAGACTTATTAGCCTTCTTGGAGGCTCTCTAGTTCAAAGGGATGCTAGTCTAGAAGCCCTGGCCACAATTATGAAGCAAAATCCTGAAGTCACTTTGGAATTCATGGAGCCCCAAAGGGGAAGAGCATTGAATATGGTTATCGAGCTAACTAAAGATAAATATTCACGAACAAAACTGCTTGCATGCACATGCTTGATTTCCATTATTCATACTTCTCCTTCTTATCTTCAAGATGTACAAATAAAAAGGAAATTGATACTAATATTACTGGATCTTCTTGAGGAATCTGGTCAAGTAGGAGATGAAGCTCCTTTTGTTCTATCTAGTTTAACTTCAGAAGATGAGGGTCTGCAAAGATTAGCATTTGAAGCAAGTGCTATTGATAGACTTTGCGAACATTTTGGAAAGGATTCATTACAACCAAGACGTTCTCAGGGAATATTGCATGCACTGGCCGATATCTGTTCAAGGCTAGAATGTTGTAGGGATCGGCTGATATCTTTAGAGGTCAGTTCCAGCTTGTGTTTTCCTATTTTTTGTGAAATATTAAATTAATAATGATCATTCTGACTAACAAATAATTTCAAATCATTATAAACTGTGGAGAAAACAAAAAATTCTAGTGTACTAAAAAGTCAATATTACATGAAAAAAGGTAAGAGCCTGTATCTGTGATAGTTTTTCTGTATCTGTTTCTACTTATTTTGGAAGCCTTAATGGCTATATGCTACACTCAACATTGTCTCAATCATAATATCATATCTTTTTAATATTGCAATATGTGGTTGTAGTGTTGCAGACCCTTTATTTCTAGTCATACCGTATGAAGCATGTCACCAAATTTCAGAAGCAGAAAAGTTATTCAATGTGGCACCATATGCTTTCACTGAATTAAATATGTCCTAACAAACATTTGTCACTCCTTTTCACATACAGGCTTTTAAGCTTGTGACCGAGGCCCTTGGGTGCAAGAGCCCTGAAGTTCGTATTGCAGCTTGCATCTGTGTGAAAAATGTTTCTCGTTCTGTCAAGGTCTGTAATATGTAAAACATGTTGATTCTTGTCTACAGCTTGCTGCACTAAGCTAACAAAGTACTATGCAGCGCCTGAGTGCAGGTTGTTTTTTGAAGGAAACTGTAACAGCCCCCCTGGTTCAGCTTTTGTTTGACGAATCTGACAATGTCCAGGTATTTTTGTTGCTCAACATTGATTTTCCATTGTTGCCAGTTTTTGTTTTGTTTTGTTTATGTTTTGCATTTTGGCATTAATTTATGGAGGCCAGCTCCCTGGTGCTTTCTTGACACATCCATTTGTATATTTATTATTTAGTTATTTACTAGCTAGTAGCTCTCTCACATGCCCTACATCTATGCACTCTCATTCTTGGTAAAGAAATTTAAGAACATTGGTGAAATTACTTACCATTATATAATGGCAGTTGACCGCGCAAACTATATGAAGTAGTTAACTAGTTATAACCCATAAATTGACCTTAACTACATCAACCTATTCTAAGTCTGGATAGGCTGCACTGCAAATCAAATAGGCATGCTTTAGCCATTACTGTTTTAAATTGTTACAGGCATTGGAAATTTGTTAACATGATTCAGCATTACTCCATAGTTGTTTCTACTTTCTTCATGCATCTCAATAATCTCATATTATTCACAAACTCTTGTTAATATTTATGTTTGTTTCCAAGGTTGCTGCCCTTGGTGCCATTAGCAATGTCGTGGTTGATTTTGTCTCAAATAAATCAATATTCCTGGAATGTGGAGGCGTAAAACAGATTGTTCAACTTTCGAAGTCAATGGATTCAACTATTAGGGTAAAAGCAGTGTGTGCTTTGAGGAATCTGGTGTTCCTTACAAACAACAGGTGCAAGGAAGAAATCCTCTTGGAACTCACACAACCAGCATTAGAATGTCTCATTTGTGGTAACTGATTAATATTGATTGTCACTTGTGGTAAATATTTGTGAAAAGTGCTCTTGCTTTGAAAATCAACTATTTTAAACTGCAGACCCTGAATCATGTGTTCAAGAGCAAGCATTGGCTCTTGTTGGAAATCTTGTTGGTGGGTCCATTGATTGCATTGATTATGTATTTGTGGATGATCCTCTTCTGCTTCATGCAGTGGGAAAACAGCTACAAAATGCTTCAAAAGCTGAAGTTTTAATTCAGGCAAGCATTTTCCTTTTTCTACACGTGGATTTGGTTTTTTTCATAGTTTTTTCTCAACATGATAATGCCCTTAATCCCAAACTGTGTCAGGGCCGATGTACCCCTATCAAATAAGTGTCTAAACTATTTAACACAATACATTCATCCAAATAGCACAGTGGCATTTTTTTGGGAAGTTTTTGTGTTGTATGTCCTTCAAGTGGGCTTTTACAACTTTGCAAATCTTGAAACGAGGAATAATGAGATGAAATTTCAAAACTGTCATCATCATAGATTGTTTCTCCTTAAGAACAACAGCCCGGTAGAATCCCACAAAAGTAGGGTATGGGGAGGGTGTGTGTATGGACTGTATGCAAACCTTACCTTTACTTGAAAGTAGGGAGACAATTTCTAAGAGACCCCCAGTTCGAGCAAAACAGATAGAAGAAAGCACAACAAAGAAGCAAAAAAAAGAAGGTAAAGGAAGCACATAATGACAAAAGCAAAAACTACAACTAAGGCCCAAACGTCTACCTAACTACCGTAGTCCTATATCTTCAAACGCTCGTCAGCAGGTCTAATCACATCCTTCCAAGTCTTCTTGGGTCTACCCCTTCTCCCACCCCCACCTACTACCGCATGCCTCTTGCATCTCCTTACCGGTGTGGCGGTGTCTCATCGTAATGCTGCTTGACATATTCATACCACCTCAACCTAGCTTCCCACAACTTATCCTCCAAAGCTGCCACTTCCACCCGTCCCTTAATAGCATCATTCCAAATCCTATCCATTCTCGTCTGCCCTCACATCCGCATGTAGTTGAAGAATGTGGTTTGTCTTAAGTTCCTAGTCCTCCGCTCCGTAAAGCATAGCCGGTCTAAATACAAATCAATAGAATTTCTCTTTCATCCTTATATTGAAAATATCATGAGGTGACAATGCTTTGTGATGATAGATACAAAAGTGATATTGTCAACTAAATTTGTACATCATGGACCATGATCATGTTCTTTTTCATAGTACCTTATGTACGAAGTTCATGTACTAGGTTGCTCTTTTCAGTAAGTGAACATGTGCATGAGAAGTTGTTATATGACAATAGCATGGTAGTAGGTAGTAGTGATGAAAAGTTAATTTATCCATATATCCTTCACAAAGCTCCAGTCTTTCCTTTTGGATATTTCAAAACATTTCATTTCTCTTTATTTCGTTTAACTTATTCTCGTAGAATGACAATGTTCTTCTTGCTTTTTCCACCATAAAATATATTCCATCCGTCCCAAACTAAACTTTAGACTTTTCACATTTTCTTTTAAGGGAAGGCATATTTGGCTTATAACAATTTTGTCTCTTCTAAACAAATTCCAACCACACTTTTCACTTTTCAACATCTTTCTCAATCTCCTTGAAGTCAAAGTGTCAACTTCTTTTAGGGACAGATGGAGCATGCAAGTCACTTTTGATGGGCACACGAGTGTAGTCTACACAATAACACACATTTAATATTTGGGCCAAACGTGAGTGTTAACAAAAATTGGAAGCATTGATGCCTTTACTTCCTAAAACATCATAAAAAGCTACAAGCAAGGGAAGTTTAATGTGCCATTTTGATCTAGTCCGTTATTTACCCGAAGCTAAACCATTGTAAAAAATGACTCTTTTAGCTCCATTGGCAATGAACTTATAACATAGCTCAACATATAAATTTTAGATATTTTTTTTAAAATTAATTTATTCGTATATATCTACCATATTAAGAATAGTTGACGTGTATGGACAAATACTACATAGTAATAGAGTTAATAGTACTATTAAAAAAGAATAATTGACGTGAATATATGATCTTTTATAAAAGTTTAATCGAACTTGATTTTGCTTTGTATTTTCAAGTTAAAACCACAGTTTGGAAACTGCTGTATTTACTCTGACAGTCTTTTTCTACTTTACCATTTTACACATTCCATGCATATCCTTAGCCCTTAAGGATGGATGGAGTAAACTGAGTAATATATTGTACAGGGGCGGGATTGGGGAAACCTCAATACTAAAGATCATATGACTAATGTATTGCAGATTTGCAGGGTATGTATGTTCTAAGCAATGTGGCATCAGGAAATGAGTTTCACAAGGAAGCAGTTATGCACCAGCTTTTCCCGCCATCATCTAATGACACCATGCAATCAGTGGTGTCTAAGTTCTTGCAGAGTAGTGACAGCCGATTACGCACTGCTGCTGTTTGGGCTTTAGTAAATCTTACTTTTCCTACAAGCAGTCCTGGAACATCTGCTCGAGTTGTAAAGCTACACAATAACGGCATACTTTCTCAATTGAAGAATATGGTTAATGATCCCTGTCTGGATGTGAAGGTCAGTTGCAAATTGTTGAATTAAATTACTTTAGGGTACTTTGGATTGCGAAAAATTCTAGTGAAAGGAAAATATGCCAAGCATGCCAAGGGAAGTAGTTTCTATGTTCGATTTTACATTAGAGAATTCAAAAAGAAATGAAATACTCCCTCCATCCCAACATAATCTTCCTTTTTTCCTTTTTTGTCCGTCCCGAAATAATCTTCACTTTCCTTTTAAGGAAAAGAATATGTGGCTAAAAACGTTTTTCCATCAATTTCTAAACACTCCTTTTTTCATTTTTTCAACACATTCTTAAACTCCGTGAAAGTCAAACGCAGAAGATTATTTTGGGATGGAGGGGGTATGATTGATGGCTTTAAGAGTCTTATATTTGTTTAGATTTATGTCTTCATATTACAAACAACAACAACCCAGTTAAATCCCACAAGAGTAGGGTCTGGGGAGGGTGTGTGTACGCAGACCTTGCCCCTACTTGAAAGTAGAGAGGCTGTTTCCAAAGAGACCCCCGGCTCAACGTCGAAAGTTGCATTGCTTGACTAACTGCTACTTCATTAATTAAAGAAGCGCAGACAGTTTAGAGATCCATTTTGATTTATTCCATCACACCCCAAAGCCAAAAAATGGTGAAATTTTGGCTCCATCGGAGATGATGGAAATAAATTTAAAAATTGGAGTTTGATAAATATCAAACATAAAATTATTTAGTTTGAATCAATGTTTTAGTTTTACCCACATTTTCATTCCTTTTAAATTTATCCTATATTTCTCTTCCCATTCCCTCCTATAATTTTCTGAGTTTCTAATGGACCCTTAGCATTTTTTTCAATTTAAATAAACAGTCTTTATTTTTTTCTTATTGCAGCTTAGAGCAAGAACAATCATTGGGCAATCAATGACTTGTGGCGATGCCTCTGCATGAATGTCATGCTTATAAATCTGGCCAATTATCTCCACAGCTGCCGCAGTGGAGGCGTGGAGCATGATCATTTGGCCTTTAACTTCTTTTTAAGTGCAATCTCTTCTTTGTCTTGAGTTTGGACCATACAAGCATGGTATGTGCCAATCAACATTTACACATTTACATTTATTTATGATGGTTGCTACCATAACAATCAGTCTCCTTGCTTAAAGCAAATCAAGGGGAAGGCTGCCTAGGTATTCCCTTCACTAGACCCCACTACATGAAAACTCTGGAACTGTGTATTGTGTAAGGCTTTTTCTAAAATTGCAGTCTGTAAAACTTTTCAGCAGTAAATATTCAATTGATCTTATAGAAAACTTTAAATATACGGAGTATGATTTTGCTAAACTTTTTTTACTAGTTCATTTGAAGGATGCACTCAAATTGATATCAGTTCACCAACATTTCAACCGTTGGAGGTTATGCTTTTTTATCCAAGTGATTCATTATTGCCATTAAGGATTGATTTATATATCCAACAATATTTCAACGTGTCAGATTCAATGGTCATTGTTGCCATTTGTGTGCCACATAAAAATCCTAAATATTTCCATCAACCATCATCTCCAAATAGTCTCATTCTTCATGGGTCCTGCACTAGTCAATTTTTCAAATAGTCCGAATCCAAAACCTGCTACTGGATTATTATACACAATGAACTCACCTAATAATCCTCCATCCCAGTCCATCAATCCCAAACTCATATGGCACCTCACCATTTCATCCCCAAATAATATCAACAGATGTGGATGCTCGTATTTGGAAGTATCTACCATTGTGGAGCTTCTGTTACAGATATTATAAAATTATTTCACTATTGGATTGATTAAGTTTTCAATCTTAATTTTTCTTCAGCTAGGCTGGACATGAGTGGAAAAGTTTATCTAAAGAAATCTGTCTCTTGTAATTTATCTTATGGCCTTAGTCAGTTGTTTCTGTTGGTGCATTTTTTTGTTGTTTTGCCTTAGTCTGTTATGTGTGCCTGTGTTTTTTTCCGTGCTTTGTGATTTATGCCTAGTTTCTAGAGTCAGCTTGTTTGCTTCTTTTGTCAATGTTTGTTCTTCGTTCATGCTTCATAGATTTCTATGTTCTGAGCCGGAGGTCTCTTGCAAACAGACTCCCTAGTCCATACTTTTGTGGGATTCTTCCGAGTTTGTTGTTGTTGTGTTTGTTGTTATATCGGTTGAAACTAATGCTGTATTTTTACTTATAAAAAATATACATCTATAATTCTATATTGAATGCGTTACCGAATGGGCTTTGCCAACATTAAAGTCTATACTTGCAAGGTTATGTGTGCTGCACGCTACTGACTCCTAGTTACCTTTCAATTATCTGGTTCTGTCCTTATTAAGTCTGCAACATATGCTCCACAGGGATGCGCTAAGTTTGATTATATATTATATTATATTTTCCTTTGGCTTTCTTTTTTGCAGGTCCAAGCATTCACTTCCATACTTTTTCGTTTTGTAACTTTGAAGGTCTTCATGAGGACACGCTCACATTGTATGTGATTTTTCCCGAGCAGAGGTCTTATATTCCGGATGTTTCTTTACAAGGACACGGTTAGCGTTTGCTAGTTTGTTCTGAACTATTTTTCTTTATATCTCCCCGTCCGCCCACCCACATCTATCTACCTGCAAAGGCGTGGTGGACAGGGTGTGTAATCCTCATTTCTACATGGTCTAGTAAGTAGGGATTGTTTTGTAAAAATGCATTGGGGAGGAATGTTCATATATGCCTTGAAGGGTATTCATATGGCCAGTTACAACCATGCTAGGGGTATCCCAAGGACTGTGCACCAAAAGTATGCACCAATATTTCGATGGTTCACACCGACACAATATACTAGTGCGATCAAAAAATTTTGCACTAGCATTTTGTGCTTGCGTGAACCATCACACTGGCACAAAGTGAAGGTGTACAATTTGAGGTACAACTCTTGATGTATAAGTAGCTTAGTTGGATATTATTGTGCAATAATCAATGTACAACTACAAATTGTCGAAGTGTACAACAATAGGATAGTTTTTATTCCGAAACTAAAATTTCTCCCGAGTGAAAAAATTCTTCACCATTGGGAGAGCTTTAACATAAAGTTTATACTACCTCCGTTCTAAAGTATTTAGTATTTATCTAATTTTGATTACTAATTACTCCATAAAATAAAATTACATAATTAAGATTACATTGCAATTTTGGGCAGTGGCATTTTTTAACCCATCATGTCTGAGACATATACTCACTGTCGTGAGTGGTCTAATATGACGCTTTAGGAATTGTATTGGTGAATAGTGATCATATTTTCATAGATGCCTTAAGTTTGAAATGTTCAAACTCAACTATCCCAAAACGTGGTTTGCAATAAGATTTTTGGAGTAATTCTCCATTCGTCGTACGACTTGGGTCCACCCGACTAGTCTCCGTTCGCTTAGGGGCGAGGGAGCTGGCCCAAGGGGAATTGTCTCCGGTGAGAATCGGCTTCTTTTCCCAACATGGAAGCTCTTTTGCCACTTGAGCTACCCACTTGGGTTATTAAACGATGTTTCTAAACCTTTTCTTTTTTTCTTTTCAAGAACTAGTTCATAAATCACCAAGGTTCCCATGACATTGCCCGGTAATGTCATGGGATGACCCGTGGTCGCTTAAGTGTTCCGTTCGTAAAATTGATGGTTCTTACCCCCCTAATCCCCTGGTAAAAAAGGATGAGCCCCATCTTCGAAGCCTCCCTAAGATCCAGTCAGGTGGACAGTGAAAGAAGGTAAGTTGAACGTTAATCGTAGATTAATGATAAAGAATTAAGTCTACACCTTCTACTTGCAGAGACCCTTTGTTTTGCATAGTTGACTCCAAGCTTAGGAATCAAATTCGGGTCTTACCCCTGCACGTTTCGCCTTGTCAACTGCGCAACGCCTACCGACTTATCTAACATTGTTAGAGCATCCCCGTAGAGAGGAAAGAACTTGATAAAATATGATGTGTCAAAAAAGAAAGACAAGGAATGGTCAAAGTGTAGAGGAAAAAAAGAACAGAGAAAAGATTCGAGGGGGAAATGGGTTCACCAGGGAAAAGAAAAGAGAAAAGCTATTAAAATAATGATAAATTCTTTCGTGTACCTAAGGTTCACACTAATTTTATAAATCTTAGTACATTTGTAGCATAAAAGAGGTGGTCTTTTCAAAAATAAAATATTCACATGCAAGCCTATGAAAAATATGAGAAGATCTACATTTTAAATGTGGACCTTGGGATCATGTAAATATCACTCTAAAAAATTTGGTCAACTCGTTGGAAAACATCCTAAACTTTTGGCTTTCCTTTTAATTTGAAACCTAATATTTTTCTAATTTTTTTAATTTTGCATATTTTTGAGCATTAAATATGACATGTGTACCCATAAAATATTTTTAATCATATTTTAAATGTTCATTAAAAATTAAAAAAAATTATAAAAAAAATTAAGGAACACATTTTATAATAAACTAAAAATATAAATTTTAGTTAATTTTTCATAAATAAATTATCTTGTTTTATTACTATAAAAATTATGTAGATAAAATAAATTTATGACATGTAGGGTTCATCATTTAAACAAGGAGGGAAATTGTGAGGAAGAATTAAAGTGATGTGAGGGAAGTTTAGGGAGAAAATGTTATGGAATAAAAAAGAGGATAGAAAAGGGGAAAGTGGGGAATGAATAGAGATGTTCTCATAGATGAATTACAATATACGGAGTACCTTTTTTGATGAATGTGTAAAATCTTGTAACTTTCAAAATAATTTTATTTATAAATTGATATAAAAATAAAAATTATACATTAAAATACTAAATAAAAATTTTACAAATAAGAGGTGACGAAAAATATTTTATTTTATCAAATAATCAATGAAAATATACAAACAAAAAATGATTGAAAGGCCATAATAATAGAAATGTAAATCATTTTGATATGAAGAATATACTTTCTTGTTTTCTAAATAAAAGCAGTAATTCGAATTCATGGAGTTTGATAAAATTATTGAAAAGTGGAAAATATAAATAAATGAAGAATGTATGAAGTAATATATTACTCCCTCCGTCCTAATGTATTTGTCCAGTTTGACTTTTTTGAATCAAACTAGATAAACTTTGAGCTTTAATTAAATAAAAATCGTAATATATTTTAACATTAAAATGATTTATTGGATTTATCGTATTGAAAATTTTTAAAATTATATTTCATTATGTTAATATGCAATATAAATTGTGAGTAATTGGAATTCAATGTTTATCTCATTTGATTCGAAAAAGTCAAACTGAACAAATACAATGGGAATACTAGTAATTATTTGTGTTAAAAAAAGAAATGAAATACTGTTGGCCGCTTATTCATTTACTTTTATGGAAAATAAGAATGGTAAAATCTAACTTACCGTACCCTAACAACATTCAAATTATGTCGGGTTGCCAAACACACCCTTATATTGGTTCCAAGTCTCCGGTCTGAAACAAAGTCCTTTTTCAATTCCGTCGGTCCGGTTCTGGTTTAATGACCACCCGGACACAAAGGGGCCGCCATTGCCATCCTGCCGCCGAGGTTTCGAAGATCCAGGGCAAGCAAGAGCGAAGACCAATAACACAACATAGTCGAAAAATCCATCGATTATCGATCGGGAAGCTCACAAGTGGGTAATGTTTAACAGAGGGTAAGGCATAATACCCTATCTCCTCCTCAATTACTCTTTCAAGATTTGATTTTTCTTCTTTTTCTTGAAAAAGAATTGTTCCAATTACAGTGCTTTATGCCTCCTTAATCGATTCTGCGTTTTACTAGTTTGAAGAGTTTTAAGTAATTTCTGGGTATCCGACAACTATGTCCGAGATGCAACATTTATTGGAATGTTAATGGAACTGTTTTTCTTTACCTGTTCTTGGGACTCCATACTAGAAACCGATAGTGTCTTTTCCTTTTCTTGTAATGTCAATTTGAATCGGACTAATTCACAAGTCCTGTGTTGTTTGAGGTTGACCGCACATTTGTATGCACACTAAGTGTTTGATTTTATGACTCTGACACAGAAGGTATTTCGATAGTGGGGATCCCAGAGAAATGGGACCCAAAAGGCAACGGATTATGGACCAGGGATCTTCTTATTATTCGGTGCCGCCTGGATCGAGTTATATGTACAATCCACCTCCACTCCCACCACATGACTCTCCTTATGTTGGCCAGCATCCTCCATCTCTCCCCGTTGTTCGCCTCCGTGGCCTCCCATTTGACTGCTCTGAAGTTGAGATTGCAGACTTCATGCAGGGATTGGATGTGGTTGACGTCCTTCTTGTTCACAAGAAAGGCAAGTTTACTGGAGAAGCTTATTGCGTTTTGGGATACCCTCTCCAAGTTGATTATGCTCTCCAGAGGAACAGACACAACATTGGGAAAAGATATGTTGAGGTTTTCAGAAGTGGGAAGATGGAATATTACAGGGCTATATCAAATGAAGTTTCTGATTCCCGTGGAGGCAGCGGGGGCGGAGGAGGTGGTAGTTCAGTTCGCCCGAGGGCAAAGTCGTCCCCGAGGGAAAAGTCTTTTGAGGAGGGGAAAGACTTAGAGGAACATACGGGCGTGTTAAGGTTGAGGGGTCTTCCATTCTCAGCTACTAAGGAAGATATTAAAGAATTCTTTAAGGATTTTTCACTATCAGAAAACTCGATTCATTTGACTGCCAATTCAGAAGGGAGGGCAACCGGGGAAGCATTTGTTGAGTTTTTGAATGCGCATGATTCCGAAGCTGCAATGGCTAAGGATAGGATGAAAATTGGGAGTCGGTATATTGAGCTATTTCCTTCTTCTCTTGAGGAGTTAGAGGATGCGGTTTCAAGGGGCGGGTAATATTTCTTTTTCTAGTCTCATATGCTTAAGTTCCTATAATCTTTTAAATGCTCATTGAATTGCATGCTTACTATTTGAATAATAGTACATCTTTTTTACCCACATTTGAGCAACATTTTATCTAATTACATACAGTGTTTACAACGACATACACAGTAAAATTGCACCAAAAGTAGAATCCTAGGAGGTGTACGCAAACCTTACTCTTACTAAGATGTAGAGAGGCTATCACGTACACTATTTTTTTCATTGAAATTTCTCAAAAAATACAAAACCTAAAACCGCGATTCCTTTATTTCTTCCTTTCTTTGGGTATAAACCTGAAGTTAATGAAAACAAGTCATTCCAGAACATGATATTTACTTCTTTGTACAACAAAGTGACAAACATATCCAGTAAAACAAATCAAGAACTTAGGGAGGTTGAGCGTTCGCAGACCTAACCCTTACTTGGGATATTTACTTTATGTGTGATACACAAATCAAGAACTTCCTTTCACACTTCAATTATCTTGACTCTAGTCTCTAGAGTTAAACAACAATTTGTGAGTGTCATTTAGGGATGGCAACGGGTCGGATAGTACTATACCCGAACCCGACCCGACTTTTAAAACCGAAACCCGAACCCGACCCGAAACCCGAACTTTTAAGCTAAAAACCCGACCCGACCCGAACCCGACATTTCAACCCGAAACCCGAACCCGACCCGAACCCGACTTTTAACCAATAATCAATTCGACGTATCCCAATAATTTTGAAATGATTAAATCTAATTTTTTTCATGTCTCTTTTTTATGTCTCATTTTTTATTAAGGAATTATAAAAATGATTATAAAAAACATACTTGATATAGTAGCACTTTGCCAAAAAATTATACGGAGTGCTTATTATATTCATAGATAGGCTTTTATGTAATAAAATATTCGGGTTTTAGTCGGGTCGGGTGCGGGTAAAATTATAAATCCACACCCGACCCGACCCGATGTCGGGTTCGGGTAAAAAATTTCGGGTCGGGTTCGGATTATTTTATTCTCGGTTCGGATATTTTAGTGGTCGGTCGGGTCAGTTAAGCTCGGGTTCGGGTTGAATTGCCATCCCTAGTGTCATTTTAGGAGCCTATGACATTTACGCAGACTTGAAAAAGTATTTCATACTTTATATATTCCCAAAGCACTAGGTCTAATTTTCTATTTTGGCAATTGACATTCTGAACTGAAAGTAGTCCGTGAAGCAGAGTGAAACTACCTTATTAGTTTTCTACTTTTTTTTGAATCATGGAAAAATGTTATTTTCTACCTTATATATTTTGATCAGTTTTGTACTTAGTAGTGTTTTTCCCTTCAATTGTTCTTATGCTTAGATGATTGATAATCATGAGATACTGAAGATGAAAAAACATATACAATCACATGAAAAAAGATCCTCAAGCCAAACAATACCTTAAGCTACAGTCGCAGATTTATCTAAAGCCTTTTCTCTTTCTTTTTTCCCATGATTTTGTGACTAGCGGCATGAGGTCTAGGTATTAAGGTGATGGAAATGAAGTCACATCTTTTTACCATGATGCAGGTTCACTTGTTATCGCCATTGCTAATAGAGCTTAAAAATTGGGTTTGGCAATGTTTTTACCTTGGATAAATAATGGGTTAAATGGTTAAAAAAATAAAACATTAAACTTCCTTTTCCTTGACTTTCTATGAAGTTTCGGGCAGCAAATGAATTAATGTCTCAAGGGTCTAATGGAACACGGGCTCTTTTGACACCTAACCCATATGACAGCGGTCCATTTGAGGGGGCATAGAAATTACAATGCTCTAGCCCCCCCCCCCTACTTGCTCAGCGGTCCATTTGAGGGACCGCAAAGTGGTTTTTACCTCCACCCCAACACCTAGCCCCCCCTACTTGGTGTCAAAAGAATGACCTCCTAACAGAAAAGACCTTGCTGTTTTAACAGGGGTAAAATTGTGTCCATCTTGACTCCCAGACTCCAATAGATTTGGAATTATGTTGAGTTTGTTCGTGTTTTTGTTGTTAAACTTGTTATGTCAATTGTCAAGAGACCGTGCATTTTGTTGCTCCTTTTTCCAACAAATAGTTGAACATTTCATGCATGATGATTGATATCCTGCAATTGAAAATCTTCTCAGGAATGCAAAATTTTAACATTTTTTTTTTGTTTTTCTGAAAACCAGATTACTGGATAACAAACAATCTGAGGGTCAGGATGCAGCAGCAGCGACTGAGAACACATCTGTGCTGCGAATGCGGGGCCTACCATATTCAGTTATCAAAGAAGACATCAAGAAGTTCTTTGAAGATTTCGTTTTGTCAGACGAGTCGATCCACTTCAGGGTAAATGCCGAAGGGAGGCCGACAGGCGAAGGGTTCGTGGAGTTTTGTGGGCCCGAGGACGCGAAGGCGGCGTTGGCAAAGGATAGGATGACGCTCGGCAGTCGCTATATTGAGCTTTTCCCTTCATCACTTGAGGAACTGAGTGAGGCTCTTTCAGGGGTGGTTCATTGAGAGGCACATGTTCTTTGTTAGGCTTCTTAGGGAGGGGATGATTTATTGAGTTTTTTTCTTTTCTTTTTCTTTTTTTTTCCTCCCAGTTGAAGCATCAAAGGATGGTGTGTTCTAATGTCATCTTTATACTTGAAATATGAATTCATCTGAGACTTTTATTTATTCATGACAAAAAAAACTATTTTCTTTCCAAATTAAAATTACTAGGAAGTTGTATGATTTGTCGAGGGTCTTACGTGAATAGCCTCTTTATTCGATCACTACAGTCGTAAGATTTGCACACACACATCCTCTCCGAACTCTATTATATCTGAATTTGTTGAGTCTCTTGTTATTTGTGTACTATACTCTTGAGACTTTGTTGTATGAGAATTTACTGGGAAATGGGATAAATTTTACGACTAATATATAAAGTACGAGTAATGCAGTTTATACTTGTAAAAAAAACTCTTTCAATTTAAGAAAATAAAGAGAAAGATATAGAACGATTTGAAAAGAAAAACAAAAAAAAGATATAAGATCATCTGTAGTGGTGGGTGTGAGAAGGGGCAAGCATTGTGATCGGGTGTTGCCCCTTCTTACACGATGACCACTCCGATGTGATCCTTCCTTGCTCTCTTTTATAATTTCAATTCATTAAAATAATCTATATCTTCATTCCATCATTTTTTGGTCACATTCAAATATATGAGTTTCAGATGTTCAAAATCTATACTTGATTTCAGACAAGTGTTAAACCAAACGGGCCCTAAGACATAACGAAGAATACTAGTGCATGAAAAAGAGAACTGCTGCTGCTTCTTCTCGTTTCTTCACTGTGAAGAAACAAGTTTCACAGTAATTAAAATTATTTACTAGGAAATTGTTGTATTTTTATTAGAGGAATTTATTTAAATAGCATTAAAACATAATGACTTTCTCTAAATAGCACTACATGTGTTTTTTCCCAATTTAGCACTTTTAATCATTATCCATTAGTCATTATTCAAGTAAATGTTTCTCATCAAAAGTCATTATAGACATTATTAAATGCTATTTATGAAATAAAACAATTTAAGTGCTATTTAGAGAAATGACTTAAGTTTTAGTGATATTTAGGGCACTGGGTATGGGTGTAACGCCCACCGGCGTTAGGGGCGTTTTAACGCCCCGGGGGCGTTAAACACCGCCCCCGGCGGCGTTACCCGGGCGTCACATGGCGTGCGTCAAACGAATGACGCTTCGTCATTCTCCTTCCCCTCCCCATTAACGGCTATAATAGCCGTTGGACTCAAAAAAAATTCTTATAAATTCAAACCCTCCCTCCCAATCTCTCACACCTTCCTTCTTCACTCTTCTTCAGTCTTCTTCTTCCCAAATTTTAAATTTCGAAATCACCCCCTCTCTTTTCAACATGAATCCTTCCGGCTCCGGCTTCTTTCCCGACAATCTCCCGCCAAGCGACGCCGCGATGTGGTATTACCAAGAGTGGGGCGATCAACCGCCGATCTACGAGACGCAACAATCGGGGTACGTCGAGCGAGATTCGGTTCCAGAGACTCAACCGGAACCGACCGGGTCAAAAAAAAGCACACGCCTGAAAAGCCACAAAGCCAAAGGCACGATGACCGAGGCTCTGCTTCCGTTTCTTCTCGCGACGAAATCGGTCGGGCAATGGCTGAACAACTTCGGGTGTTCAATCTTCGAGAAGAAGAGAGGTTGAAGCTAAAAGAGAAGGAATTGAAGCGAAAGGAGCAAGACGACGAGATCAAAATCATGGAAACCGACCTTTCTACGTTGTCGGGTTTCAAACGGATGATCTACGAGCAAAGACAAAGAGAGATCAAGGCGAAATATAATTTACCTTAGTTTTTTTATTAATGTATCTTTTTTGTTATTGTCGTTTTTTTTAATTTAACGAATGTAATTTTTTTAAATTTTAAATTATTGTCGTTTCAATTTCTTTAAATTTAATGAATGTATTTTTTTATTATTCGTGTTTCAATATAATTAAATAAAAAATTAATTTAAATTTATTAATTTAAATTTAGAAGATGTATATTTAAAAATGTAAAAAATGAAGGTTTGAAGTCCCAGTTTGAAGCCCCGGGACTTCAAACCCATTTCCAGTGAATCTGTGAAGTAAGTTAAAGCTGACGTGGCAAAGAGAGAAATTTTGAAGCCCTGGGACTTCAAGAGTATTTCCAGTGCTCTTAGTGCAAATATTGAAAAGAAAATTCTCTCTCTATTTATTTCCAATATGATCACATCCAAATACATACGGAGTATTAAAAACTGCAAATTACTCCCTATCATATAGTCCCTCCGTCCCTGAAAACCTTTCTCCTTTCTTTTTTCATCCGTCCCTAAAAATACTTCTCATTTCTATTAAAAAGTCACTTTTACCCCTTATTTTTTCATACCTACCTATCACATCATACCTTTTTACTAATAATCTATCCATCAAATCATACTTTTACCCATCACATCAAAGGACATTTTTGGAAATTCAATACAAAATACACTCCCCTTAAATCACTCTTCAAAATCAAAACTCTCATGTTTTCCGGTAGGGATGGTGTATGATTCTAGTTTATAGATATGTGAAAAAATTAACCATAACATGTAACGCACGAGTGGAAAAAACCTAAACTGATAACCATGTTTCACAATAACCTTAAAATATTTAGAGCTGAAATTTTGATAGGGATTAATTATGAAATATTTGCACTAAATAGCACTAAAACTTAAGTCATTTCTTTAAATAACACTTAAATTGTTTTATTCCCTAAGTAGCACTTAATAATGTCCATAATGACCCGTGATGGCGAATATTTACTTGAATAATGACTAATGCATAATAACTAAAAGTGCTATATTGGAAATAAAAACACATGTAGTGCTATTTAGGGAAAGTCATTATATTTTAGTGCTATTTGAGTAAATTTCTCATTAATTATTCAGCTTTGACGGCCGCCGGTGACCGGAGCACGGCAGACGGGGCAAGTCTTTTTCCTCCTCAACCACTTGGCGATGCACGCGTTGTGGAAATAATGCGAACAGGAAGACGACAGGGGAGTGATGACGTCACCCTCCCTGTACTCCTCCAGGCACACCGCACACGACGGCGCCTCCTCCTCCTCTCCGGCGAACCTCTGTTTCTCAAGCGCGGCGACCTCATCTTCCGACAACCCAGGCCCGACGGCGGGCCCCCAGCTGCTGCCAAACGTCCGAAACATGTAGTCCGTGATCCACTCATCCAGCGCATCCACGGCCGCCCGAGCCGCCGGCGGACGCGGCGGCCTCGGCCCCGCCTCCGGCTCCAGGAGGTGGACCGTCTCCAAGACCGCCGACAGGGATATCCCGAACCGGACACAGCCCCCGACCGTGACGTTCTCGAGGGCGAACCGGACCATCTGGGCGGCGAGCGCCGCGGCACATGCGGGGCCGACGACGCCGGCGAGCGCGGCGGAGAAATAGGCGAAGGCGTTTTCCGGCGAGGACAAGGCGGAGAGGGTCGAAGGGTAGAGTGAAAGTGTGGTCGCCGAGTGTGCAAGAGAATCCTCCGGAGATAGCGAGAGCTTTAGTTATGAGTCGAATGGAGAGTTGACCATGGCGGGGATCTTCGTAGACCCACCCACCCATGTACCCGCCACTTCTTGGAGCAGCCGCCATTATTTCGTGGAATGTTAAGGCCAAGAAGAATTCGATCTGTTTATACATTTTACACACGCATATATATATATATATAAGGGAAAGAATTCCCAATCCTACAAGGAAACGTAAAGCCCAAGTTATAATTTGAACTGTTAATTACGGATTTCTGTTTTTTACTACAACAATTTTTAGTTTAGTTTATTTAAAGAGTGGTGTGAATTAAAAAATACTCCCTCCGTCCACAAATAAACTTTACATTGCGCGTTACGATGTTTGAATGAAGTTATTTTCAAATCATTTTATATGAGAAATGATGTAGAATTGAAAAATAAAAATTACATATTAAAAAACTATATCAAAAGATTTACAAAATTAGAGGTGACATGACTATATTATTTTATCAAATGGATGATGAAAATAGGCCAACAAAGTGAATAAAGTTTGACTTTGTGAATAGTGAACGTAAAGTTTATTTGTGGACGGAGGGAGTAAAATTGTGAGAAAGACAAAAACAGAGAGAAGGTTGTTAAAGTTTGATTGCCTAAATAATTGGATGGATTACTATTTGTTTACTCATAGCTACCATCAGATACCGTCTCGTACGCCATCTGACGAAGCGCGGCAGTGCACTTCTGGACACTACTAAACTTGCGTCGCCCTCTCGCATCAAAGCGTTGGGTGAACCAAGGCACCTCGTGTTCAATATCGGCGAGTATGCATAAAAAGAGTGGACGACTCATCCGAAAACGATTACTAAAATACTCCGGTATATAAACATACTGAGTATTGAAGTAGTCGTTGAGAAGTGAAGCGTGAGTAGCCGCTCGATCCCGGTTTAAACGTTGTCGTCGGATCCAGCGTCGGGAGGATTCTGCTTCTTCTTTTTCGCCTTGTTGCCACCATTGATAACAATTCGTGGCGAAACGGCGAAAAATAAGAGCTTTCTTTTCATCAACGGATGAAGATG
The DNA here is from genome assembly GCA_003260385.1 of Cuscuta australis. Lineage (NCBI taxonomy): Eukaryota > Viridiplantae > Streptophyta > Magnoliopsida > Solanales > Convolvulaceae > Cuscuta > Cuscuta australis. The sequence goes on from NQVE01000161.1 coordinate 2,647,954, forward strand.
ATCCCATTTTTTAAATATATTCTTGAAATAATTATAATAAATAGAAAAGTATTTGAAATAATATTTGATAGAATTTTAGAGAGAAAATAGTGGGAGATATGTGAGAGATATGTTTGTTTTGATTGAATTTATAGGTTTGTTATTTGAATTTAATTTTTTTTGGGGTGGCTAACGGCTAAAAGAGCCGCTGGGAAGGTGGGGAGCCAGCGTCAAAGCTTTAACGTGTTGGAGCTGAGACCCCTTAATACTGCCATGGGGGCGGTGTTTAACGCCCTTTGGGCATCAAAAGTCGGTTGATGCCGGGGAGCGCGCGTCAGCCCTATTTCCACTGCTTTAATTAAGGTGCATGAGATGATGGCAAGGAGTAAGATGGAAGAAGATAAAGAATCCATTTGGTCTTTGTCTTTTTGTAAGAAACTGAATTGAATTAAATGGAGTGACTTGAAGAATGATAGTGCACCAATTTACCAATTCAAAATCTTTAAGATAGTGTTTGGCAACTAGCATTTCATTTCAATTCATGCATTTTAATTCCAAAATTTAAAATCTTGAAATTCAAATGACAAGAGGAGGAGCATGGATTTCAAATTAAACTTTGTTTTAAATGAGAAGAATTTGACTTAAATTCAAATTTGAATTTTTTAAGTTTCTCAAAATGAGATTTGAGCTAAATCCGGATTTGAAATCCAAATCCATATTTTCAAACATACCATAAATTCAATTCGTTTCCTAATTTACAAAACTTCATTGTAATTAAAAGGTCATTTTCTAATTGCTACGGCGCACACGCTATTTTAATTAGCTAAGATACTCCGCACTAAAGTTCTATCAAAATTGAAAAAATAAAGAAATTAAAGAAGTGGAATTTACGTAAATAGCACTAAAAATAATGACTTTTCTTAAGTAGTATCACATGTGTTTTTTCTCAATCTAGCACTTTTAGTCAGTATTCAAGTAAATATTGGTCATCACTAGACATTATGAAGTGCTATTTTGGGAATAAAAAATTTAAGTACTATTTAAGCAAATGATTTAAATTTTAGTGCTATTTAGTGCTAATACTTCATCAAAGAATTATTACTCTCAATATTTTTCTAACAATTTCCAATTTATTAATTTTTTTATTCTTTAAAACACCATTTCAATTTGTTTTTAAAATTTTTCAGTTTTTACAACTCTTTTTTGAATTAGTATGAAATTAAAACTAAATTGCATGGAGATGGAAAACAAATGCCGGTAATAAGCTCTTGTGTGATGTTATGCTACATTGAGAAAGAAATTTTTATGAGCATTGATGATGAAGTATTATGCAGCGCTTTTAAAAGTTGGCATCTCAGAAGAATTTTCTACGGCCTAAAACAACTCTTACTCCTTTGTGCAAATAAAAGGTATGTTTAGTTGTACTTTCGCAATTAAGATTGTTACAATTATGAAAGTTTTTTGTTGTTTTTTAGATAAATTTGTGCCCCCCCCATAAACTCTTCCCTGCAGGAGCGGACCCAGAACATTTATACCATGGGGTCGTAATTTAGAAAATTTATATTCAACAATCACGCTTCTAACAATATATAAACAGTATTCTACAATACATAACATTAAAGTTTATATATATTATTGAAAATACTAATTCAAAGTAGTTCTACATTGCAAATGTAAAATACATTTTACAAATGATAACGTGCAACACAATTTAACAATTCAGTGCTTGCTACATCAAACCTGCTCCCAAGCTCCTCGACAAATCTATCAATTATCTCAAACAAGCAATCAAACTTGTAATGATGCAAAATTGTAACAACTCGAGCATTTCGTGCACGCTTATTTTGCTTCACATAACGAGCATTCATGTTAGGCAGAAATATATTATTTTTATTACAAAACTTCTTGACTTCATTGCTGATTTTGTTCCACATATCATCTCATTAAAAATATTATAAACATAAAACATAAGTACATAACCTAAATTGAAATTTAAATAATTAGATCCTATATTGAAATTTAAAACATAAGTACATCCTATAACTTAAAACATAAGTACATACCTTTGCATCCTATATTGAAATTTAAATAATTAAAAATATTATAAACTTAAAACATAAGTACATAACCTAAATACCTAATTATATTAACATATTCAAAAATCAAAATCTTACAAAATAAATAAATGAATTCAATTATCTATTTTTCTATTCAAAATAACAAATTTATAAAAATTAATTAAAATTTTCACAATTTACAAATAAAAAAAAGAAATATCTAATTTAGATAATTAGATTTAAGAGAAAAAACCTGGTTGTTCGAGTAATTGGTGGGTCCTCGTCGCCGTCGTCGGTTCGAACTTCCAAGCGGCGGTCGGCGGAGGTTTGGAGTCTACCGTCGGCGAGCGGATGGTCAGTCTCAAGTTTTGAATTCGGATTTTGCAATTAGGTCCGGACGTTTGGTGCAGAAGTGCAGAACAGTAGAGAGGTGTCGAACTGCTTTAAGCAAAAATCGGAAGAAAAAAAGACGCCGTTTTGATGTCATTCTTCTTAAAAATAACATGTATGGCAAGCACCCTTCAGCTGGATTCGAACACACGACCGCGGAGACCGCCCTCAGGAATGAAAAACACGGAGATATCCACTCCTTCAGCGCTGGGCAGTAGATACTTGTGGCGTTTCGTAGGATATATATATATATATATATATATATATATATATATATATATATATATATATATATATATATATATATATATATATATATATATATATACTAAAAAAATTTAAAATTTCCGTGGGGTCGCTTGACCCCATATGATCCTATGTGGGTCCGCCCCTGCTTCCCTGCCTCTGCCACTGTCTTCATTCCATCATTTTTTTGGTCACGTTCCCTTCCAAGTCCCATGAAACATATTTTTATCACTCAACATCATATTTTTTACACTTTCTAGGGGGTAAATGTTGCTTTAGTTTCATTCACAAACATCGCAAAGAAAATTCTCTCTCCATTTATTTCCAATATGATCACACACAAATAAGGAGTATTATTAAAAACTGCAAATTACCTCGTTCTCTATCATACAATTCTAGTTCATAGATATGTGAAAACAAATAGAAATATTTGCACTAAATAACACTAAAAGTTAAGTCATTTTCTTAAATAACACTTAAATTGTTTTATTCTTTAAGAGCAACTCCAATGGGAGGGGCAAATGAAGAGGTAAGATACCATAATTACCATATTTGTCTTTTCTTCACACAAATCAAACCTCCAATGGAGAAGGTAAATCAAAAGGTAATTTACCTTCTTCTATTTTGGAGAGGTATCTTTACCTCCTCAAATACAAAAGTTAAAATATTTGATGCCAAAGCCAAGTAATCTCCGGTGCATCGTCGATCTTCTATTTTCAAAATTAGACGAAATTGTGAGATATGAAATTAAGAAACAAATGGAGTGAAAGAGGAGTAAAGATAGAATTTTGTATTTGGGGATGAGGGAGACAAAAAAGCAACCATACAGAATGGCGCTCGGACTCGTCTCTTCCCCTTGTGCGGCTGCTATGATTGCCTTAAATTCATCTCCCGATTCATTAATCTAAAATTTGTAGAAAAGGAACATTTGACAAGAAATTAAAAAGAAATAAATTTTGAAATTAAACCTAAAATGTCTTTTAATTTGGGAAAAGTAGGTTTACCTTTTCTAATACCTTCTATCCATTGGAATCAAATAATTTTTTAGAAGGTATAATCACCTTTTTGAGAAGGTAAAAGATTAAAATACCTTCTTCTTTTGCCTTCTTCCTTTGGAGTTGCTCTAAATAGCACTTAATAATGTCCATAATATCTTGTGATGACAAATATTTACTTGAATAATGACTAATGCATAATGACTAAAAGTGCTACATTAGAAAAAAAAACACATGTGATTCTATTTAGAGAAAGTCATTATATTTTAGTGCTATTTAAGAAAATTACTCAAACAAATAACCATAACATGTTACGTACAAGTGGAAATTTAAAAAAAAGCTAACCATAGGGTTTTGTAAAGAATAATAGAATATCATCTAACAATAGGGTTTAGTTGTAGCAATTTAAAAATTAATCACTTAATATCCACTATTAAAATTTTATAGAAGGTAATAGAGATGAAAGCGATTAACATCCCTAATCAAGATTAAGGCTAATCCCCTTGATTAATTATATTCATCAGCTTTGACGGCCGCCGGTGACCGGAGCACGGCAGACGGGACAAGTCCTCTTCCTCCTCAGCCACTTCGCGATGCACCCGTTGTGGAACTTATGCGAACAAGAAGACGACAAAGGAGTGATGACGTCACCCTCCATGTACTCCTCCAGGCACACCGCACACGACGGCGCCTCCTCCTCCTCTCCGGCGAACCTCTGTTTCTCCAGCGCGGCGACCTCATCTTCCGACAACCCAGGCCCGGCGGCGGGTCCCCAGCTGCCATCAAACGTCCGAAACATGTGGTCCATGAGCCACTCATCCAGCGCATCCACGGTCGCCCGGGGAAGCGGCGGCCTCGGCTCCGCCTCCGGCTCCATGACGTAGACCGTCTCCAAGACGGCCGACATGAATATCCCGAACCGGACACAACCTCGGACGGTGACGTTCTCGAGGGCGAACCGGACCATCTGGGCGGCGAACGCCGCGGCGTCTAGGCGGCCGACGACGCCGGCGAGCGCGGCGGAGAAATAGGCGAAGGCGCTTTCCGGCGAGGACAGAACGCGGAGAGGGTCGAAGGGTAGAGTGAAAGTCCGGTCGCCGAGTGTCTGGGAAAATCCTTGGGGGACAGCCAGAGCTTTAGTTATGAGTCGAACGGAGAGTTGACCATGGCGGGGATCTCCGTAGACCCACCCATCCAAGTACCCGCCACTTCTTGGAGCAGCCGCCATTATATTGTTAAGTGACATTATTATACTGTTAAGTACGTACGGAGTGATAACTAATTAATGATGTATTTGTGGAATTTAAAGGGGAAGAAGAATTAGGGTTTTATTACATTTTACACACACACACATGTATATAAGGTAGGTAAAGGGAAGGATTCCTAATCCTAGGAGGCAAGGCAACGTAAATCCCAAGTTAGTGTTTCTTTAATTTCCTCTTCACTCGAAATAGTAACTAATTAAAGAAGACGGCGTGTAGCCCAAGCAATTTAGTTTTTCGTTTTCTTGCTTTGGTTTTGATTTAAATTTTTGTTGTGTAATGTAAATGTGTTAGTTGTTGTTTAATTTTGATCTAATTCAAATAAAATTAAGTACAACGTAAGGAGTAGTATTTTTATTTTTTTAGATATAAGAGTTTGATAACTATGAGATAGAGTATGGTCACAATGTGACCATCCTTGAATATAATATTGACCCGCACTAAAATGGAGAAATATATTTTCATTTTTTCGTTAATTATACGTCCACTTTTTCTTGAAAATATATTTCCATTTTTTTCCTTAAAAAAAGATGATAATGATAAAAGTACTCCGTATAACATTTAGGGGCTGTTTGACAACTTCTGAATGGGTAAGTGCTGAACCAGTAAGAGGTCTGAATCATTAAGTGCTGAACTAGTAAGAGGTCTGAACCATTAAGAGCTAGTATATTGCTTAACTATTCAGAGGCAAATGTCTGATCAATTCAGATAACAGCTCTTAACCATTCAGACTCTGTATAATACTTAACCATTCAGAGGCAAATCTCTTAACCATTCAGACATCTGAACCATTAAGAGGCTGAAACAAACAGTCTGAACCATTAAGTGCTGAATCATTCAGACATCTGAACCATTAAGAGGCTGAAACAAATAGCCCCTTAGCTAGTTTGTACTCCTTCTGTTCCTTTAAACCTTTTTCCATTTTGACTTTGGACAAAAATAAGGAAAATGTAATTTTGAAGTTTTTCAAAAATTGTTTTTTAGAGATTAAATTGAAACAAATAGGAGTACTCATGCGGTTGTGAAAAATACTCCCTAGGAGAGAGTTAGGCTATCTCCCTATGTGTTATGATGAAGTGAGGAGGGCGTCACTACTTTTTGGGTACTTCATTGTAGGGGCATGACCCTTCTTGCGTGAGGGTCATGCCATGGTGGCTTCCACTCTCTCTTTTTTTTTTATTCCAAATTTCAACCAATAAAAATACTCCCTCCGTTCTAAAATTAACTTTTCATTTGACTTTTCACGGTGTCCAATGCGATACTTTAACCATTAATATCTCATTTTTTTATATAAATATATTTTATAAAAATTATATATTTCAAAACTATGTTACGAAATGAATCTATTGCTAATAAATGTTTATGAAAATTCAATGTATTTTTTTCGTAATATACGGTCAAAGTTTAAAAAGTTTGACTACAAAAGTCAAACTAGGAAATTAATTTTAGGACGAAAGGAGTAATCTACATTTTCACCGTACCCCAACACTTTTTGATCACACTTCCCTTCTTTTAAGTCTTATAAGATACATATTTTTATTACTCTACATTATATTTCTTTAGACTCTGTCAAGTCTCTGCCAATTAAGCCAGAACACATGGTCTTATTATTCTTGGGAATATTGTTCGTTTCTTTGGTGTGGTATCTTCTTAGTTCTATGCCTAATAAAATCTTACACAATTTAAAGACTAATGTTAGCCTAGATACAAATCAATGTTTGAAAGATATTTTCGGAGGCTTGTAGTGTTTTATCATTAGACCATTCTAAATTCTAACACTTAAAAAAAGAATGTCACATTACGCAAAACGAAGTGAAATTTTAAGTTTTTAAATTCCTTATTAATTTAAAAATTAATATTAAAATAAAAAATAATAGCTGCATATTTAAAAACTATGTCAAAAATTTTACATTATAAAATGTGATAAAAATATTTTATTTTGTCAAATAATTAATGAAAAGATACAAATAAATAAAAATTCTCATAATTTTGAAATAGTGAACTGTTACATTTTTTAGAACCGAATAGTACCAATTTTTAAAATGGGTGCGGCTTTAATATAAACAAAGGTAAAAACAATGAAATAGTGTGTGTTTGTTATGTCATTTCTATGATTACACAAACTGTCCAATTGTATAGAGTGCCTCTTTTTAATTCGAAACTACAGTGCAATATTCGACAAACTTCTCTATATTAATTCCAATAATTTTCATTTTCCTATACATTAACTTTTTAAAATTGGTTTTTTTTTTATTTTCAACTTTTTTTTAACACCAGTATTTTTATTCAAACTTATAATGAAACATTTAAAGAGGATCATTTACAAAAAATGAATGAATAAATAAATACAGTTATACGGATTACCTTTTAATCACAATGGAGTTTATTGAATAGGAAATAAATTCAAAGATTTTGACACGGTAATAAATTGGTGTACCTAATTAATTGCCAATTCTCAATTGGGGTTTTCTCTATTTAAAGCTTAATTATAATCCTCCAAGGCATTCAAACTAATTTGTTCATACACACATATTCATTCTTTAAAGTTTACTTATACAGTAAAATTCAATTCAATTTCGTTATAAAAGACGACCAAATGGATTCTTTGTCTCCTTCCCTACTACTTCTTGCCATCATCTCCTGCACCTTCCTCTTTGGTATGTTGGAATTTCATTTTATTCCTATTTTTTATAAAAAAATTTTTAAATAAAGTTATTTGTGATATTTGTTTTTTAGGAGACACAATATTCCTTATTTTTTAGGAGCAACATGCCCGCCGACACAATATTCCTTATTTTTCAAGGGGTTGTGTCCGAATGCATATAGTTATGCTTATGATGACAAGACAAGCACTTTCACTTGCAAAACTGGTCAGGCCAATTACGCAATCACCTTCTGCCCTTAGAATATATAAATCTTATTCATATTTTATTTATGTGAGATTAAATGTATTTCAATTTTGTTTCTTGGCGTTGAAAGCTATAATTTGTAGTGAGTTGTATTGTTTCTTATCACTACTCCTAAAATCACAAAAATAAACTATTGTAATTCCATCATGGAGTATGTACGGTTTTGACTGTTTGTGGTCAAAGTTGATAGATTTTGATCATTAATTAAATAAAATTTATATTAGATAATGATTCAAGAATAAATTTATTAGACATATTGTTAAATATATTCAAAAATGTTTTTATGTAATTAATATGTCTTGTAATTTTTATTTAATTATAGATTGAATGTCTATTTAGTTGACTAAAAAAATCAAAATTGAGCAAATATTCTGGAATACAGGGAATACTAATTCTCCTATGAAAAGTTTTTCCCATGTTTTTTTAACCAGAAAATATATCACATGACTTTGATCAACAAGAAAATATATCACATAACTTTGATCACTATTTAAAGTACCATAAATACTTTCACTTTCTTCATATATAACACCTCATCCATCTCGATTAACATACCTTACTCTCTTAAAGAGTAAAATGGATATTTAAATTTAGATTGTTTTCTCGATTTTCCTTAAAATGCATGCATGAAAAGAAAATTTGGAAAAATCTTCTTCAGATGAAGGAAGTTCATTAGATAAAAAAAACCTCAATTTTAGATCATGTGTCTTATATAAGATCGAATATATATCACAAATCTTTCACTTTTCACATCCTAATTGATACATACCCACAAATGTCACATACTCCGTATATTTTACTTTTCACTAAACACTTTATTTTTAGACAATGTTTTAATTTTTGCAAACTTAAATTATAAACCTAGTTTAGAAGTGTATAAATTAAAATCTCAAGTTCAATTATGGCCCCATATGAAAGTTACTTTAAAAAGACACGAGTAAAAAATTATTGCAAAAAAAGTTTATAGTCCATCTATTCCACTTTGAGTTACATTTTTATTACTTATGTGTTATGGATTCTCGAATATCTAGGCCCATACAATCAGCAGAGCCCAACAACGAAGAAGAGACACGAGTAGAAGGATCTAGTACGTAGCAAAGAAGCCATGACGAACATGACAACACAACATGAGGCTCCTTAATCTATATTCACAACACTTTTATTATTAATTCGTATTAAATCATGTACTTTAGATTTTATTTGGTGAGCGTGTAAAAAATATGTGACATTTTTGGGTATGTATCAATTAAGATGTGAAAATTGAAACATGTGTTATATGCCCATCCTATACAAGTCACTTCTATATAAGTTAATTGATCTAAATTTGAGGTTGTTTCCCAATGTACTTTGTCGGGGTATTGACTTTTCATGCATTTAAGGTGAGTTAAGAAGACAATGTAATAATACGCGTACGTTTTACCCTTAATAAAAATATAACTATGCTAGGGTGACACCAAGAAGTGTACCCTAAATTGCAACCTAAAGAGATATATCGGTATTTTAACGGTAGACACTGACAAAAAATGTTAGTTCAATTAAAAAACTGCACTGACATTTTGTTTCAGTGTAAATCATCACACTAACACAAAATAATTGTGCATGCCTGCGGGGTATTATACTATTGTGTGGGATATAACTTTTGGGAAATACATAACTTAATTCATAAAATAAGTGGGCTATGTTAATTGTGGATGTGGTGTATGTAATACATGGGGAGAGTGAAGGTAGTCATGGTATTTTAAATATTAAACAAAGCAATGAGAATATCTTTTTGGTTAAAAAGAAATTTGGGAAGAACTTTTCACAAAGGAAATAGTAGGTAGTTCTTTTTATGATTTCGGAGTCTAGTTATGAGAAACAATACATGAATATACAAATTGAACCTTTCAACTAAAATAAAAAAAATTGAAATATACTTAATCTAAAATAAATAAAATCCCGAGATATAAATTAAAGAGTATTCTAAGGGCAAAAAGTGATGTCGTAATTTGCGTGACCACTTTTGCAGAAAGTACTTGTCTTGTCATCATAAACATAACTATATGCACTCGGACACAATCCTATGAAAAATAAAGAACATTGTGTGGGCGTGCATATTCCTGGCGACCCGTACCCCTCGTGCAACAGTATTGTGGCTGCCCCAATGCCAAACACGGGCTCTTGCATCCCACCACTGCCCCGTTCCCGTCCCTCAATGCTAGCTCCGCTGGGCACTTTGCATTCAAGTCCACCGGGCAGTCTGTTTGGCAGCAATTTGGGTTGTTCGACACGACGAAGACCGGGAGATTGAACCCGTCCACCAAGCTGACGGCGTAGAAATGCTGGCCTTGGAACCCCCCCTAACGTGAACTCTACTAGAGTCCGCGGAAGGATCGCTTTGGCACCACTACATGCCACTTGGCCGGAGCCGCAGTCGGCGGTTGCGCAAGAGAACTTGCCGGTTTTGGCGGTGCATTGGGTTCTCACCCAAAACCGACCGGTCCATTGGGTGGGGATTTCAAATGACGTAGATGCGCCGTGTTCTAGTTCGAACCCGGACTAAGCTTGAGAATTGCCGTCTCCTTAAATAAGAGTCGCCTACCAGATTGTGTATGGACACTTGTTAATGATAGTAAACTTTGTGGATTCCACTCGTGAAATATTTTCAAACGTAAGCTATAACGATTTTTAAACCTAATACTACTCCGTACTTAAATGGAGAAGAAATATTTGAACTAAATAACTAGCACTAAAAATGTAGAAATAGTTTATTTGGGTAAAACTTGATGCCATATTTCATTGATACATATGGGTATAAATACACTAAGGTGATACAATCGAGGAGCCCGGGTGATACAAACGAAGAGCCCCGTCAATGAATATAATGTACAAAATATATACATATGCTAACACTCCCTCTCAAGTTGGAGCATAAATATCAAAAATGCCCAACTTGGATAAGAGAGACTGAAAAAGAGGACCTGGTAAAGCTTTTGTGAAGATATCAGCTGTCTGAAAACGTGTAGGCACATAAGATGTGACAATGTGATTACGCTGAATACATTCACGTGCAATGTGACAGTCAATATCGATATGTTTTGATCGTTCATGAAAGACTGGATTAGCAGCCATGAACAAGGCAGATTTATCACAATACAGTCTCGGAGTTGCAAAACACGGCACAGCCAAAGCAGCAAGAAGCCCACGTAGCCAGCGGATCTTCGTACATGCATTTGCCATTGCTCTATACTCGGCTTCTGCTAAAGATCGGGAAACTGTAGTTTGCTTTTTAGTGCGCCAAGAAATTGGAGACCCACCAAGCATGATGAAATAACCAGTCACCGATCGGCGTGTCAACGGACAACTTGCCCAATCAGAATCTGAAAAAGCTATAAGAGTAAGATCACTATCGCGACACAACAATATTCCCTGACCAAGGTGACCTTTTATATAGCGGAGAACATGCAGGGCAGCATTCCAGTGATCTAAACGGGGTGCCTGCATAAACTGTGATAAGACATGTATTGCATAACAAATATCAGGGCGTGTGATAGTCAGATACAGTAGTCGTCCCACAAGACGTCTATATTTGGTAGAGTCACGAAGCTCTGCACTTGTGGAACGTGACAAGTTGTGATTGCTAGGTAGAGGGGTATCAACAGGCTTACAACCAGATAAATTAGCCTCTTGAAGAATGTCGAGAGCATATTTCTGCTGATTTAACACCATCCCTGCCTGGGAACGAGCACACTCGATACCAAGGAAGTAAGAGACAGGACCAAGATCTTTCATATTAAAACATTCATCCAAATATTTCTTGAAAGCAGTACATAGAGAAGAATTATTTCCTGCAACAAGAATGTCATCAACATAAACAAGAACAACCAGCATATCAGGACCACAACGATAAACAAAAAGAGTATGATCAGCATGGGCTTGACGGAAGCCATAACACCGTAACGCCAACCGAAGTTTAGCAAACCAATTGCGAGAGGATCGTCGAAGGCCATAGAGGGACTTGCGGAGGCGGCATACTTTCCCTGGGTAAAGATGGGTATAACCCGGAGGAATCTTCATATAAATCTCATCGGTAAGATCCCCATGCAAGAAGGCATTATTAACATCCAATTGATCAATCTGCCATCCCCTAGCAACGGCAACAGACAATTGAACACGGACAGTGGCTAATTTGGCTACCGGGGCAAAAGTATCAGTAAAGTCAACACCGAACTCTTGATGATTACCCAGCACAACTAGCCGAGCTTTGTCTCGTTCCTTGGTACCATCAGATTTATATTTGGTCCTGTACACCCATTGACACCCCAAAGCTTTCCGATTCAGAGGAAGATCTGTAATATCCCAAGTATGATTACGCTCCAAGGCGTTGAACTCCTGAGTAATGGCATCACGCCAAGAAGCATACTGAACAGCCTCACGGAAAGTACGAGGCACTGGAGAAGCATCAATAGCACCAAGAAACCCTTTGTACCTGTCATGTAACTTATTATAATGAACAAAGTTAGTAATAGGAAACCGAGTACCGGACGAAGATGGACTAGATGATGAGGAAGGTGGAGTGTCTGTTTTTGCGGAATGAAGAACATAATCATTAAGATGAGACGGAAGACGATGGTTACGAGGTGGCAACGGTTGGACAGTGGATGGCGGAGAATTGGCTTGCGTCGAAGGGGCGTTGCTGCTGTTGTCGTCTAGGGAGGCGGAAGATGAAGGAGATGGAGGTGGCGATGGGGTAGAGACGGGGGAAGGACTGGATATGACTGTTTGTTGTGGGGAGGAGGTTACTGTGGACCCGGATGATGGAAGTACAGGAAAGTCCTCTGAAGAAGGATTTAAAATAGGCTGAGGAGAAGTAGACTTTGTGGGAATGGCAAAGGGAAATTGTGTTTCGTCAAAGGACACATCCCGAGTGTGAAAAAATTGGTGTGTCTCAAGATTGTATACTCGCCAGCCTTTAGTACCGTAAGGATAGCCGACGAACATACATTTCATACTTCGGGGATAGAATTTATTTGTGGGTTTAGGCATTTGACGAACAAAGCATAAACAACCAAAGACACGAAGATGATCTAAGCTTTGAGGTTTAGATGACAAGATCTCAAGGGGAGACTTACCCCCGAGTAGCTTTGTTGGCGTACGGTTGATAAGATACACAGCAGTTTTGACACATTCTCCCCAAAATTCAATGGGAAGAGAAGCTTGAAACATAAGAGACCGAGCAACATTTAATATGTGACGATGTTTGCGTTCGACCCGGCCATTCTGTTGTGGAGTTCCTACACAAGAAGTTTGAATGCACACACCCAAAGAGTCATAATATTGACGTAAAGAATCATTAAGAAACTCAGTACCATTATCAGACCGAACCATTTTTATTGTTTTGGAATATTGAGTGTGAATCATGGCAAAAAATCGCTTAAGACAAGATGTAACCTCACCTTTTGTTTTGATGAGGTAAACCCAAACAGCCCGAGAGAAGTCATCAACAATAGTGAGAAAGTAATGTGCACCAGATGATATACAAGCAGAATATGGCCCCCACAAATCACAGTGAATTAAATCAAAAACAGCAGCAACTTTATTATTACTAACGGGAAATGAGGAACGAGTTTGTTTAGACAAAAAACAGATTTCACAAGTTTGCAACTTCTTGACAACAGAGTTTGTTTTATTTGAACCAAGAAAAGGTAAAACATCTGAGGATGGGTGTCCTAACCGTTGATGAAGAACAAACGGATCGATATTAGCTACAAGAGCTGACGCTGGAGGGGAAGCAAATACATACACACCGTTTCGCAAATCACCATGTCCAATCCTCGTCTTCGACAAACGGTCCTGTATTACACAACAATGATCATTAAAAGTCACGTAACAAGCATTATCACGAACCAAGCAACCAACAGATATCAAGTGGCAATGTAAGTTTGGGACATATAAAACATTATGAAGTACCAAACGTGGTGACAAGTGCACACTTCCCTGTTTAATGGCATGAACACGAGAGCCATCAGGTAGACAAATCGATTGGGGGGAAACATCTTTAATATCAGACAAATGTGATAAAAGTCCAGTCATATGATGAGAGGCACCGCTATCAAGCAACCAATCGCAAGTGTAAGATCTAGTTGCTTCGTATGCTGAGAAAATAGCCATTGGGAACCAAAATTTGTTGAACGGTTGGGAATTGAGGTTGGCCCACTCTGGCCCACTACTGAACTTTGCACCAGTGGGATTTGTATTCAAGTGCGGAGTATTTGGAAAAGTTGGATTACCCCCCCCCCCCCTTTTTGGCCGACTAGAACTGGACGGACGAACTGGAAATCTGACGGCGAATCTGACCACTTGCAATCTTCCTTGTAGTCGATCGGAGAGGGACCAGGTACGAACGATGACTATTCAGCACGAAGAATTTACACCAGGGACGGACGACGATTGAATCAGCACGACGATAGAGGCTTGACGGCGTAGCTTCGCTGTGATGCAATCGGCTCTTCTTTGAGTTTTACATATTTTCCCAAGAAAGAAGCTCTGATACCATGTAGAAATAGTTTATTTGGGTAAAACTTGATGCCATATTTCATTGATACATATGGGTATAAATACACTAAGGTGATACAATCGAGGAGCCCGGGTGATACAAACGAATAGCCCCGTCAATGAATATAATGTACAAAATATATACATATGCTAACAAAAAATTAAGTCATTTCTCTAAATAGTACTTAAATTAATTTTTTTCCCTAAGTAGCACTTAATAATGTCTATAATGTCCAGTGATGACAAACATTCACTTGAATAATGACTAATGAATAATGACTAAAAGTGCTACTTTGAGAAAAAACACATGTAATGTTATTTAGAGAAAATCATCATGTTTTAGTGCTATTTAAGTAAATTCCCCAATGGAGAAAGGTGATGATAGCAAGGGGTAAGAGGGAAGAAGATAAAGAATTCATTTGGTCTTTGTCTTTTAGTAAGAAACTGAATTGAATTAAATGGAGTGACTTGAAAAATTATTAGAGGCTTTAATTTAAATAGAGAATTATTGGGAATTATTGTGCACCAATTTACCAATTCAAAATCTTTAAATTCGTTTCCTAATTCACAAAATTCCATTTCCCAATTCACAAAATTCCATTGCAATTAAAAGGTAATTTTCTAATTGCTGCGGCGCACATGCTATTTTAATTAGCAATGATACTCCGCACTAAAGTGCTATCAAAAATGAAAAAAAATAAAGAAATAAAAGAATTATTACTCTCAATATTTTTCTAACAATTTCCAATATATTAATTTTTTATTCTTTAAAACACCTTTTCAATTTTTTTTAAAAATTTCCAATTTTACAACTCTTTTTTGAATCAGTATGAAATAAAAAATATAAAAACAAGTTCTAGAAATTACTTTTGAAAAATGAGTTATTTTTGAAAATCAATTTTCATTTTTTAGTGTTTGAGTGAAACTCTAAGCTGAGTACGGAGTACACAAATTCTTGTTTGCTCATAATAATAGGCCTATTTTCGAAACGATATGGCCACTAGAGCTATTTAGCCTTATTATTTAATTATTTTATTTTCCAAACCCCATATTTATTTCATTTATCTGTGTGTCTTCTAGAGTTCGAGAGTATGAAAAACAAAAGAGCAGCGAATGTGTCAGAAAGAAGAAATACCATAAGGGTCCGTTTGGTATACGGAATTGATGGAATTGGAATTGAATTGGAATTGAAATTCTATGGGATTCAATTCCATAGAATTGAATTCACCAATTCCAATTCATATTTTGCACTATCTATCCCAAATCCACATAATTTTTGTGCTACCAAACACCAGGACTGGAATTGAAGTCCTCAATTCCAATTCCATGGTTTGAATTCCATGTACCAAACGGGGCCTAACTTTTTAAAATTGAAATTCTTTTCAACTTTTTTTAACACCAGTATTTTTATTCAGGATCATTTACAAAAAAAAATGAATAAATAAGTAAATAAATACGGAGTACCTTTTAATCACAATGGAGTTTATTGAATAGGAAATAAATTCAAAGATTCTGACACGGTAATAAATTGGTGTACCTAATTAATTGCCAATTCTCAATTGGGGTTTTCTCTATTTAAAGCTTAATTACAATCCTCCAAGGCATTCAAACTAATTTGTTCATACACATATATTCATTCTTTAAACTTTAACTATACAGTAAAATTCAATTCAATTTCGTTATAAAAGAAGATCAAATGGATTCCTTGTCTCATTCCCTATTACTTCTTGCCATCATCTCCTCCACCTTCCTCCTTGGTATGTTGGAATTTCACTTTTTTCCTCTTTTTTTCGATAAAACAGTTTATATAAAGTTTATGATATTTGTTTTTTTGCGAATGCATGAAATTATTATGCACTTCTCTGTCCCAAAAAGATTTTATATTTATTATTACATAGTCGAAGAGTAACCATTTTTTATACTTGATTTTAGTACTCATTTGATAAAAGAATACTCATTTGATTATTTTAGGAGTTAAATCTACGAAGTTCACCGTCGTTAACAACTGTCCGTACACAATCTGGCCGGCAACTCTCACCGGAGGAGGCGGTAGTTCTCAAGCCCCGACCGGGTTCGAACTTGCACAAGGCGCGTCTACGTCATTCGACATCCCCGCTAAATGGACCGGCCGTTTTTGGGCAAGGACCCAATGCGCCGTCCAGAACGGCAAGTTCTCATGCATGACCGCTGACTGTGGCTCCGGCCAAGTGGCGTGCAACGGAGCCGGAGCGATCCCTCCGGCAACGCTAGTGGAATTCACGTTGGCGGGATTCCAAGATCAAGATTTTTACGACGTCAGCCTGGTGGACGGGTTCAACCTCCCGGTGTCCGTCGTGCCAGACAACCCAAACTGTCGCCGAACAGGCTGCCCGGTGGACGTGAACGCGAAGTGCCCGGCTGAGCTGGCATTGAAGGACAGGAACGGGGCGGTGGTGGGATGCAAGAGCGCGTGTTTGGCAATGGGGCAGCCGCAGTACTGTTGCACTGGGCAGTATGGGTCGCCAGGAACATGCCCGCCGACACAATATTCCTTATTTTTCAAGGGGTTGTGTCCCAATGCATATAGTTATGCTTATGATGACAAGACAAGCACTTTCACTTGCAAAACTGGTCAGGCCAATTACGTAATCACCTTCTGCCCTTAGAATATATAAATCATATTCATATTTTATTTATATATGTGAGTTTAAATGTATTTCAATTTTGTTTCTTGTCGTTGAAAGCTTCAATTTGTAGTGACATGTATTGTTTCTTATCACTACTCCTAAAATCACAAAAATAAACTATTGTAATTCCATCATGGAGTATGTAATAGTCCGGTTTTGACTATTTATGGTCAAAGTTGATAAATTTTGATCATTAAATAAATAAAATTTATATTAGATAATGATACAAGAATAAATTTATTAGACATATTGTTAAATATTTTTAAAAAATGTTTTTATCTAATTAATATGCCTTGTAATTTTTACTTAATTATAGATCAAATGTCTATCTAGTTGGCTACAAAAAAAATCAAAGTTGAACAAATATTTTGGACGCATGGAGAACTAATTCTTCTATGAAAAGTTCTTCCCATATTTTTTTAAATAGAAAATATATCACATAATTTTGAAAAGTTCTTCCCATCCACCTCACCCTTTAAAGCATCAGCAGCGGCATGTAAAAGGAATGACACGCCCTGCCACATCAGCGAGTGGAGGCGAGGCGCGAGGCAATTCAGGTGCATTCCACCCCACCTATCGTGCCATCTGCGAGGCAATATTAGTTTCACAATTATTATTTTTATTAATTATTATTGGAGTATTTGAGATGGAAGATCGAAGAATCTTCTTCTTCTTTTCAAAGAAGATTGAAGAGAAGATTTAGAATAAAGAAAGTAATGGACCGATCTAGGTTTTCACCTTAAGTCAAGCAAGGACACAACGGTGGGGCTGTGAATTTGTTGGAATGCTGTGAATCTTTTGGATGCTTTAGCTTGTCTGCACGACGGAGAAGGTTGTAGGCTTTTGTTGACAAATGAAGGAAACAATGGAGCTAGTAATATGTTGGATTCTTCATTTTGTTTACTTTAATTAAGATTTCAGATTTTTAAATTTCAATAATTATGAACTTGAATGTCCAATATTATATAAAAAGAGAGAATGATTTTTTATGATAACACATACTCCGTATAAGTGAAATAATTTTTATTATTAATATGAAGTATATATTTTAAAAAGTAGAAAAATACTTACTTGCCATTACAGGACTTGCCACTCAACTCATGTGCCACTGTATGATTGGACTATTTTTTATTGGTCGAAATATAACACGTCAGCGTGTGGCATTTCACTTTCTCCTTGCCATTGCTCGTGCTCTTAGGAGTAAAATGAACATTTAGATTATTTTCTCAATGCTCCTTAAAATGCATGCATGAAAAGAAATTTTGGAAAGATCATTCAAACGAAAGAAGTCATTAGACAAAAAAACCTCAATTTTAGATCATTTGTCTTATATAGGATCGAATATATCACAAATCTTTCACTTTTCACATCCTAATTGATACATACCCACAAATGTCACTTATATTTTACTTTTCACTAAACACTTCATTTTTAGACAATGTTTTAATTTTTTCAAACTAAAATTATAAACTTAGTTTTGAAGTGTATGAGTTAAAATCTCATTTTCAATTATGGCCCCATGTGAAAGTTAATACTCCATCTCTTTCACTTAAAGTAACATTTTTTATTATTTACGTGTTATGAGTTTTCGTATATCTGGGCTCATACAATCAGCAGAGCCCAACAACTGAGAGGATTCACAAGTGGAATAAGTAGTGCAATGGACGACGGAAGCTCCCTCCTCAGTCACAAACAACATATTTTAAGCTCCTAAGAGTATATTTAGAAAAAAAATGGGGCTTGCGAGTCTTTATCACAGAATAGGAGGTATCTGTTAGCAATTTTCTTAAACAATATCTGGTATGATATTATTTCATCAAATTGCATCGCTTGTATTTACATCGGTACAAAACCGATGCTAAAGGTATAAAACAACCGGTATCTTTGCCCTTTTATGTACTAGTGTAAGTAATGAAAATAAGAAAAGAAAGTAAATAAAATTTAACCCTATAAATTTGTTGCTTTATTTGCTTGTAAGTTCTCTTTCGAGTATTCTCAATTCTTTTACTTTCGGTTAAAAAAACTTAATTCAAAAGGGATGGAGTAGCTTTTTTCGACTTATAAGTAATGTATGCAAACAAAAATAGGAAAAAATCACATGAATATCCCCAATAAATTTGTGATTTTACATTAGTACTTCGGAATTGAAGAATTTACACCATTGTTCCTTGAAATTGCTCAATTTTAAACTAATATTTTAGACTGCCAACTAAGCTGAATACGTAACATTTTAAATGTTGATTGGATAAATATTAAGTATGAGTTGCTAGTTAATTAAAGATAAAGAAAATACCTTGAATGCGTTATAATTACCCCCTCCATGTCGGCCTGAAATAAAAATGTATTAAAACTTAAAAATAAAGTGTTTATATTTTGATCGGATAAATTATGAATAATATTTTAGATAAAAAATTAGAGCATTTTAAACCTGATATAGTTCAAAATTTATATTTTAAAGATCTTTCCAACGAATATAAACTTAATTGTGAAATATGTACTTTAACAATCTTTATTTTTTCTAAACATTATTTTCTTTTATGTTTTATCACTCGTAGTTACCAACACGTACTTTATAATTTACAGCCATCATTTAAAATATTACTTATTCTTCTAGTTGACAATCTGAAATATTAATATAAAATTAAATAATTTTTGGGAGAAGTAACGTAAATTATTTAATTTCACAATATTAACGTAAAGTCACAAATTTCGCATCCACAAAAATATACATCATCAAGTTTATTTATAAATGAGAGACACCAATTATTCAAAGTCCAATATTCGTTTGGTTGGATTGTTGGACGTCTTGGCAACTAAACAAACAAAGAATTATTGGCGGGGAACCTCTTAAGCATAAACCCTAAAACCCGTTCCACCAGTTTCTACGCAGTTCGGACTTCGGGTTGCCCCAGTGCTCAAAATTTGTTGCTGGTTTCTTCAATAATTTCAGTTCTCATTCTGGAATTAAGGGTTTTCTTCTGTGCTTGATAGCTTTATTTCTTCTGGTTTTGAAAGATATTCGGACATGGAACAGAGATTAGCTAATTCATGGAGATTGGCCGCCAATAACAAGCAATTCATCAAAACCGCCTTGGTTTCCGACCTCAGAGTCGACGGACGGCGCCCTTTTGACTATAGACGACTCACTATTAAGTTTGGCCGGTAAGGGCTTTACTTTCGCATTTTTTTTAAAGATTTGATTTATCATTTTTCTGCTGTACAATGCTGTAGTTAGCTTGACTTGAAACTCTCTCGATTGGATGGGAAAATATAAAATCATATCCTAAGATTTGGGTTTAGAAATGGGCAAATTTAGAGTTTGAGAATCGAGATGGCCATCTATTTAACATACTCCTTCCGCCCCATAAGAGTCACGTTTCTCAATTTATTTAAATAGGTATATTGATGATTGAGTGCTTTCTAAGAGTTGTACCTTACTGAAATTTAAAAGTTGAACACTCATCAAAGGGGATTCTTTTCATGGGAAGTTAATCAGCTATAAGCGGATAGTGTGTGTTACACGTAGCTTCAAAATAATAATTCTTTCTATTTCATAATTGTTCGAAGTCATTATTAGCTGTGGGACTATGTTGAATGTGTAGAGAAGAAGGCACATCAGAGGTGCAACTAGGGCACACTCATGTGATGGGAGTTGTTACTTCCCAATTAGTGCAGCCTTATCGTGATAGGCCGAATGAGGGAAGCCTTGCAATCTTTGTTGAGTTTTCTCCAATGGCCGATCCTTCATTCGAGGCAGGCCGTCCCGGAGAATCTTCTGTGGAGTTGGGACGCATAATTGATCGTGGGCTGAGGTAGTTTTCTTTTACTCTTATCTCCGAGTATGTTTGGATCCCAGAAAATTCTATGAAAATGAAAGTTACCCGGAGTACTTTTAATGTTTGGTTTTATTTGTAAAATGCAGAGGTTGGTAAACACATCTTTATGTATCATTACTTATATGCAGACTTTGTAGTCCTCAATTAATATAAATAAATGCATAAAATTAGTTTGAACAAATGTTTCAAATTAATATCTCGTTTGAGCATATCTTTTATTTTCTCCCATTGTTTCCGATTCAGTTTTCTTCTCTTCCTCTGTCCTATTTTCTCTTCCTAATATTTTTTGAGTCCCACATGGACCATAAAAAACATGATATGGTCCAGATAGTAAGAGAGCTACACTGTCCTGTTTGGAATTATGCATCCACAACTTTTGCAATTAACGGCATGAATGTAGAGATACGATTGCTCTTTGATAATAAGAGGGCTATGTTCTCCTATTTGTGCTCAAGTTTCCTTACAACTTCTGTAATCACAAAGGCCTGGATGTAGAAGGATGTTTTTTTAGAAGAGTTCGTTACCACATTAGATGTTGGACCATATAAAATTTAAACTTTATAGGAAGATGAACAATTTACATTCTCAATTAGCTCTTTACTTGGGAGTCTTCACAGGAATAACCTTGCACCCCCAAGGGGCAGAGGTTAGGGCTGCCTACATATCACCTCTCAAACCTTACTCCGAGTGGGACATACTTGATATATCTGATCTTATTTTGTATTTTGTTTATATTGAGAGTGATGGTGTAAGATGCAGTTGTTGCTATATCATTATAATGTTTTGATGTCTTTGCTTGAAGGCTGCATCTCACAAGTATTTGGTAAATGCTTTAAAATTATTATGAACTGTTTGAGTATTTGACAATTAGGATTGAACATGCAGGGAGAGCAGAGCTATAGACACAGAATCTCTTTGTGTTGTCTCCGGGAAATGGGTTTGGTCGATTCGAGTTGATCTCCACATTCTAGACAATGGAGGGCAAGTTGTAATGTGTTTGTTACTGCTACAATAGTCTGACTTGAGGCAAATACAATATTTACCTTTTCCACTTTTTTTCTTTCTTTCTGGGAATAGGAATATTGTTGATGCTGCCAATGTTGCTGCCTTAGCTGCTCTTTCAACATTTCGTAGACCCGAATGCACATTGGGAGGAGAAGATGGCCCGGAAGTGATATTGCATCCACCTGAGGTTTGCTTTTTCATTATGATTATTCCAGAACAAAGATTTGATATGTATTCACTTACTAGCTTAGAAGACAGCTCATAACTTGTACTTATGCTTTGTTCAAGTTCTAATTCTCCACTTCAAGGGAACTTGGTTGTGGTATATACAAAAAGCAACATCTTGTTTTCGTGTGTTAATTTTTGCATTGTATGTTGGTTTTGAAAGAAAACGTTCAACATCTTCAATATCTTTCATGATTAAAACTGTAATTTTCTCACGTCATTTGAACTATCGTTTTATTTGTGCAGAGTATCTACTAGTTCTTACATTTTACAGCAAATTTATGCAACTCATATTGCGTAAAGTCGTAACTGTCTTCAATAACCACCTATTTTATTTGGATACGTCTTTGGTTTTAGTTTCTATTTAACTTACAAGTTCCATATTGTATTGCCTTATTGGTAGTATATGCAAACTATTATTGTTTCCTTTATTATGACCTTACTCCCATTTACGTGAATGGGAGCTTAGCTGGTTACCATAGATCCCATTTTGCCCCTCAAACAGTAATTTAATCTTCTTCATTGGGTTAATCATTTGTTTCACGACACAGGTCAGGGAGCCACTGCCCTTGATTATACACCACATGCCTATAGCAATCACCTTTGCATTTATTGGAAAAGAGAACATTGTGGTAAGCTTTAGACGGAGTACATTCTTTATTTGAGTCAAGTGTACTGTGTGCGGATTCCGTTGTTAATTTTGTTCTCTCCAACCGTTATTGGGTGCCATTAGGTGATAGACCCAACCCACTTCGAAGAGGCTGTCATGGGATCTAGAATGACTGTCACCTTAAATGCAAATGGTGATGTTTGTGCAATTCAAAAGCCCGGAGGAGATGGTATCATGCAGAGTGTCATACTGCAATGCCTGCGCATTGCCTCAGTTAAGGCTGCAGACATTTCGGACAAGATAAAGATTGCGGTATGTGATAATAAGACAGCGTTTGGTGCATTTTCTTTTGAAAAGTGATCATTTTGAACCTAAAAGCGTCATAGAGGTGCTTCTCGGCTTCTGCTTCTTCATCTCTGAAAAAGCTGAATTCAAACATTCCAAACTGCTTCCATCCAAAGCAAACATTGAGAGTCATTTTTAAAATCAGACCCCTAATCAAAACTCTGAAACATTCGAAACTGCTTCAATCCAAAGCAAATGCCTAAAATAATTTCTTAAAGAGTAAATTCCATAAATGGTCTCTAATTACAGGTGGTCTTCAATTTTAAGATATTACATAAATGATCTTCAATTTTTGAAAACTATTCCATAAATATTCCTTTACGCCAAACACAACAAAATATTTTTTCCGCAAATAGTCCCCAAAGGACCAATTACGGAATAGTTTTCAAAAACTGATGACTATTTATGTAATATCTTAAAACTGAGGACTAATTATGGAAAATCATCCGTAATTAGGGACCATTTATGAAATTTACTCTTTTTTAAAATTAGTCCTAACACCCTCTGAATCCCAACAATTGACTGAAAATCATGTTTTGTTGAGCTCTTTTCCACTCTCATTATTCAATCTCTAGCAATTCCAACCAAATACTAACATTTTTCTAAAGAAGGCCTAAAGTTTCTCTGGCATCGGCGTATGTGCAGGTCGAAGCATACAACACGGAAAGAGCTCTTAGCAAGATAAAGAGGCACAAACCGGCGGCTTTGGGCCTTCGGGCTCATGGGGAAAACAATGGCTTGGCTGAAGCAAACACAAAGGGTAGAAATGTAAAAGCAGAAGAGTACAGTGTGAGTGAAGGTAATGAGATGGACATTGAAGTGCCCCAATGATTTCAATTTTGGATCCATATTTAACATATTTTTTAGTTTTAATATACATTGAATCCCATTTGAAACAATGCCACCTGTTGTACTAATTTGCCACTTTTTATTAATGAAAAGAAAAATGCTAGGGTACACCAAAGACGTACCCTATTTGTCCCCCACCCCCTCCATTACCACAAAAATGGGCAAGAAATTAAAAAAAAAATTAAATAAATAAAAATGGGGTTAAAATGAGTGGTAGAGAAAGGGGTGGGGGACAAATGGGGTACACCAGGGTACACCAAGGTGTACCCCTAGCATGGCTCTAATAAAAATTTAAGATGAGGTTTACTTTTTGTGTAATCTATAGCTTTTAATATGTACTTCGAGGTATATTTTATATTGTTGGGTAATTTGGGTAATTTTTACACTAAGGTACAACTAGTGGAATGAATTGGTTCACTAACAAGAATTATATCCAACAAATATTCCTAAATAAGTACGGAGTATCTATTATGACTTTTTAGATACATTAAATTTTGAATAAATGTGAACGAATATTATGCCTATATTTATTTAATTTTTAATGGATCTTGAAAATTTTATTAGACAGTTATTTAGGGGGTGTTTGTTTTTCTGCCAGAAGACCTTCTGGCGTCTTTTGTCTGTGCCGCGCAGACGCGCGCAGATGATGAGCTTTGCAGATTGTTTGTTTTTTGGAAGACATTTCAATCAAAAAGGTCTTCCTGGCATCTTCTTGGAGAAGACATTAACCAATGTCTTCTAACATCTTCTCCTTTTTTTTCTACTTCTCTTCACCACCACAACCGTCCACCGCCACCGTCCACCACCACCGTCCACCATCACCGTCACCGTCCATCACCATCGTCGTCCACCACCACCGCCACCATCCACCGCCACCACCACCACCGTCCACCACCACCGCCGTCAACATCCACCACCACCCTCCACCACCACCACAATCGTCCATACACCACCACCGTACACTATCACCATTAATTTATATAGCACAGACATTAAAAAAACAAACAGTCTTCTTCTTGCAGACCGCAGACCTTCGCTCCACCACTTCTCCTGCAGATGTCTACAGTAGTGGTCCGCAGACCGCAGACCTTTTCCTGCAGAAAAAACAAACACCCCCTTAGAAATAGAAACGGAAGGAGTACTATGCTACAAAAAAATAGGGTAACAACAATAAATAGATCGACTTGAATTTACTCCCTTTGTTTAGTTAATTAACTCAAACTAACAATATGAACCCACGGGAAAATAGTGTTAACATAATTAACTTTAACAAGTAATACTCCGTATAACATTTCATTGATTTAAATGAAACTATAACACTTACAAAAAACAACACTAATAAATAAAAGAAAATAACAACTCATAAAAAATGATACAAATAACAATATTGTAAATTTTTTTAATGTAACTGTAAAAAATAATACTTCACCCTCCAATACGTTCAAATTATTTGCTTAGTTGAAACGCTCACAAGAATAGCTCAACTGAGATGCATTCTGCAATTTAATTTCACCGATTTAGATACTACAATCCACGATGACAATCGTTAATTTATACGCATGCGAAATATTTTTTGGGAACTCTATTTATTTAAAAATGATTATATTTTATGTGTGTACAAATATACGAACGATTATTATGTGTGATGTCAAGTTTCAATAATATTTCGCGGTTTAGGGCTTATATTTTGGGTTTGAAATTTCAAAGTTGGATATTTGAAGAACTTAGAAAAAAATTAAAAAATGTTAAAAAATAATTTTTTCAACTCAAAAGAATAGAGTGGGGTTGAGCATAACTGGATTTAGGCATTAATGATCAACAATTAAGAAGGGGCAGGTTTAAAGTGCAAATATCAAAACCGGAGGAGAGTTGGCTAATAATAATAATAATCCCATAAATGCTCACCAACCAAAAGCTTGCTCCCGGCCAATTACACTCCTACCCTCACCGGAGGGGATCCAGATCAAATCGAAAAAAAATTTGGACTAAAAAGTCCTTAGAAATATAATGAAATAATATGGAGTAGTAATAATTGCAATAAGAATAATATGAAAAATCACATGAATAATTTTTAAATCAAACAGATCTTTTAAAAAATAAAGACAAAAAGTATTCTGCTCCAAATGAAATTAGAGCTCTGTTATTTTATGTTCTATTTCTTAATTAATGTTTTTCAATGTAAATATTAAATAGTATTCAAATATTAACACAAACAAATGTAAAAAACAAAATTATACTCCAAATGAAATAAAAGCTTATTTTTATATTTCTAACTATGGAGTTATAATACTTTTCAACATAAATATTATTCTTATTTCATTTATCATTATTTGAAACAAAGCTTTAATTTAAAAATGAACATGTAGCCATGCCTCAACTATGGGATAGAGGAGTGGGATAGAGGAATTGGTAAAGAGGATCCACCCCCATAGAATCATATTTGGTGATTACACTAAATAGTTTAGAAAATTAAAATTATGCCATTCTTATTATGATCTTATCTTAGTATTTTTTTATGCTATTTTACGCTTACCTAGCAATATTTTTTTCCTAGAAAAAAACCTTGGATAATTCTACTTGTGACACTATTTTTGACACTAAAAACAAACATAAACAATACTCTCTTCGTCCTAAACTGATATTTCCAGTTCGGTCTACGACGTTTGACTGAACTTTTTTCAATCCAATTTATTTCATTATAGGAATACAATTAAAAATTAAACTCGTTTATTTTAAAACTACATCAAAATTTCTACAAAATAAGGAGTGACATGACTATATTATTTTATCAAATAACCAATGAAAAATAAGTAAATAAAGTAATTAAAATTTGATCATATGAATAGTGACTGGTGAAAGAGTGTAATTTTTTTTAGAGTAAAAAATGAAGTCAAATGCACCTCTAAAAATACTACATTGTCCAATAATTATGCCAACCCAAACACACTCCAAAAGAGGGTCAACTGCACAGCTGCAAGTCTACAACAAAAAATGTGAATGGAAACTGCAAAACAAACCACCGCCAAAACCCAACTAACATTTAAGTCTCCCCATTTCCCACTTCCCCAATATATATATATATATATATATATATATATATATATATATATATATATATATATATATATATATATATATATATATATATATATTTGAAGATATATATATATATATTTGAAGATCTCATAATTGGCGGTGGAGATGGAGATAGAGGGCGGCGCGGCGAGAGGCGGAGGAGGCGGGAGGGGGGACATCGAGAGCGGGGCGGCGGCGCCGGCGCTGCAGCGGAAAGGAGGGGTGGCGTACCTGGTGTGGGAAGACCTGAGGGTGGTCCTCCCGAATTTCGGGCAGGCCGGCCCAACTAAGAAATTGCTCCACGGGATCAGTGGGTATGCCGAGCCCGGTAAGATCATGGCCATTATGGGCCCATCTGGCTCCGGCAAATCCACCCTTCTTGATTCCTTAGCAGGTCTCTCTCTCTCTCTCTTACTTACTTTTAACTTTTTCTTGAAAATGTTATTTTCTTCCTCTCACTTTTTTTTTTAATTTTTATTACAATGAAAAAAAGATTTTGTAATTGATATTGATTTTAAAAGTTTTTTAAAAGATTATCTAATGTCATCAATTTTTAATTTTAGTGTTTTTATAGTTAATTGTAGTATTAAAATATTATCCAAAATTTGTTTAATGTTGTTCCCAAAGACCTACTTTTTTTTGTCTTCATCTGCTACAATTGGTCCATTTCCATATTGGGTAAAAGGATAGATTTTAACTTTTATGAAGGGTATGATGGGAAATCATCTGTAATCATTTTCCTTGCTTTAAAAAGTACACAAAAAATAAGATTATGACTCAATTTGCTTAGAAATTATCAGAAGATTCTAGAGATAAGGTTCATCCTTTTTACTCCCTATTTATCAAATCTTGTTTTGTAAATTTTGTATTATTAAATGTATAATTTTTATTTTTTTAAATATTTACCATGTTTTAAATTAATTAAAAATAGTCAGATCTGGTAAATAACAACAAACTATTTAAATTGAGATGAATGGAGTACTCCATATTACTCCCTCCGTCCGGAAATTTTCTTCCCATTTGATTTTTTATGGTCTTCAAGATTGCACTTTGACCACTAATATTTTTATTTATACATAGATATATTTTGTAAAAATTTGATATTTGAAAACTATATATCAAAAGGAATATATTCATATTAAAGTTATATCGTAATACAATGTATTTTTTCTATATATCATAGTCAATTTTATTGACCAAGAAAAGTCAAATGGAAAGAATATTTTCATGCGGAATAGATATTTGTGTCTTGTCAAAGTAATGAATGAGGAAAGGATGGGATAATAAATGTGATTGTTCATCTAGTGGTTAGGCGCTGGACAGATGAATAAATAAATGATACTGTAAATGATTGAATAATTGCTCAGCTAACTAAGGCTGCCTTCCGTTCGTCTGATCTGATGTGATTTTTTGAAGATCTGATCTGGTCTGGTCTCATTTGATCTAATTGCAGTTGTAATTAAAACTGTTTATGATCTGGTCTGATCTGATTATAATAAGAATAAGTAATAAGCAGAAAACATAAGTTGAATGGAACGCTTCCTAATTCACTTTCTTTTGTCTTCTACACATGATTTTGTGCACTTTTTTTTTCTTTTTTTTTCTCAAAAAAACACGTAGTATTATCTTTGTCTGATAGTATCTCCCTTTCAAATTAAACTTTGTTTTGCTTTATTATGGAGTTTAAGAAAAAATTAAGTTGTGTGATTGGAATTTATGTGAGAAAAAAAATGTTAAATATTCAATCATTTATCTTAAAAGAAATTAAAAAAATTATTTTGGCACAAAAAAAAACGAGAAGGAAACATTATATTTATCTGTTGTCCTGCATTATGCAGCATATTAATGGCTGTCCATTCCATTCAATAATTTCCATTCATCCTCTATCTATTTTTTCATTTTTCATTTTTTTTTAATTAAGCTAGGTGTAGTTCAATTTTGACACTACTCACATACACACAATAGTGCAGTGTCTGAATATCTGTAAGAAGATGATGTCAAAATTGGGGTAATCCTCACGTCAAAACAAGTCGAGGGATACCGCGTAGTTGTGTTAACCAAAGAGCCTTAGTTGTGGGTCCCGCATTGCCGCTCGGGCTCTTTGGCCACGTACGGATGTTGGATCCGGTTTTTGACTGCATTCTCATTTTTTTAATAATGTTACTCCCTCCCTTTCCCTCTTTTTTTTTTCAAATACATTTAATAAACATCGCCACTTTTTCTTTCTATCGCCAATTATTTTTTTTTCTTAAATAAGTGAGACCGTTGTCGTGAAACTTTTATGTTGTCTCATTTCAGGTAGGTTGTCTGGTAACGTTGTCATGACGGGTGATATTCTTCTCAACGGGAAAAAGAGGCGACTAAGCTACGGCGTTGTAGTAAGTGGACTACCCTTTTTTGCACTTCAATTTTATTTAAATGTGACATTTGAATACTATATTGTACGAGCCACGTGAAATGTTTTCTATTAATAGAAAGTATGTAGCATAACTTTTTTCTGAGACATATAAAAAAAGAAATGTAGAACCTTTTTATGAAATAGTGACGTGACAGGCTTACGTGACACAAGAAGACGTGTTGTTGGGGACCCTAACACCACGAGAAGCCATCACATATTCAGCCAAACTGCGTCTTCCGACAACCTTAACCAACGAGGACATAAAAGGAATCGTGGAGGGGACAATCCTAGAAATGGGGCTGGTGGATTGCGCCGATAGGGTGGTGGGTAACTGGCAGCTGAGGGGGATAAGTGGCGGCGAGAAGAGGCGGCTGAGCATTGCCCTAGAAATCCTCGTGCGGCCCCACATTCTGTTTCTTGATGAGCCGACCAGCGGTCTTGACAGCGCATCGGCTTTCTTTGTCGTTCAAGCCCTCAAAAACATTTCCCGGGACGGAAGAACGGTTATCTCTTCTATTCACCAGCCTAGCAGTGAAGTCTTTGCATTGTTTGATGACCTCTATTTGCTCTCCGGTGGAGAAACCGTTTATTTTGGAGAGGCCAAGAATGCTGTTCAGGTAAATTGTTTGATGGCATCATTCTTTGCACAGACACACACTGACAACAATTGTCGGTGTCGCACAAATAGTTATTATCGGTGCAAAACATGAAGTTAAATGAAGTTTACATTTTTCCACTTTCTCTTTTTTTAGAAATCAATGTCCTCTAAAATGTCTTTTTTTTTCAGTTTTTTGCGGAAGCAGGATTTCCATGTCCAAGTAGAAGAAATCCGTCGGACCATTTTCTAAGGTGTATCAATTCAGACTTTGACATTGTGACAGCAACATTGAAAGGCTCAATGCGACTCCGTGTAAGAGTGACACCAATTTTGATTATATTCTTTTCTTTCAAGTACTCAAATACTTTCTCCGTTTCAAAAAACTGTTCCAATTTTCACTTTTGACAAATACGGAGTATAAAAGGAGTGTATTTTGTAGTTGACTCTCCAATTTCGCCCTTGGATGTGCTTAGCAGATTAATAGTGAATAGATATGATGTGATAGGTTGGTTGAAAATTAATATGCGTAAAATGGACTTTTTAATGGAAAGCGGATATGTTTTATGCAAAGAGTGAAAAATGAAAGTTAAGTTGTTTTGCGAAACGCAGGGAGTAATATTACATTATCTCAGTTTAACATCGTGTATGGCATTTGCATTATCAGGAAACAGATAAGAGCGATTATCTGATGAATATGGCGACAGCGGATATCAAGGCTATGCTTGTCGAAAAGTTTAGAAGATCGGAATATGGCGCAAGGGCGAGATCAAGGCTTCAAGAACTCTCTAGAACCGTACGTATTTAGAGCTTTTTAATGGAATAATTGTATTACTCGAATAATGAGTAGGATATACGAGTGTATATATAGGAACCAGTCCTCGTAGACTCGGAAAGTTATCAAATAATAGAGACAAACTATGCATATTTGGCAACAAACTATGCACTTCTTACTTACATTTGGAGCTTTTAAGTGTCGTCTTTTGGTTAATGCATTGATCTAATATATGTATGAATGCAGCAAGATATTGAAATAGAGACAATTAAGGGAAGCCAAGCAGGATGGGTGAAACAATTGGTGACATTGACTCAAAGGTCATTTAAGAACATGTCAAGGGACCTCGGATATTATTGGTCGCGCATAATCATCTATATAATTGTTTCTGTATGCGTCGGAACCCTATTTTTTAGGGTTGGCACCAGCTACACCGCTATCTTGGCTCGGGGAGCTTGCGGTGGATTCATCACCGGATACATGACCTTTATGTCCATCGGAGGCTTCCCTTCGTTTGTAGAAGAAATGAGGGTAAGCACAACTTTATTTTCATTCATGTTCATAGTTAACAACAGAATGTATGCCCATTTTAAAAATATATGTGGGGCCCATTTGGCAACGATTTCCGCGTTTTGAAAAGATTATCTAATAGTATTGTTTAAATTTAACATTTTTAGAGTTAATCTGTACATTACAAAAATTATTCAAAATCTAATGCTATTTGAAAACGCTGATCCTAGACAAGGCCGTGGTTTTAAAGTGATACACTTTTTTCTTTTTTATTTTGTTTTTGAATTGTTTGGACATTTTTTTCATTTTTGGCAGGTGTTTACCAAGGAAAGGCTAAATGGACACTATGGGGTTGGAGCTTTCGTATTGGCGAACTTCTTTTCGTCCTTCCCATTCTTAGTAGCAGTTTCATTGCTCACGGGGACGATCACTTTTTACATGGTGTTCCAGGCCAGCTTTTTGCAATACGTTTTCTTCTGCCTTAATCTCTTTGGATGTATTGCCATGGTCGAGAGCTGCATGATGATCGTCGCCTCCCTTGTTCCAAACTTTCTTATGGGTATCATCACCGGTGCCGGAGTTTTGGTAAGTCCCAAGGTGCACAGTATTTATGTGCCAGGATGAACATTATTTTCCATTATTTTTTTAAGGAATCAACTCAACCAAAAGCTCAAGCTTGTGTTTGTAGGCCTAGAAAAGGTCTAACATTATCGTGCAAAATGGTTAAACTGTGTGTTACTTTTGTTCAGGGAATTATGATGATGACGGCGGGATTTTTCCGTTTGTTGGATGACCTCCCGAAGGTGTTTTGGCGCTATCCGATTTCGTTCATAGGTTATGGGGCATGGTCCCTCCAGGTACGGCTACGTTTCTCATTCCAATGTCATGTACACTCAGATAGAATGTGGTTTGGTCTAAGTGTCTTGAACGAACTATTTTCCAATTTGAAACTCAAACGTGTTTTGGCTGCAGGGTGCGTACAAGAACGACATACTTGGACTTGAATTCGACCCGTTGTTTCCCGGGGGAGATAAGATGAAAGGAGAAGACGTGATACGAAACCTTTTCAAGATACCACTTGATCATTCCAAGTGGTGGGATCTCGTTGCCTTGTTTAGCCTCATCGTGGTGTACCGGCTCGTGTTCTTCCTCGTCCTCAAGGCAAAGGAACGCGTGTTGCCCTTCTTCCGGTCGGTGCGCGCGAAGAGGACATTGCATCGGCTCAGCAAGCGCCCTTCACTCATAAGAAGACCGTCCGTGTCTTCTAGAAGGTACCAGAACATCCGCTCGTTGTCTTCGCAAGAGGGCCTCAGTTCTCCACTCCCATAGATTTTCACTAGTTGTGTTCATATCATTAGGTATAATCCTTGGTGAAGAAAAAAAACATTGTTTTTTGTTGTTATTTAATTTTATAATCACTTTTGGTTTGATCAAGTTGGTGAGTTGCTTCTGTTGTAATAAGTTTATTTTTAGTCAGGTGTTCACTCACATTTGAAAGACTGTAAACCATAGCTTCCTCACAAAATTATCAATACACTTCCTCTATTCCAAAAAAAGAAGTCTCTAAATTTTTAAATATATATATTTAACTCCTTTTGTCCTTTATTATTCTTGTCATTTTGTTTTAGCACATTTTTTATTACAAGAGAAAGAAGTATTTGACTTTTCATTGTTATCATTACTGTAGTAAATTGAAGAGATAAATTAATGGCATCTTCATATAAGGAATATAGTATGAGCTAAAAAAGATGGGATAATTTCACACAAATACCTTCAATATTGAAGAGATAATTTTTATTTTTTAACTCTATACCATTTGTCATACAAAATGATTTGAAAATAATTTCAGTCAAATATCGTAAACCGAAACATGCATTATAAATTGGGATGGAGCGAGTATAAAACATATGAAGCATTTGTTTTTAATTTTATCCCGATTTTGATATACGGAGTACTGCCTTTATAATGGTTGATCAATTCTTTTGTAATTTAATAAATTTTAAAATTGATTTAAAAGTTAAAAATAAAATTAGTATAGATATTTAAAAAATTTATCAAAATATTTAAAATTAAAATGTAGGATCATGATATTTTTTTATCAAATTATCAATGAATATGTGTACAGGAAAAAGATATTTTCTCTGTCTCAAATTAAGTTGCATGTTTACTATTCACATAATCAAACTTTGTTCACTTTTTTTTCTTATTTGCGTTATTTATTTGTTAAAATAATACAGTTTTGTCACATCTTGTTTTGTAAAACATTTGATGTAATTTTTTAATATATAAATTTTACTTCTCCGATCTTTAAAATCTTTCTTGTTTTAACTTTTTTAGTCAAATACTGAGACTATTTTACTATAAATTTTGAAAAAAATGTATATTTAATTATAATATAAAGATAATACAATTTGGTTTATCTTAGGATATAGTTTTGATATATCAAATTTTTATATCATTTATTTATTAAGATTAAGTTTAATTTATGGTCAAAGAATATCACGATTTGACCAAAAAAGTCAGAACATGAAAGCTTTTGAGACCAGAGAAAGTATTTTAAATTTTGCTTCAATTCTCAAATAAATTGTGTTAAAAATAACTCGAGTCGAATATGGTAAACCGAAACAGTTAATTTGAGGGTTAAAAACATAATTTAACATTAATCCTATGTGCAGTTACATATTCTGAAGTCAGTTAGACGGACAACACAATAATAATGACTATAGTTGTGGACTACGATTCTGACGTAAGTCAACATCTGCAGCCTATGCTTGTACTCCGTAGTAAAAAGCGACTGCAATTTAGAAACGACGCTTCAAGAGCAACCTCTTACATTGAGTATGACAAGAAACATATATAATCATTGTAAAAATTACACTTTTAACCTTCAAATTAACACTAACATGTTAGAAGATAAAAAAAATTATTTTTGGAAAGATACCCATAAAAATACCACGAGCTGATCTTTGATAATATAAGACTGAATATAGAAAATCCCATATTATGACTAATTATGAAATTTACTCAAAAAATAATTTCAACCAAATATCCAACCTTTAACATGAAAATCTAGAAAGGAGAGCATAGAACAGTAGAACGCAACAAAGGGATCGGAAGATCATATGATTTAGTACACACACACACAGATATATATATATATAGACACACACACACACACGGGGTACTCATCATTATGCTATGCGCGCAACGCGGAATCTAGGGAGGTAAGGACGGTGTTTGCGGTTGTGTTTGAAAACTGCAGCAACATAAAAATTCACCTCAACCTGTTTGACGATCTGCTTGTGCTTCTAAATTATGATCGACTTTAGAAGCCTAAAATGGACTCAATGAGCCCTTTTAAACAAACCATCTACTTTTCGCTTCTACTTACAACTTTTGTTTTTTCACGGATTTATCACAATCCCAAACACCTTCTAGCATGGGGGTTACTTGACGAAATTTACATAGAAACACTACAAAAACTTTACGTCACGCGTGGCACTCTCCCGGGCTTAGACCCACCCTAGATATGGACCATGCAAAGGAGAAGAAGAAGAAGAGGATGATTGTATAGACATGTAAGATACACATTCATGGGTTGCAGCACATTTAACCTGCAAACCCCAGAAGAATTGCAAAACGTTAGAGGGTTTCATTGTGCAATTACACAAGCTTTAAGTCATTAAGTGTCTTCTCAAAAAAAAAACATTTAGTGTGATTGTCCATTATGGTAAAGTTTTAACTAAAGTTGTGATGGGAAGGCCACCAATTTCTAAGGATCATCTTTAGGGATAGCAACAAAGCGGATTTTGGGCGGGTGGAGCTTCACCGTCATCCATCATTCGACTCCATATTCATCACTCGATCCATCCATCACCCGTTACATGCATCACTCATCACCCAATCCATCCATCACCCGCTGGTGAGGCGGGTGAAAACGGATGATATAAGTAATATTTCCTTTGTCCCAAATTAAATTGTATATTTCAATTTACGATGTTTAACTACATCGAAAGCTCTAGGAAACAAAAAATGACAAGAGTATATTATTTTATCAAATTAGTAATGAAAATCGGAAAAGAAAATGAATAAAATGGCCTTGTAAATAGTAATCATGCAACTTAATTTGGAGTTTTTTAATCATTAATCCCATGAAACAAAATACTTATGAAGCGTATAACATTGAAAAATATTAGGAAAATAAGAGAGTAATGATATTTATAATAAAATTTTGCAAAGAAACAATCTTCTAAATTACAAACTAAGTTTTTATAAAATGAAACACTGGAAACTAGAACAAAATTATGTAACCATAAAAGGCAATATTTTCAATTATAATTTTCTTTAAACTAAATATGAATGCATCGGGTGACAGGTGAGAAACATCTCCACCCGCTTCCGACCTGATCCATCATTATTTCATCCATCATCTATCCATCACCCTTTTATTTTTGGGTGTTTATCAATGAGGGCGGGTCGGGTGAATCGATTATCCATTAGATCGAGTAGAAATTGTCATCCCTAGTCATATTAGATACTCTCTCTTCTAATTGATTCTTGATTCAGAAAGAATCACGGAATTTTAACCAAACATAAGAATATTGTTTACTTACTATATAAATGTGGCATATAAGAGATAAATCGATGTGACATGAGTACAAAATGGTAAAATGGATTTTTGTAATGCTTTGGTTTGGAAATATTTCAAGTGTTTCTCATAACTATAAGAAAAAGACTAAACTCGAAGTAAAACATAGAAAATGTACTAAAATAAGAGTTTCATGTTTTTATTCCCAACATATAATTTCAAAACGTATTGTTAAATGTCCATACACATGGTAAAATGGATTTTTTTTAATGTTTTTGTTTGGAAATATTTTAAGTGTTTCTTATAACTATGAGAAAAAGACTAAACTAGAAATAAAACATAGAAAATGTACTAAAATAAAAGTTTCATGTGTTTATTCTCAAAATAGAAGTTAGAATACAAACACAATGTCAATCATGTCAATATATAAATTCTAAAATGAATTGTTATATGCCCAATGCCACATTATCACCATGCAAACTTTTATTTTGCGAATAAAAAGATAGAAATCATATTTTAGTATTTTCTCTATGTTTTACTCCTATTCAACATAATTTCTTTATGACTATTCCCCTATCCCAAAAATAATTTGACATTATAATTTACGATATTTGCTCGAAGTTATTTTCAATTTAATTTACTTCAAAATTGATGTATAAATAAAAAAATAATTTCATATATCTAAAAACTACCCCTTCCATGCCAAATTAATCATCCTTGTTTTCGTTTTGGGTAGTCCAAAGTATTCTTCCACTTTCCTTTTTCGGAAAGCTTTTTGTGGCTCACCTTTGGTCTCTCTTTTCTGTATCACTTTCAACTACACAATTTTAATTTTCTGAAATTCCATGCGAAGTCAAATTGTAAATATTAATTTGGGACAGAATGAGTATATAAAAGAATTTGTAAAACAAAAGGTAATATGATTATATTATTTTATCAAATGAACAATAAAAATAGGTTTAAAATAAGAGAGAATATAATTTGACTATGTTAATACTGAATGTAATGATTTTTTTTGGAATAGAGAAAATATTTGAAATTATAAAACATGTGTTGATAACTAAGGGTCTGAAAATGTATAGCACAAGGCCTTTCCGGGTTTTTCCTTTCTTAAAACGAGAACTGCCTTTAGAAGAGACATGTTCATTCTTAAATGACATAACTGTTGGAGATTTATTTTGAATTTAAATTGAAAATTTTCAAACAAATGTAAGAACATACTTATTCTTAAATGACGCATTCTTTTCTTATAAATAGGGTACTTAGCCACTATTTGATTATTAGGTACACAAATAATTTCATATTAATTAGGATTTCATTGATTATCTAGAATGTTAAATAAATAATTTAGTATTTGTTTCTTCAAAGCAACCGGGCTGCTCATGTGGTCTTTTGATGGGGATATGGCTTTAGATAGGAACAATTAGAGGTCTAGGATTAGAATAATTGGATAGATTTTTGGGCCTTAGTTTGTAGTTTATGCTAGTATCGGTTTGTGTGTTTCATGTCTCTATGCTCTTACTTTATCCGTGCTACTATGTTCACTTTGTTTATGCATCCATGTTTGAGTTGGAAGTATCTGGTAAACAACCTCTCTACTTTCGAGTAGGAGTAAGGTCTCCATACACACACCGTCTCTATACCCTATCTTTTGTGGAATTTTATCGAGTTTGTTGTTGTTGAGGTGTACTAATATGCATTATCTGAAGAGTTATAAAAACTGGCTATGCACAAAGGGTGGACTTCATTTGGGTATATCATTTGTGATTAGCATTAACGTTTTAGATAATTTTTAATGGTACAGATTAATTTTGAAAAGATCAAAGCTCAAAGCTACCTTCAGATAGCATTTTCAAAACGCAAAAGCTAATGCCAAAGGGAACCTTCATTCACAAAGTAAAACACAACCAACCTGAGTAACATCCACAAGCTTAGCTATTGGTTTCAGCCCCATCCACATTAATATAATCTTGTCCATTTACCACTTTGAGCATGGTGCCCATTCTGACCGAATGCCAAAAATTACCTGTCACCAGAAAGATTGTATTATGTAAAATCGAGAAATATAAGCCCCACCTATGGATAGCAGATGAAAACAAACCTAACAAAATCATGTGTTAATTATACCCTTGATTTATCCACTGTATAATTGCAATATGGAATAATAAGATAGTAATAGAAATAGCTTCAATTCTTGTGCATCAACTTCATAAATAAAGAAAAACCATAAATAGCCCATCATGTATTAACCCACATGGGAGCAAAAAATGGATTGTTTACATTTGCATGAAAAA
Organism: Cuscuta australis; assembly: GCA_003260385.1. NCBI lineage: Eukaryota > Viridiplantae > Streptophyta > Magnoliopsida > Solanales > Convolvulaceae > Cuscuta > Cuscuta australis. The sequence continues at coordinate 2,686,097 of NQVE01000161.1, forward strand.
GGAGAAATCAAAATTACAATGTTCAGTTGTTCATGTGGAAGACATGTATGAATAAGAGTTAGGGAAGGTACAAAAATGGACAAGCAGTGACTGCCTCAACTTTTTTTAATGGGTTCATTGATCAAAGCAAGCAACTATGTTTTGTTATCATTTGACACACCATTCTCAACTCTCCCATCGAATCCATGATATGGGACTTCAACCATTGGTGTTGGTAATGGACGGCCACCAAAATCTTCTGGAAAACATTCAAAATCGGGGCCAAAATTGAACCGCACGACACAATTAGGTTGGTTGGGAAGTGTGTACATTGAAGCGGCCGGGTAGTAACGACCACCATAAAGATCCTTGAAAGCAACACCTTGACATATGCCATTTTTGAAGAATGATATCTCACTTCCTGTTTATCCAAACACAATACATGGTTCTGATGTTAGAACAAACATGTCCTCTAGAAACAAATAGATGTAAAGAAAACATCATAACAAAATACAAATTTCAATATGAAGCACCAATTAGAATAAAAAACGAAGGCATATGCAACAAGATTTGATGGTTAAATAAGCAGATTATACCAGCTGGATTCTAACAAAAGCAAATGAGTATGTCCCATTAGAGAGTAGGGTCAATATGTGATCAAAGCTCAATTTACCTCCTCTAAGTGTTCTGAGGGGGCCTCGGAGATGGGGTTCATCCTTTTTTATTAAAGAGTAGGGTCAAGAGGAGGGAGAAGATGTACCAAGACCTTAACTCTACTCCAAGGAGTAGAGAGGCAGTTTCTAAAAGGCCCCTGACAAAGAGCCCAACTGGATTCTGATCAATATGATAAAAAAGATCCGGGAATATAACTATTAATCCAAATTCCTTCAGTTCAGAGCCATAATAATAGCATAAGTTTGCACAATAGAATTGCCCTTACTGAAGTTTTGGAATCTATGCCAAATGTTGACCACTAAATTCCCTTAGAACACATACACAAACATTAAACTGTAATTTTAGAATACATGCACAAACATTAAACTGTAATTTTATATTGATATGTTTATGATGAAAAGTAGTTTCATACTCGTAATTTGTAAACTTCAAAACTTTTTACGAAGTATTTTAAAACAAACTAATGGTCAAAGTTCGGCATGTATTCTTGTAAATACTAATGTTTTTCAGATGGGGGGAATAAGGTTAACTTATAGATCACTGGGTCTACTAGAAGAATTTGTGAGGCTCCAAGGCTTAAAGACTTTTATCACACCCTCAAGTCATATCATTTTTGGTCTACCTAACTATCACTACTCTATTTTAAGACACCAGCATCCCAGACTCCACTCGCGGTTAAAGGGCATTTGCCCCTCGGCAGCAAGTCGCTAAGCCATCATAGTAAGTTCTCCATTACCTATTTTAAATCGTGGCTAGCATGCCAATTACTTCCATATGAAACTCTTTTTCGTGAACCATATCTTTTCTAGTTCGGTCACACACATATCTTAACCACACTCATATTCTTCATTAGACCTTTTTGAATAGTTCACAATCTGAACAATATAATAGAGTTGTCCGGTTAAGGTCCTATAATTGTTTCCCGCAAACTTAAAGGAAAATTCAAATCATACTCAAGGCGGTATTTCTCTCAATGTTCTCACCAATTTATATGGATCATATGTGTCACCTTTTCATTAGTATCTACTGTCTAATTTTGCTTGTGTAAAACAATTTATATACTCTAAACATTGAAGCTATATTGAGGTGGTTTGGACACATGCGGAGAAGGAACATTGACACTCTTGTTGGTGATAAAGAATCTGAGCAGGGGTGATTAGACAGAAGAAAAGTTAGAGTGAGGTGATTAGACAAGACTTGATACTTGAACACTTCTGCAACTCATCAAAGTCTTGACCGTAGAAAGGAGCCTTTGGAAGTTATGAAATACTATAGGGGCCGACTTTGTTTAGTGCGGTTCTTTGACTGTTCACGGCTCTGAGTGTTAGGTAGGTCTAGTGGGGTGCTTGCATTGTGGTTCTTTTTGCTTTGTTTCTCTGTTGGCAGTTTTTTTCTCCACTTTCTCGCATAGTCGTATCTGTTTACTTTTTCTTTAAAATTTTTGGACAATGGAAATTACAGTTCTTTGCTTTTCTAACTTTTTAGGTAGGGTTAAGGTCTGCATACATCCCTACTCCCTAGATCCCACTTTGATTTTACTAATAGGTAACTATTGTTGCTAAAAACATTGCTTAATAAAGAACCTTTTCCATTTGATTTCATCCCATTGTCTTTTATTTATCGTAAATGGTGTTCAATTTACTCATTGGTTCACCCTAAACCCTTATATTCTAACTCATTTCTCTATATATTTCTAAGTTAGCATTTATCCCTTTTCGGTACTTTATCGATAATATCATGTCATATGCCAACACCATACACAACAATAACCTACCTGAAAAACTCATCCGTGATGATTGCATATATGTAGACATCAGTGTTAGTGTTTGTTCAGCTTGACCATGATAGACAATTTTTCTCACACCCCCACAAATTCTAACATCTGTCTTTATTTCTAAGTACATAAACTCCCTCCGTCCTATAAAAGACTATCTCATTTGACTTTCATGGGGTTTAAGAAAAGTGTTGAAAAGAGAAAATTGTGTGGATGGAATTTGTTAAGATGAGAGAAATTTTGTGACCAGACATTCATTTTTTTCTAAAGAAAATAAAGTAGGAAGTTTTTCCTGTGGCATCCGAAAATGGGAAAGTTGGAAGTATTTTGTGAGACAGGGAGAGCAGTTGACTATATAGGAATATTTAGCTTAAATGGTTGGAACCCCACAAGTGGCATGAGCGCATGACCGGCATCTCTTGTAACAAGTTTCCCTTTTTAAGGATGGGATGCAACCAATATACTCTCTAAAGGTGAAACAATCCATTGTCCTCAATAGAACTGAAATTTAAAATCAATATAACTATGTGAATGATAGATAGGTACAAGAAAACCAAATACCATTATTTGGGGTATTTCCATGTGGCTGGTTTTTGGAATTAGTTCTTGACAATCGTATTTCAACAAAGCTATACCCCTTTTGTCCCAAAATGACCTTCCAACTATCTTTTTTGGAAATCTCAAAATAATCTTCTCATTCCTATTAAAGAGAGAATTAAGTGGTTATTATTCTATCACTCATTTGCATAAACTTGAACCACGCAATTTCACTTTTCTTAAACTTTGTGTCATTTTAATATGAGAAGATGAATTTAGGACGAAAGGGGTAATATGTTAATCAAGTAAGAAAAGACTAGCCTAGCCACCTAACTACATTACTGAAGTAACTGAACATAAAAATATTCAAAAAAAAAACTTCTTGAAAAAAACTCTTTGTATCACACAATGATTTTAAATGCCTTTTTCACCCCAAGACATATACTGTTTGGCAGTTGGCACTATGTCTCGATTAAAATTTCTAGGATAGATAAGCTCAAATATGTTTTTTGGTGAAACAGGTCACAATCTCCAACTTAATACCCAAAGAATATTTTTTTAGGAAAAATCAAAATTGAATCTTTTGAAAGGAATGAAGACTCTTAATACTTCCTTAAAAAAGGCCTAAAGTTAGTCTTGTTTCAATTTTCAACAGAAAAAAAAATTGAAGTTCTACTGAAGAAATTGTGGTCTCCCCAGAAAGAGTACCAAACCAGTCAAATAAAAAGTGTTATACAAACCAATAAATTGGAAATTATGTATGCCCAATTACTTAAAAAAGTTGATGCTGCCAAAGTTTAAAAGTTTAATTTTTGAAAGATAAGTTTGCTCTAAACAACAACAACCGACCTAGTAAAATCTCATGGAGTGGAATCTGGGCAGGGAGTGTGCATGTAGACCTTACCCCTTCATGGAGAGTACATGAGTTTTTTAAAACAATGTTAGTATTCTTATTTTCATTTTTAATTAATCAGTGCATGTTGTTAACTATGCATTTTATGGAAGCATAGGTGATATGAGTCGAGTAAAATCAATGCCATGTTATGTTATCAAGGGGCTTAGTTTACACAGAGTAAGTTGTTCAAACTAAGCCCTCATTAGGTACTAGCACTAGGCTTGAATGTAATCTACCCATTAGATGTACCAAAACCAAGAGGTTATCAGTTGTCAAAATACCATTGCCTCTTAAAATTACTAACTTCATCAAAGCAAGCTTATAAATGGTACACACATCTAGCTAATTCCAAACATTTCTTTATCAATACTTCTATTGCATCTGAGCAAAATAATACACTTAAAGATGTACACAACATAGGTTCCATTAAATTTTTGCATCGACTGTTGGTATATATGCAATGTTCATCGACTCAATGCTCCTTTCGGAACATCCTCTCAATCTTATTAAGTAGGGGTAGGGCCAAAGTGCAACTATGCACCCACCCTCCCAGGCCTTACTAGGTTGGTGTTCTTCATAGAATAAATGGATTCCATGTTTAGAAATGCCTTAATCATGTTCATGGTGCAACAAGATCTATGAAATGGAAACCCTCTATAAACAGTTCTTTGAATTACTCCCAAGATAAGATAAAGAAAATATACATAGTATGCAATATAGTCATCAGTCATCCTAAAAAAGCATAACAGTAGATGAACTGAGCTTGAGGAAAAATGAGAATTGTGCAATTGCTTACCAGGCACAATTTTCGGAGGGTCCTTTGGGTCCGCTGTGCACATATATCTCTGTCCCTTGTACCAGACAAGCCGCGGTGGATTAGGCTTATACTGGCGTCCATCTGGCAAACTGATATAAAACCCAAGGACATCATCTTCACCATACCCTTCCTCCCCATACTTCTCCCTAAGTGCCTTGTGAACCTTGGTCCCATCAATGTCTCTGTAGCCAAAGCTATTCCCATCGTACCCAACAGGTGCCTGAATGTCCCCTTTTTCTGTCGACCATCCAAGCCGTGTATGCCCTGTCTCCCCCAAATTCATCACCTTGATCTCAAAATACCAAGCCCCTTCCTCCACCCCTCTCGTGGCCCTCACCATTCTATACCCTTTTGTACTTCCGGCACTCAATCTATCCTCACTCAGCTCAACTTTCTCTGCCTTGTACGTTTTCGAGAGGCATATTTTCATCTCCTGCCCGTCGTCGTTCTTGTCAGGGAACCTAGGTACAGGAGTTATCAACACCTTGTCCTCAGTTTCCTGTGCAATGGCATTCTTCTTGCTTCCGTTCTGGTTACCATTGCTCTTGTTCTTCTTCTTCCCCTTTCTAGATGTGGGCTTCGCCCACACATTGTTACACTTCTTCTTCGATTTTGACTTCTGGCTACTCTTAGAAGCTGGTTCTTTCACCTCAACCGTCTGTTTATTCTCAACAGCTGGAGAGTCCAACGGCATGTCAGTAAATTCACCATCGTCCGGCTCCACTTTTGGCAACTGAGCCGGCGAGGACGGTGTGATGGGTGACGACAGTTTAGGCTTCTTCGGAGGAGGCTCCTCCTCTTCATCCGCTTCGATCTCTTCGTCCTCTTCAACATCCGTTTCGGACGATTTGGCGAATTGCGGGGAGAATTTGCGATCGGATGCAGAATCAGAGTTTACGGATGCGCGCGCCGGGGGGACTCCAGGAGCGGTTGCTCCTCCGTCGAATGTGGATGTAGACGGCGGTTCCTCGGAGGTGACCGCCGCCGTGGTTGTGGTGTTTAGGGAGGATTCGTTGCTCTCGTCCTCCGCGTCTTTGTAAGTTGCCCTCAGGTCCTCCATCTTCACGACTGAGCCGCGGAGAATTGCAGAGAGACTTTCTTCTGGTTCCGTTGTTTATACGCAGAAGTATAATTAGATCTGGGCCAGCCTGTTTCTGGACCCAACCTCAAAGATTGGCCTCCAATCCATTTACTCTATTATGTCCGATGGATTATCCCAAGCCCAAACTTTGATAAACGGAATTATGTCCAATGGGCCTCCAATTCTTTTAGGTAGTGTTTAGCAACTAACATTTCATTTCAATTCATGCATTTTAATTCCAAAATTTAAAATCTTGAATTTCAAATAACAATTGAAGGTGCATGAATTTCAAATTAAGTTTTGTTATGAGTGAGAAGAATTTGACACAAATCTAAATTCAAAATTTTTAAATTTCCCAAACATTGAATTTGAGTCAAATCTGGATTTGAAATCCAAAACCATATTCCCAAACATATCATTACGGAATACGTAATTAGTTACTACGGAATAATTTATTTATTTTTTTTAAACACTAGGGAATAATTTATTATTGTCTTTATTGTTAAAATATGAGCGACATATTTGTATTGCTAATATCAAATTACTATAAAAACAATTCAATTGGATCTCACGAGAGTAAGATTTGAGGAGAGTATATGTACACAATCTTGCTCCAACCCGAAAGTAGAGAGGTTATTTCAATGAGCCCCCGGCTCAAGCTGCATATAAAAAGACATAATATGAAATTAGAGAAAAGTACACAATTTACCCCCGAACTCTTTGAAAATTGCATGGTTTATCTCTTAACATTAAAAGGTACACCGCTTACCCTCGAATTATTCAAAAATTGTACGTTTTACCCTTGGACATTAAAAAGTTCACTAAATATTCCTGAACAATTTATAACGTTGAACTGTTGTTCCTAAAATGCTAGATATGGAGTACGTTGCTCCCATGCACGCCAATTGCGAGTATGATTCATTTGGCCCTTGTAATTTCTCCAAAGTATCCTTCCACAAAATTATCATTTTTATCTAAATGTTAAGGGGTAAACCGTGTAATTTCTGAAGAGTTCATCTAAACTCTTCAAAAATATTTAATGTCTGAAATATCAAAATGTTAAGGAGTAAACCTATTTCTTAAGAGTTTATCTAAATGTTAAGGGACAAACCGTGTAATTTCTCAAAAATATGATCGAATTCTCTAAAATATTTAATTGTGTCACCTCTTTTCCTTTCAATTCCCCAATAATATCATTGAATTCTCTACCATGTTCAAAAGAGTCACTTGAAATTTTTTAAACACTCACAATTCTTGATAAACTTTTGTATTTTTTTAATTGTATATGTTTTTAATAATTTCTTATAACTTGGGTATTTTTTAACAAAATCGTTTTTTCGTCAATTATTATTCAAGTTTTGTTTTTTAATGTCTGTTATAAAAAAAACTAAAAAGTATACTTCGTATTGTTTCTAAATTAATTAGTGTCAAAACTTCAAAGCCACGTCTCAAACATGATTGGATAATTACCATTCCAAATGCGGATTATAGTTTTCTTTACATTACGCCAACCTCTAGATGAAGGATTGGAGGATTTAAAACAAAACTAAAATTAGTCCTTTTTGTCTTTTATTAACTTCAATGGATATTTTATTAATCCATATTCAAGACAATTTTTTTCTTTATTAACTTTGATACACAATTGTTTAATCAAATACTGCTTCCGTCACAGGGTATTCGTCCATTTTGACTTTTTTAAGTCAAATTGGACAAACATTAGACATCTATTAAATAAAAATGGCAATGTATTTTAGTGGAAAATAGATTTCAATAGATTTATGTGAAATTTGCACTAAATAAGATTAAAATATAAATCATTTCCCAATATAGGGCTTAAACTTTTTTATTTCCTAAATAATACTCCATCCATCCCAAAAAAATTGGTACATATTGACTTTTTGGAAAATTAAAGAAGAGATATTTTGGTGTTGACTTTCCAAAAATACCCTTGATGTGATGGGTAAAAGTAGAATGTGATGGGTAGATTATTAGGAAAAAGGTATGATGTGATAGGTAGGGTATGAAAGAGTAATGGGTAAAAGTGGTTTTTTAATATAAATGTAACGGACTTTACGGGACGCAGTTTTTTCGAAACGTGTCGAACTTTTTGGGACAGAGGGAGTACTTAATAATGTCTAGTGAGTGGAATAATGTCCAGTGATGGTGGACATTTACTAGAATAATGACTAATGGATATTGATCAATGGTCATATATTGAGAAATAAAAATATATAATTCTATTTTGAGAAAGTCATTATGTTTTTAATCCTATTTAGATACAATCCCCTAGATTTATTTTGTTGAGAACTATTAAAACTTTATATTAGTAATTTATTGTATTGAAATGAAACACAAATTAAGAGTAATTGATAATTAAATTTTATCATGTTTGACTCGAAAAAATTAAATTGGATAAATACGTTGAGAATGAGGCAAATGCATATTTCAAATTTTGAAAAATATCGAAATCTCTTCGTAATAGCTGAATTGGTTTCAAAATTTTTGGATATTACAAAGATATTTCAAAATTTATCAAAATTTTCCCCGAAAAAGAAAACCCAAATTGGAAATTTTATACTTCGTAAATTATATATGGAGTATTGTCTTAATATTCTTCAGTTATTTAATTACTTATTTATGTGCTCTTTGTTAATTAACTGATGACCCATTTCAACTTCAAGCTGCAGATTAATTAATAATTAATCCCATCATCTTCCTCACCATGTCATCCTCACTTGATGAGTCTGCCATTATCAGAGCTTGCAAAGCTCTGCTACTCTTAAGCCCACTGCTTTTCTTGACTGTCATTTTGATGCTTCCAAGTTCTGAGATTCACTACTATCCATTGTCACAAAAGCTTGTTGTTGGTGGTGGTGGTGATGATCATTCTGGTCCCACCGATCTGAGCCACCTGGTGTTCGGCGTTCTCGGCTCCGAGAAAGCGTGGCACCACAGGAAGGCGTACGTCGAGTCGTGGTGGCGACCCAACGCGACGGTTGGTTTGTTGTTGTTGGATAAAGAGCCCACCGGAGACTTCCCGTGGTCTCCTTTTTCCCCACCCTATAGGTAAAAAGTTCGTTGTGAGAGTGTCATTCAATACGATTCAATATTTCAATGTGAAATTTGCACTAAATAGGACTAAAACATAATGACTTTCATAATGTAGGACTTAAATTTTTTTATTTCCTAAATAGGATTTAATAATGACCTAGTGGAAGGAATAATGTCCAGCAATGAAAGACATTTAGTTGAATAATGACTACTTGATAATGACCAAAGGTCCTACATTGGAAAATAAAAACATATGGTCCTATATTGGAAAATTCATTATGTTTAAATCCTATTTAGGTAAATTTCTCTATTTCAATTTAAATATCGATGTAGCTATAAAAATAAAAATTTATATTGGTCATCTAATACCATTTACGATATGTGACGTACTATATATTACTCCATCCGTCTCATGAAACATAGGACTTTTGCTTTTTAGGAAGGATTTAAGGGGAGTGTATTTTGGTACTGAATTTCCAAAAATGTCTTTTGTTGTGATGAATAAAAGTATGATTTGATAGATAGATTATTAGTAAAAAGGTATGATGTGATTGTTAGGGTATGAAAAAGTAAGGGGTAAAAGTGACTTTTTAATAGAAATGAGAAGTGTTTTGTGGGACGGATAAAAGAAGAAAGGAGAAAGATTTCATGGGACGGAGGGAGTAGAATATAAAAAACCTTTTCTGTGTCACAACCACACAAACTTGAATTTTTGGTTGAATGGTTCCTTGACATGGTCTCGAAACCTTGTTGACTAAAAGGTCACGACGGGTTCAAAACTTGATGAGCGCCATCGTACCCAATTTAAAAGAATTAAGATTTCACGTGCAATAATGCTCGAAAAAACACGCCTACACATGAGGGTGCATGTTAGAGTATAAAAAATCTTTCCTAGCCCACAAGCACAAGCTTAAGCTTTTGGTTGATTTGGTTTCTTGACAGTGATTGATGCTATTTTTATATTGTTTTACCAAATTACTGTTTAAATACAATCTGAAAGTGAAATATATAAAATATACCCGAGTAAGAACTAAACTAAGTTATGATGTACTATAAATTATACTTTTATTTTAATTTCTATTTTAGAATTTTTTTTCTATAAATTACCCCGCAACGACAACGGTATTGTTTAATTTGTTGGCATTCCACCGTGTTTCTTGGAATATTGAATATCTTATTTTAAATATTTTAGTCCTATTTAAGTATTCATTCCTGGCCTTCAATTACTTGAATTAATATTTGAGATAAATTTCTCCGATATTTTTTTATCATTTCACATTGCAATATGCGGAGTATAAATTTTGTTATGCATGCAAGGGCTTGTTTTACTCTACGAGATACATGCAAAGTATTCACGTTATGAATAATCGTTCTCTATTATTGTTGTCAGAAGTCAATCAAAAACCTTATATACGGAGTACGTTATTTTACACCTTTCTTTGTCATCTAAACTACGCTCGCTTGGTTGGGAATTAAACACACAACACACACAAATAATCTACGAGAAACGAGAGAAACGGAACACGGACGACACATAAGAATTTAACGTGGTTCGGTTTTCTTACTCTATGGCTGCAACATGAGGATTTCTATTTCACTTGTCGTGTCTCCCGGAATTACAAGTACGAGGGCTAATATATAGGAGAAAAACCTAGGGTTACAAAACATGGGCCGGACCTACAAGTCAAGCCCAAGCCTCCACAAACTCAACAGTCTCCCACTTTGAGGCTTGATAGTCATCAACTTCCATCCACCACGATTGCATGTACATCGAGTAATCCACTTGACCCCCCAAAAAAAAACATGACTTTAGTAATTAATGACAATTTATAACGTAGGGTATCGGACGACGTAAACCGGATAATGAGAGAGACGAAGCACAGGAACAAGAGGGTGGCACGGATGGTGCACGGGATAATGGAGGTTGTGAGGGACGCGCCGCAGCCGCAGCAGGAGGTGCGGTGGGTGGTGATGGCGGACGAGGACACGGTGCTCCTGGTGGACAACCTGGTGGCTCTTCTGGCCGGGCTGGACCACAGAAAGCTGTACTATCTGGGTGGCCACTCAGAGTTCATCCTGTCCAACTATTGGTTCTCATTCCAACAGGCCTTTGGAGGGGGTGGCATAGTGCTCAGCTATCCCTTGGCAAGGGCACTGTCCCATGGAATAATGGGTTGCCTCAAGAGATACCAAAATCTCAACAGTGCTGACAAAACTTGTTCCTATTGCATTGCAGATCTTGGTGTCAGTTTGTCTCCACAACATGGCTTTCACCAGGTATATAATCCCAATCTATTCCTCCAATTTAACTTTTTTTCGAAAATTGAATTAATTTTGATCACCCATTGCTCTTAATTTATATTATCCTTGTCGCATAAACTCCATCATTGGACTTTTTTTAGTCAAACAATGTTAGTGTGTCATCTCACATCGGAACTTCAAGAGCAAAATAATCGGTATTTAAGTTCTTGAGTTGAATTAACTAATTGATTGGATTCAATCTTTTAATGTGGTTCAACCCAAATGTCTTATTACTCAATATAGTTATCTCTACCCAATCCTAAATTTTATCAAACAATGACATCATTTAACCATAAATTGTAAAAAAAATATACTCGTTCCGCCCCAGGGTATCCGTCTAGTTTGACTTTTTCGAGTCAAACTTAAATCATCAATTACTCTCAATTTGTATTACATATTAATACAATAGAATAAACTATTGAAAGTTCTAAAGAAGTTAAATAAATTAAAATCATTTTTATACTTATATACGGAGTACATTATAATTTTTACTTAATTAAGGCTCAAATTTGTCTTGTTTGACTCGAAAAAGTCAAACTGGACGAATACTAGGACAGAGAAAGTATTAAATTATAATATAAATTTTATACAATTAGATTCATGTTAGATATAGTTTTAATATATTAAATCGATTTAACATTCATTTATTAAAATTATATTTAATTGTGGTCCAAGGGTGTAACTGACTTAAAAAAATCACACTTTGTAATAGAGAGAAGTTTATGAGACGAAAAAAGTATTACAATACATATTAATACAATGAAATAAAATTTTGAAATAAGGAATGTAATTTTAATTTTTAAAATTCATACATGCAGATTGATATGAGAGGAGACATATCAGGATTTTTATCACATCATCCAAACACACCCTTAATATCCCTCCACCATTTTGACTATGTCAACCCAATCTTCCCATCCATGGATAGAGCCCAATCCGTTGGTCATCTGATGAACGCTGCAAATCTGGATCAAACTCGGATCCTCCAACAGATCATCTGCTTCCACAGGTATTTTTATTTGTTTTTTCAGAATATTCGCTCAATTTGATTTTTTTATCAAATTAGACTGAACTTGATCAAATACTCCTTCCAACATAAAAACTATTCTTATTTTGATTTTTTAGTCAAACAGTTACAAAAATGATTCTAATTTTCTCGCAATTTATGATCAAAGAATATCATTATTTGATCAAAAAAATACGGAGTATTTAATTTATATAATAATTCTAAAATTCTAATTTTCTCGCAATTCGTTATTTGATCAAAGAAAAAGGAAGGGTTTGTTTGGTACATGTAATTCAAACTATGGAATTGGATTTGGAGACAATAATTTCAATTCTGCTATTTGAAAGCACAAAAAAACGTGGATTTGGAATTGGTGGCGCCAAAAATAAATTGCAATTGGAGAATTCAATTCTATCCACACCAATTCAATAGAATTTCAACTCTCAATTCAATTCCAATAATATCGTGTACCAAACATACACGAGGAATTTTTAGGAACGGAGGGGGTATTAAATAAAATTATGTTACATACTTTCATATTAGTGCAAAATTAATTCAAAAAATGTTTTCACCCCGGAGTCCCTCGGTCCCAAAAAATATTTCTGATTTAGTTAACATTTTTTTTACTAAAATTGTTTTAAATTTAAATTTTTTGAAAATTAATACATAATATACTACCTGTGTCCCAGTGTATTTGTCCAGTTTGACTTTTTCGAGTCAAACTGGACAAAATTTGAACTCCAATTACTCTCAATTTATATTGCATATTACCGTAATGAAAATTTTGAAAATTCTCAATACGATAAGCCAATAAAGTCATTTTTGTATTAAAATACATTACAATTTTTATTTAATTTAAATTCAAAGTTTATTCAGTTTGACTCAATTTCATGAACAGGCAAAGCAATTGGTCGTTCTCAATTTCATGGGGATACTCTGCCAACATATACGAGAAGATAATGCCTCGGAGCTACCTGCAGAACCCAATCCAGAGCTTCAAGCCATGGCTGAAAAGCCCCGGGCCGCCGCACTGGATATTCGACGTCCGGCGGCTCCGGGCGGCGGCCGCCTCCGACCCCTGTCTTGTTCCTCATGCATTCTTCCTTGAGTCCGCCGAGAAGGTGGCGGTTACCCACGCACATTACGAGATACTCGGGACGTATCGCCGGTCATGGCGGCGTGGACTGCCGGCATGCTCCGCCGCCGGTATCAGTTCATCAGCTGACCGGATTTCAAAGATTCTGGTGTACTCACCGGCAACGGAGCCAAAACAGGTATTCTACTCATTTGATTTTATTTAAATCAGACAAGAATATCAATACAGATAACGTTAAAATTAGTTTGGAGTTGAAGTGCAAACTGAAAAAATCGTTCAACAATATTACAAATTCGTAATGAAATTCCGGGGCGGTAGTAGGGTCCAAGAGGCGGCAGCCCCGCTGAGATCGAACTGTAAAATTTTTTATTTAGGACATTTTTACTTTATGAAATTCTTTTAAGTTTTAGACTTTTAGTGGATGGAATCTAAATATAAACAGAACTACTTTTAACTCTTTTGAAATAAAAATAAAAATAAAAAAAATAGTTAACTAACGAAGTTAAAATTAATTTTCTTTTTATTTTCTTGATTTTAACCAAAACAATAAGCCTATACTCCCTCCGTCCCCAATTTGATTATAATTTTTTTCTCTTTTCTCTCGATAACTTTTGTTTAATTACGCGATTTCATTAAGTATTAATAAAACAAAATATTCATGCTGCCACTTTTTATTTTGTAGAACTTTTGATGTAATTTTTTAATATGTAGTTTTTATTTTTTATTGATATACCGATCTGTAAATAAAATAATTTCAAAAGTAAGAAATTTTTCCTCATAAACCTTAATTTGTAATCAAATTGGGGAGGAAGGAGTATATTATACTCCCTCTGTTTCTTAAAACCCTTCCTCTTTCATTTTTTTTGTTTTTCTTAAAACACTTCTCCTTTCTATTAAAAAACCATTTTTACCCTTACTTTTTTTCATACCCTACCTATCACATCATACTTTTTCACTAACAACTAAACTATCACATCTTACTTTTACCAATCACATCAAAGGCAAAATTGGAAAGTCAACTACAATTTAACACTTCCTTATTTTCCCCCAAAGTCAAAAGAGGAACTCTTTTGAGAAACGGAGGTAGTATTTCACTTTTTTGCAATCTGTTAAAAAATCATTATTTCCCGAAAGCTGTAGTTGCTTTAAATTTAAATTTTTAAAATTTTTTGTCGATTCAAGACAAATTTGTCTTAAGTAATAAAAACTTTTATTTTGACTCCAAAGTCAAAATCGACTTGTGTGGTGCAATTGAAGGGGGTGGGGGGTGTGTTCGGGGCGGGTGGGGGGATTTACCGGGGGTAGAACCGTCAATTTTACGAACGGGGCACCGGAGCGCCCCGAGTCATCCTATGACATTGGTTTTCAATGTCATGGGAACCAAGGTGAACTTTTATACGAGTATATCATTATTTCAATAATGAAGGATTGAGACAAAACATAAAACAAAGAAGTTAAAAAGTATTTTATCATACGCATCGAAAGTGAAATTAAATTACGTAACATCATGAAAGGTGGGATTATTTCAGACAAAAACAAAACAAAACATTTTCAAATAGTTTCATTTCATCAACTTTTTCTGTTAGCACTAGGAGGATAACAATGACCGAAATGCGCAACAACTTGGATATAATTGAGATTATTTTCTTATCCATTTACTCTTCCATTCTTCAAAATACTTCTTATTTTGACCAAATGCAAAAAATAAAGAAATATTAAATTGTAGTTGGCTTTTAATTTAACCCTTGATAGATTATTAAAAAATAGGTACTCCCTCCGTCCCACTGTGTTTGTCCACTTACCTTTTGGCACACCATCCAATGCACTTCTTTAATCCATTTTATCTTGTAATTTGTATATTAAAAAATTATACAAATTATATATTAATAATCTATATGTTAAGACGAATCAAACAAGATCACACATGACTAGTTTTAGGTTTACACATTAAGAGAATTTGATGAGTCAAAGTGCTTAGATGAACAGTTCCAAAAGTCAAATGTGGACAAAAATAATGGGACGGAGGTAGTATGATGTGATAGATAGTGTAAGAAAAAGTATGTGTAAAAGTAGTTTTTAATAGAAAGTAGAAGTGTTTTGGTGGAAGAAATAATAGAATTTAGGATGGGGTATAGACAATTGGATTAGATAATAAGACACTTGTGTTGAACCACATTAAAAGATTGAATAGAATCGATTAGTTAGTTCAAGTTAAGAGTTTATATACCTATTATTTTTCTCACACGTTTCCGATATGAGATTCTCTTTAACACTCCCCCTCAAGTGGACGACTAGACCATTTTGAATCTAACCGGTTGACCACTTGCAAATGAACTCTCATTCCCTTATTTTTTTGAGCCCCAACACCTAAAGGACAACGAGTCGCTGGGTATGGACTTCCAGATGAGCTATCGTGTTAAACGGACCACAAGTCGTTGGGTACATACTCCATATGGAACATTGGGCTACCTGCTCCGATACCATGATAGAATTTAGGATGAGGTATAGACAATAGACAACTGGATTAGACAATAAGACACTTGGATTGAACCACATTAAAAGATTGAATCCAACCGATTAGTTAGTTCAATTTAAGAGCTTATATACCCATTATTTCCTCACACGTTTCCGATATGGGATACTCTTTAACAAGGAAAAAAAGAAAGAGGGAGTATTTTCCCAAACGGAGGAAGTATTATTTTTGAAAAAGGGGTTATTTTTACTTATCAATTTATTTTTCCAGATTAACTCTCCATTTTGTTTCTGCATATATATAAAAAAAATCTTTATATGCTTCAGAAAAAATTATTTGGAAATTGTATGATTTACCCCTGAATATTAAAAATGATACCTTTGAACTCTTCGAGAATTGCACGATTTACCACTTGAACATTAAAATTTCACCAAATACCCTTAAACAATTTAAAATGTTGGATTGTTGGTTCTAAAATGCAAGATAAGGAGTGCGTTACTCCCACGCATGGGAGTTGCGAGTATGATTAATCTAGTTCTTGTGAATTCTCCAAAATACCGTTTTCCAAAATTATCATCTTTATTTAAATATTCAGGTGTAAACTACTGTGCAATTTCCGTCTAGTTCAAGGGTATTTCGGTACACTTTTAATGTTCATGGGTAAACCGTATAACCTTTGAAGAATTCGAAGATATTTAGTTCATTTTTTAATGTTCAAAGATAAGCTATATAATTTTTAAAGAATCTGGAGGTAAACGGTCCACTTCTATCTCAAATTCAGATTTGTTGAACTGTTTTCAGATCGATAGATGCGAATGTTGTGACGTGGAAGTCGACGGTGTTGACGGAAGCAGCGCCGTCGTCAAAACGAGGAAATGCATGGCGGGAGAGATTATTGCTTGAAAATTTATTGGATCCAATAATTCAAAAAGAGGAGATAGAGAAGGAAATTTAAAAAAAGGAAATAAAACAATAAAAAATGGTTGAACTACTGCTTTTGTTTAGATTATGAGAAATTTACCTAAATAGGACTAAAACATAATGACTTTCCCAATATAGGACTATATGTTTTTATTTCCCAATGTAGGACCTTTGGTCATTATGAAGTAGTCATTATTCAAGTAAATGTCCATCATTACTGGACATTATTCCTCTTACTAGGTTATTATTAAGTCCTATTTAGGAAATAAAAAAATTTAAGTCCTATATTAGGAAAGTCATTATGTTTTAGTCCTATTTAATGCAAATTTCACTTAGGTTATTTGTTTAACTATTTTCATTAAACGCAATCTGTTGTAAATTTTGTTTTTACTCCGTAATTACACATGTTCCGTTTCGAATCACCATAGTTCTCAATTAAATTTATTTACATATTGATATAATATTTTAAAATTTACTCCCATAAATTAGTCCGTATGTGTTTAAAAATTACTCCTTACGTTCATAAAGGTCTCGTTTGGCATCAGCGACAGAGATTAACGTTAACGTTTTGAAAAGGCTATCTGACGGTAGTTTTTAGCGTTTTCCGAATTAATTAGTCTACACTGTTAATATTTTATCCAAAACGCTAACGCTAATTAAAAACGTTCTACCCAAACAAGGCCAAAGACTACCGCAGTTTGATGTTTTTCGTCGTAAATTTTGATTATAAATTGTGGAAAAACTATATTTACTTAAAATATAAAATTAGGAAAATTGGATTCACATCAAAGTATACTCCCTCCGCCCCCCCAATTTGAAATCAATTTGGAGTTTACGAGAAAAAATTCTCACTTTTTTAAATTTTTTTAATAAATTGATATATCAATAAGAAATAAAAATTACATATTAAAAAAATATATCAAAAGTTCTACAAAATAAGAGGTAACAAGAATATTTTATTTTATTAAATATTTAATGAAATCGCGTATATAAACAAAAGTTATTGAGAGGAGAGAAAAAAATTGTAATCAAAATGGGGACGGAGGGAGTAGTTTTGAGATCAATTTTTTACTACCTCCGTCCCATTTTATAATGCCTGTTTCGGTTTACGATGTTTGACTGAAATTATTTTCAAACCATTTTATATGACAAATGGTATAGAATTAAAAAATAAAAATTACATATTAAAAAACTACATCAAAAGATCTACAAAACTAGTAGTGACAATAATATTTTATTTTATCAAATTGCTAACGAAAATAGAGAAAGAAAGTGAATGAAGTTTGACCATGTGAATAGTAAACAGACATTATAATTTAGGACGGAGGAAGTATAATATTAATTTTTTTAGAACTATATTGAATCTATGTTTTAAAATGTTACACATTTTGACCAAAAAAGTCAAATTGTAAAATTCTTTTTGGGACGGAGGAATTACATTAAATAGTCTATAAAACAAGAGACAATTTGAATATAAAGTAAATTCCATAATTGACCCCTGTAGTTTTCCATATCTAGTCCTTTTCACCAAACATGACAAAAAAATTTGAGTAGATTTTTAAAATGGTTCTTTCTAATAATGTTTTTTCTCAAAGTAATCCTCAATTGGAAAAAATTACAAACATGCTTCTTTAGTTCTTTATAACGGAGTTGTGTTTCGTAAATAGTTTTTTTATCCAAAATACCTATTAAATGACACTTAAATAGAGAGTATTTTGATGATCTTTAATTCTTTATTATCTAAATCATGAATAAGTTCTTAAAATGATTTTTTTGTAAATTATGTGAGACGCTACTAATAAACAATAAGTATCAACGTAAATACGTAATACTTTATATTAAAAAAATAATTAAATAATTTCTAATTTACGCAAATAGTGTGTGCATCTTTGAAAAATCAAAAACACAGTCAGTGCTTTAACAATTCCCGCCTGGATGCTAGCCCACGCTTAATGGACTACCATGTACTCCCGCCTATATATTTGCCTTGGTTTCTTCCTCAAGTTCTATCTGATTTGATTTGAACTGTTTCCGATAAGAATAAACAATAAGTATTGAGAATAAGTTGAATAAAACAGACTCTAAGTATTGACCTAATGCCCTTGCAAGCTAGACTCTAACTCGTAAATGTGTATATACAAATATTTTTTAGATTTTTATTTTCAAGATTTTATTTTTTTTCTATTATGAATGATAAGTATATTACTATCACCGAAATCAAAATTCTACTTCCTCGGTCGCTAAAATTTTTTCTCCTTTCTTTATTTTCTTGTCACACAAATTTCCCCCCCCCCCCCCACCACCCTTTTATTAAAAAATCGCTTTTATTTCGAGTAATTATTACCATACCTATCATATCATATATTTTTTACTAAAAATATATCAATCACATCCTACTTTTACCTATCACATCAAAATATTTTTTAGAAGTTAACACAAAAATATCTCTCTTAAATTCTCTAAAAGTCAATAAGAAAAAAACTTTAGGAGACGGAGGGATTATATTTGGGAGAAAGATCAAAATAGGACTAAAACATTAAAATATACTAAAATAGGATTTTCATATTTTTATTCTCGAAATAGGACTTAAAATGCATTTACATTACCAAACATGGTTATGTACATTACCAAAGAGTATAGTAATGTGCACATGTACAATGTCACATTACCACAGTGCAAAGTCCTATTTCGGAAAAAAAAAAGAATTTTTTTTTTGATATTTTTCTCTATGTTTTAGTCTGATTTAGAATGATATCTAATTATATTTTAATACGAAAATGAGCATTTCATGAACTTCCCATCGTAGGTGCCCCAACACGGCATGGCACCGCAGTGTCAGCCATACCCACTATCACTCAAAATGTGGCAGTTTTATAAGGTGCATGTTGTAACTTCTAACTTCTAAGCATGTCTAAAAATATAAGAAATATTTGTACTAATAGAACTAAAACTTAAGTCATTTTCCTAAATAGCACTTAAATTGTTTTATTCTCTAAATAGTACTAAATAATGTCCATAATGTCCAGTGATGGTGAATATTTACTTGAATAATGACTAAAAGTGCTACATTGGGAAGAAAAACACATGTGGTGCTATTTAAAGAAAGTCATTATGTTTTAGTGCTATTTAAGTAAAAATTCCCCAAAATATAAATGTCTGAAACAAGTATGGTATAACTTATAAATGTGCATATGCGGAGACCCCATGAGTTTGACTCGAGACCTGAGTCTAAAATATTCACTTTTGAACAAATATTTTGTCGACCGAACTCGAGATGACCCACCAAATATAAATCAACCCTGATCAAACCCGACCATAATGACGTGCTAAGGCATGATTTTTTTAAATCAAGTACTGCGTACTTACTACGCAATACTCCGTAATTATTTTTTTGAGTTTTTTGCATTGTTTACAATTGAACTTTTAAAAATTTGAGTGGATTCCACTGAACTTTAAAAATTGTACCAAAGCCCCCTAAACTTTTAAAAATAATGTACTAATTGTCTCTCAATGCCAGATTTGGAACTACGTTAACCACATATTCATAAATATACATGTCAGAGTTTGATGAAGAATTTGATCGATTAATGGCGATCTTTATCGATTGATGTCCAGCCTTCAAATTCGGTTACTGACAACTAATCGTGAATAATATTAATCTAGGGTTTAGAGTAGAGCTGACAAATCGGTCAGTCAGGTCGGGTTCGGGTTCGGTCACTTCGAGTTTGGGTTATTTCGGATTCGCGTCAATTCAGGTTCGGGTTGAGAACTGTATGTTCATGACCTAGTGTCATTGGGTTCGGGTCGACCCAACGGGTTATGACTTTGGTTTTTTAAAAATTCAAATTCACATTAACACTTACATTTTCAATTTAATAAATTTAAAATATAAAAAATGTATTAAATCTATTAGATTATTTTATTTTAAATTCTGAAATAATTTTTAGATATTTAAATCAGTATAAGGAATTTAAAAAAAGCTTAAGTTTTGGAAAAAGTAAGATAATTATGCATTATCATTAAAATTTTGTATAAATATATAAATTTATATGCTAAAAACGAGTAGTAAAGTGTATGATTTTGAAAAATTCTTACTTTAGCGGGTCGGTCAGGTCGGGTTCGATCGGGTTTGACCCATTTTTAGCGAGTCATTTCGGGTTCGGTCAACTTCGGGTTTAGTCATTAAAACCTTTGTTCAAAACCCATGTTTTTAGGTCGAGTTTCGGGTAAAAAACAGGTCGGGTCATTTTTTGTCAGGTCTAGTTTAGAGAGATTAAAATTACTCCATAGAAGATAATGCACGGGAAGGGCATATTACAAAACTCGCATGCGACATATAACTTTAGATCAAATCATACTTGCACTAGATAAACATGTGATTAACATACTCTCAAATATGGTGTAGAAGGATCATTGATGCAACATTTTTAAAAGTTCTCAAAACATTGGTGCAATATTTAAAGTTCAGATTGAATTCGTGCAATTTTCAATAATATCATATTTTTATTTTAATATTTCTCAAAAATTATACATATGGTGTAATTTGATTATTTATATTTATTTATAATATAATTGGAATTGTATATACCTAAAAATTAATTAAAAGTTCAAAAAATGTTAAAATAGCTTCAATATACAATTGATTTTTTTATTTTAAATACCAAATTCAAGCACTATCATCAATTTAAAGGCTCATAACTCATTAAATCAATCCAAATCCGATGGTACATTTTCTAATCGGAAAAAATTCGAACTTGACCCGATCGACCTCTTTGTCACCTCTAGGGGTGGATTCGGTTTTGGCAGTTCGATTTTCACCTAAAACCAAAGACAAAACGGAAGGTAAATTGGTGGTTCGGTTCGATTTGATTTTGCATAAAAAATATGAAAACCGTTGATTATTTGGTTCGGTTTTATACGGTTTTTGTTTTGATTTTTTTTGGTTTTTTTGGTTTTTTCGGTTTATAAAAGTATAAATTTATAAACATTAAAAAATTGTAAAAACACTAACTTGATGTAACAATATGTAGTGTTAGCTTTGGTTTTTTGTTTGATTTTTATACAAAAACAAAAACCAAACGGAAGGTTATTGTTCTTTCGGTTAAATTTTACATAAAAAAATGTGTTTAGTGCCCAACAAACGTTTACAAGATTCCAAATACTCCAAAGACATCGTATGTAAACTCAATCACGAAGAATTTATGTTTTTTGGTATAATACTTTCATTTTCATTATAACATCAAAGTATTTTTTATGTAAATATGTAAATTACTCGTATCAATTTTTAATGTTAATATAATTCTATATTAGGATTAACTATTGGTGTTCATATTCTTAGATTTTTTTAAGGTTTATAATAATATGGCTAGAATGTTTAATTAATAGTTAAGAAAATAATTTTAATCGACTAGTAATTTATTTGCTATATACTCCCTCCGTCCTTAAATAAAGTTCCTCTTTCGTTTTTTCTTTGTCCCTAAATAAACTTCTCTTTTCCCTTAAAAAACCCCTTTTACCCCTTACTTTTTCATACCCTACCTATCACATCATACCATTTTACTAATAATCTACCTATCACATCTTACTTTAACACATCACATCAAGAGTATTTTTGGAAAGTCAACACCAAAATATCCCTTCCTTAAATCCTCAAAAAGTCAAAAATGGAACTTTATTTAGGGACGGAGGGAGTATATTTCTATAATTTTTCTACATATCACATATATTCATATAAATAAAGCGAAGTATCTAAAAAAGTTCGGTTTATTCGGTTCAGTTTGGTTTTTCAAAGTGAAAACCAAAACGGAACCAAACACTATTTTTCAGTTCGGTTTGCAGTTTTTGGTTTTTCCAACCCAGCCCTAGTCACCTCTGGTAGAACCTTACTTATAAACGATTAATAAAGGATTAGTAGTATTAATTGATCCGGTCAAAGTAACCAATGAATTCCCAAGAACTACCACAAACTTGACCTGAACCAACTACCATTCTAACACATCTTTTTTCTGATAGATCAACCAGCTTGGACAAGAAGAAGAAAATTTAAACAAAAAAAAACATGTAAAAATAAAAATTTGTAAAAAAAAAAAAACAGAACAAATTGTAACGACATCCCAGGATCTGGTTGACTTTTGTTGTTGTGTTTCATTACATGGTTCCAAATCACCTCTTCTCTTTTCCAAGATGTCTTCTTCTGTCTCTCCGCCCCCTTCTCCCTTCCCTTCCACCGGAACTTCTCTCATCATTACCCTCAGCAAGGCGCTGCTGATCTCCGGCGTCGTCTTCTTCCTCGGCATTGTCCTCGTCCCCAACATCCGTAACTGCCCCTCCGATTTCGCCTCCGACGTCGTCTCCAAATCCAATCTTCCGGCGGCAGGGGCGGGAACGGTCATTGCCCCGGACAACGACAGCAGCGATCCCGCCGCCAAGGTGGTGGTCGGGGAGGGGGAGGAGGATGACCCGAACGGGCCCACCAGGCTGAAGCACCTGATCTTCGGCCTGGTGGGGTCGGAGTCCGCGTGGCACCACCGGAGGCCGTATGTGGAGGCGTGGTGGCGGCCGAACGAGACGCGGGGCCGGCTCCTCCTCGACGCGGAGCCCACGGGGGACCTCCTCCCGTGGTCCCCGCTGTCCCCGCCGTACAGGGTGTCGGAGAACGTGACGCGGGTGGTGGAGGAGACGGGGCACGTGGACCGGAGGGTGGCGAGGATGGTGCACGGGATACGGGAGATCGTGAGGGAGGCGGGGGAGGGGGTGAGGTGGGTGGTGATGGGGGACGACGACACCGTCCTGATGGTGGACAACCTCGTCGACCTCGTCGCCGGGTACGACCACACCAAGCACTACTACATCGGCGGCCACTCCGAGTTCGTCCTCTCCAACTACTGGTTCTCCTTCAACCAGGCCTTCGGCGGCGCCGGCTTCCTGCTGAGCTTCCCCCTGGCTAAGGCTCTCTCCGACACCATAATGGATTGCCTGAAGAGGTATTCTTTCTTGATCAGCGCCGACAAGACGACGATGTCCTGCGTCGCCGACCTCGGAGTTAACATTTCTCCCCACAGAGGTTTTCACCAGGTCTGGTTCCGAGAAATTCAACCAAAAATTCAAACTTGAAATTAGATGTTCCAAAGCTTGACAAAAACTTTAATGTTTTGTTGCAGTTGGACATGCGAGGAGACATATCCGGCTTCCTGTCCTACCATCCAAACGTGCCGTTAATGTCCCTCCACCACTTCGACATGGCGGACCCCATCTTCCCCTTCGTGGACCGGGCGGAGGCCGCGCGGCGGATAATGAAGCCGGCGAGGTTGGACCAGACGAGGATGATGCAGCAGGTGATCTGCTACCACCGTCCTCTGAACTGGTCCTTCTCTCTCTCCTGGGGATACTCCGCTCAGATATACGAGCGGAGGATGCCCCGGAGCTACCTCCAGAAGCCGATCGAGACGTTCCTGACGTGGGGGGAGAGCACCAGCCCCCCGTTCTGGATGTTCGACGTCCGGCCCCGCTCCGGCGACCCCTGCGAGGCGCCCCATTTCTTCTTCCTCAGGAACGTGAAGAAACTAGCCCCCAAGAATGAGATCCTCACGACGTATTACCGGTCGTGGAAGCGGGGGTTGGGGCCGTGTTTGGCCGACGGGAATCGCTCCGCCGACCAGATTTCCCGGATTCAAGTCATCTCCCCGGCCAAAAGACGATTGCAGGTGTGTGATCATTTCTATTGGAGAACATAAAAAAATCTTTCCAGTACCAAAACTACAAGCTTGAGCTTTCGGTTGAATCGGTTTTTTGACATGGTATCAAAGCCTTCTTGACTTAAAGATCACGGGTTCAAAACTTTGCGTCACCTAGTTAAAAAAAGTTAAAGTTTCACATGCAAGACTCGAAAAGAATAAGTTTGCACGTGAAGGACGTGTTAGAATATATTCCGTAAAGCAATCTTTCCTGATCCACCACCACAAGCTTGAACTATTGGTTATAACTTCCACTTTTTTGTCAGCCTTTATTACATTATGAATCCCTATGAAACTATTTTTTTAAACACTATATGGTTTTGTTTTGTTTCAGATTGATAGAAGTGAATGCTGTAACATAGTTCGAGTGAGTAGAACGAGGGCATCAATGAAGTTGAGAAGTTGCAAGGTAGACGAGGTGGTCGCCTAGCTTGATATATATATATATATATATATATATATATATATATATATATATATATATATATATATATATATATATATATATATATATATATATATATAGGAACTATGGGATTGTCAATTTTCATCATTATTGTCATAGAAAAAAATTGTTACTTGAGATGTTTTAGACAAGATAGGACCATTGGAAAAAATATGACTATGTGACAATAGTTTTATCCGTACGACGTGTAATATAAAAAAACATGATCTGCGATGGGTGAGTGCAGTGAGTCTTGCGGAAGCAGGTGTGCTAAATCAGAGGTTGAAAAGAGTTACCCCGAGTTTTGGTGAGACGTACCTAAAATTGTGTTTCAATGATGTAGAAGATCAAAAACTATTTTCAAACACCTTCTAAGGATACTCCGTATAGGACATCCGCAAGTATCAGATATAACTTTCATCTTTTACTGGTCATTTTGTGATTAAAACTCAATTTAACTCTTCTCAAATAACCGTCCGACCAGTTCTTAGGAGACCTTCGGCGATGGGTCTCGTTTTTTTTGTAATAAAAAAATGTCTGAACAATGGACATCTCATAGGATCCCACGACAATAATGATAACCGTTGACAAATAACAGCTTTAGGACCACTTTGACAGATGAAAATTTGTACTTGTATTAACGTGTTTAGCTACTAGCTACCCAGCAATTAAGTTAGCTCTTCATAAAGGACACTTCTTAATTTAGTAAATTGCTTAAAAAAAATTACTCCCTAAAACTATTTATACAGCTAATAGTCTTCAAAATGTCAATGCTATGGACAGTTTTCTGAGAGTATTATTAACTCAACAGGTTAGTTTTCACACATTTTAATTTAACGCGACAAAAAAAAGATAGAGATTTTGAAGAAAACGCTAATTTTTCTATCTTAAAACACACGACGAAACAAACACCGATATATGGGGAAGTTTAAACTAAATACATAGTACCGAAAAAATACATCGGGACTAAAGAAGCTTTCGCTTTTTTTTTATTTACAAAATTCTCACCGAATATCAAATGAAAAGAATAAATTAAAAAAAACTAACAATGGCTTATAATAAATGATTCCTAAAAATGCCACAGTACATCAACTACCTAATTCCAATCAAATCTGTTTAAATGAAAAGTCAGCTAATTTTGAGGGGGATGCGTCCATTAATGAAACCTAACCTTAATTAATCCCATATAAGCCCTTTTATCTTTCAGTTTCATCTGCCTTTTGAATCCCTATCCAACGTGCGTAATCGACCCACCTGTGACCCACAAATGAGAATGTTCCCAAAAAATAAGGAGTCATTAAAAAAAACCGGCTACGGTGCTCTGTTCGTAAAGTTGATGGTTCCTACCCCCTAATCTTCCCCGGTAAAACTCCCACCCAGACCTGACCCCAACCCATCCCCTCACCCACGTCAATTGCACCCCGCAAGTTTAGTTGACTTTGAAGTCAACAAATTTGACCTCAAAGTCAACTAAACTTGCAGGATGCAATTGACGTGGGCGAGAGATGGATTGGGGTCGGGCTAGTGGGGGGTTTCAAGGGTAAGAGCTATCCATTTTACAAACAGAGCATTGTAGCTGCCCGTAGAGGGGCAGTGGCTTCCGTGGTCACTCAAAGAGAGTTGCCATGGAACCTAGCCGGGGGGGGGGGGGGGGGGGAATTGGGTGTATTAAGTATTAACGAAGCAGGGATTGAAACTTTACAATAATGAGCCCAAGAACGTGTTGCCAGTCCTAACGGCGAAGCAAAGTGCACTTAGAGCCAGCTTGTGCTGGTGCAGCAGAGGCTCCAGCATCCTCTGTTCAATAACACCTGCCAACACTTGGTACCTGTTTTTTTTTGCAAGCACTTACAGTCAGCTAAGTTGTAGGCTAAGTTGCTACGGGACGGGGGCTGAAAATGTGAAAATACCGACTTTTCCAAATTTTATAAAGGGGATTTGGGTGTGGAGACATCCTCAAGTACCCAAACAGGGACAGAAAACGACGCTTATTTAAAGAATCTTTGGGGCAAGTTGGTTTCAATATGGAGTGATCTTCAATTAAGTGTGCCCACATAGACGCATATTTGGCAGCTATGTGATTATTTTTGTAAATAAAAATAAAATAAAATATAGAGGGGATAAAAAAGATAGCATGCTGATTAAGCTATTTGAATGTGGAGACA
This sequence comes from Cuscuta australis, assembly GCA_003260385.1. Lineage (NCBI taxonomy): Eukaryota > Viridiplantae > Streptophyta > Magnoliopsida > Solanales > Convolvulaceae > Cuscuta > Cuscuta australis. The sequence goes on from NQVE01000161.1 coordinate 2,713,046, forward strand.
GGATATGTTGATAATAAAAACAATGCAAGGGTTACTCTTTTTTTTTGGATGAAGAGGAAGGAATTGATAATTTCATTCTCTTTTGAGATACTATTTTCTTTTTTAAAAATATGCATAATTTTGGGAGTTGCAAACACAAATTTAACGAGGAAAATGTGTGTGGCAAAAGAAATGGTCTAGCAATTACGCATTAATGCCTCAATTTGTTAATGATACTCGTCCAATTTCACGTACCGAAGGTTGCTAGAGACTGCCATATAGACACCGTATGCAAAACTGGTTGATAACACGGGCACATTCTCCACCTCCCCCGCCGAGGCCTTATCAACAGTTTTTCGTGCATTTATCAGTGCATTTGTCACAAGGGTACCAACCTGCAAATATACCACTCGGTTTGATCTTAATCACGACTTGATCAGAAAAATGAAAAACAAAATCTATACAAGCCATTTTCGGATTCAGGACATGGTCATAAGAAGTAAAAAGTCATAAATTAATAATAATAAATTTACCATAGAAGAAGTAGTGCCAACTGCAAAGAGTTTTGCCCCATTTCGCTGAGAGTTACCCAAAGCCATTAAGAAATTCAGAACAATCAGCTCTTATCATTGGGTAATTTTGAAAATTAACTTAAATTAGGATTCATGTTTCTTACTGCTATAGCACCAAATCTCTGCAACAATGAAAATGATGTTCCAGGCAGAGCAACCTACAAAATTACAAAGAATTTGGCATTTTTACTTTTTTCCATCTCTTTGGGATCAGAAAAATGCAACCGATCATCAAATTTATGACTTCGTTATTCAAGAAATCAGATGTTTCAAAAAGAAAAAACACTACTCCGTAAAAAGCAAGAGTGACATTTATTGAAAAGAAGTTACCTGGAATGCATTTTCAGGACAGTTGTAGAAAAACTTAGTAAGAGTTCCAGTGTTCAGTGCAATAGGAGGTCGGAGAGATACAGTAGGAGCGGGAAGGTACACGAGCATAAAATCTGCAATTATGGCCATTACCTAAGCACCACAAAGCATAATATAAGGTTGAGACTAGAGTGATGAACCTCAAATCCACAATGCTCTGCTTTTATTATTCAGACAGTTCTTTGTGGCAATACACACCAGCATTATATCACACTAATGGAGGGGGCATATGAACTCATTTGTTCTAGAAATTCAGTTCCATAAGTAAAAACATAACTAAGACTAAAACATGTTCCATATACAAAAATAGGAAATGCAATCAATGTTTTTGTACCAAAATAAGACTTATAATGCCGAATAACGCAAAAACGTAATGCCGAAAAACACTGTAAAATGCCAACACATTGCCAAAATTAGGCATTTCACAGTGTCAACACTCCTGTCTAGGGTGTAAACCATAGATCTTATTTTGATATAAGTTCCATGTTTTAGTCTTATTTAAGTAGATTTATCTAAGAAAAATGAGTAGAGGAACGATTATATAAATAGGATTTGTGACCTTCCTTCGGGTTAAACCATCAACTTTTGTTGTTTAAAAAAAGACACTTTCCCTCCATCAAATTTGAAAATGTATGCATACACACCCCTAAAAGATTATAACAGTGCATCACTAGGCTTCATATAACTAGTAGATGATAAAGTTTTATAGAGTGGATCTCTAAGATAATATGACAAGCTTCCAGGGAGGTCACACACTATCAATCTTTATAAATAATGCTTTTGATGCATATTAACTCAATTATCAACATAAAAATAAAATTATTTCTAGAAAAGCGAAGGGCGAGGGTGGCACAACACTGGAATATTTCACCATTGTGTCCAGAAGACCTGAAATTGAAATTACATGTCACAATTTGTAGGGGTACTCTCGGGAATAACCTCTCCACTCTTTGGTCAGAGGACGACATGTCTTCTTACATCTTGTGTCTTGATTCCGAGAGCCAACTCTTGGGGGGATATATTGTGTTTGTTTGGTTTTGGCAAAAAAGAAAGCCGGCAGTCCTAGATATTTTCTCCATTGTGATGCTCATTATAATGTCCGTTGCTAGCGGGGGTAAAAGAGTCCTCATTGACTTTGGTTTAGTTTCGGGCACATAATAAAACTTCTCCTCTTAAAGTTCTGGGTAGTAAATGCATCCAGGGTCTAACAGAGACAACCTATCTGTTGTTACAAAGATAAGCCTACATCTTGAACCCCCACAGATCCCAACGGAGTTTGGATTATGCATGGTTGTCGTGATACTCACTATGGATATTAAACAGATGAAGAGGTTTGCTAGGGTACACCAATTGTACACCACAGTCCACGTTCATCACAGACACAAATTGTTTGTGATCGCACAGACACACAGTTGATGTAGTTGATGTTTGCGTGTGTCCGTGACAAGCTTGGTGTACATTTGGTGCGTGTACCCCTAGCTTTTTTTATACATGAAACATTACCACATCTGCAAAGACAATTTCCAGCTCGTTGAAGAAATTTTCCCTGCGGCGTTCATACTCAGCAGCAGTCTGGACACAGATTTTTAAGTATAAATTACTAATGCAAGCAAAAAACAAACTTCACACAGAAACTACTCTCTTCATTCCATATTAACTGTCTAATAATAAGACATTCTTGGTACATTAAAAAACAAATGAATGTAGACATACAGTGTGTCTACTTTCATTCACTTCTCAATGTACCGAGAATGTTTTATTACACAGTTAATAGTACTCCGTACTACATTGTAGCTCCATTGCTTCATCCAATTCATTGAATTTCATAGCTATAACCAACAAAAAGAAGCACTCTGGATTAACTAATTTGTGTAGAGTTTCAAACATTAGGGGCAGGAAGGTGAATTTGGAACAATCCGGGGAGACAAATGCAATTAGAAATTTTCTTCAAAGCAGGGTACCTTGGTAAAGATCCCGACGCCGCATTCCATGGCGACCTTAGCGAGGAAGAGATCGTCGGCTAAGAGCCGTTCCTTGAAGCCTCCGAAGCGGAGAAGCCACGCCACCCAAGCTGATTTCTCGAGCTCCAAATACCTTGAAACAATCGATCTCGGAATCCTCCCGTTCTCGATCGCCGCCTTCAAGTCGCCGGGCAAGCTCTCCAGCGATCTCCCGGACTCCGCCAGCGCCATCAACGCCTCCTTCCGATTGTTGCTGCTCTGGCCGCCGCTCTCTCCGTCTCCGTGCCTGTCGCCGCCGCCTCCGCCTGGGAATTTCCCCCCGTTGATTCCCCCATCTCCGCCGCCGCCGGCAAAGGAAAGAAGCAAAAAAGTACGGCGGTTGGGCTTGAGAGTGCGGCCGTTCGAAGAGGCCGAAATGGAAGCGGATCGTGCCACGTCCGGGTAAATGGCGGCGCGGCGAGCGAGGAGTTTGGGAGGAGAAGGATGGGGAGTTCTCGGCTTGGAGAAGAAGCTGGCGGAGGCGGCGATCGGCATTGCCATGGTTCAATGGAGCAGCGCCACCGCCGTCGGTTGTGGTCAAGTCTTTATTGGTCTTCTTGTTCCGCCTGAAAATGAGTCTCCCGCCGTCCCACCAACTCTCTTTTTTTTTCGCTTTACCTACTACATAGTACCTCTAAAGTACAAATACTATGTAATCCGTATATACAGTCTATCTACAAAATTCGGAGTATTTTTTTTTCTAAATTATATACTCCCTCTGTTTCTAAATAAATTACTCTCTCCGTCTCATAAAGTGTTACCCATTTTGACTAAAGTAGAAATTAAGAAAGGGATAATTTTTAAATCTTTGCATTTCTACTTTGCATTTTTAAATCTTTTCTGTATTTTAGTTCAAATTCTACATTCTAAGAAGAGTATGAAAATACCAATATCGATTCACGGAGCAAGGCACTTATAAATGTATAATATACACGCTAGTAATGCAATACAGAGAATTCAAAGTGCATTGTGTTTGTTTTACATTGTTTTTAATTTTTAATAAACCAAGTCTGCATGGATCTTTGTTATTATTTACTGTTAAGCATTATCTGATTAAAAAAATACATTTACACAATAAGGCAATGCATTCTTAGACTCAAGGTAAAGAATAATTGTGAATTCTGAAAATCAAAGTGGAAAATCTAGAAATGACTATGTGGGTTCAAATTTAGGTAAACTCTTTCTCCAGATTGTATTAAACTTGTTTTAAATATAATGCATTTGAAGACTTTCTCATTACATACAAAGTCAACCGCGTCATTTTTCAAAAATCTACATCAAATTAATAAAATAAAATTTGAATAAAGTTTAAAGGATAACTCGGAGTGCATATATTAGCTATCAAAATGCATACATATAAGATCATAGATGCATTTTCAAGCATACAATACTCTACTTAAAAATAGTGTCGACTCAAAATCGTAGACTTAATTTGAAACGAAGAGAGTATCATTAAGAGAGTTTGTAGCATTCCAAAAAACTACCATAAAAATTACAAAGTATATATTTATTGGGTTAAATAAAAGTTAAAAAAATTGAATTTTTTATATTAAAATGTGTGAAGAACGTAATTATCAAAAAATTATATTCAATTTTGGTATCATTGGGTAGATCTCAACGAGAGGTTTTAACGATATATTATTTGTCAATAACAAATTTGTAAGCAAAACATTATGTACAAATTAGGTAGTAAAGTAGAATAATTAAAATAAATTAATACTCCCTCTGTCCCAAAAAGTATTTCTACTTTGATAAATGTGCAAAATCCTGTGGATTTTAAAATGATTTTATTTGTAAATTGGTAAGAAAATAACACATAAAAAAATTATACTCCGGGGTATTTAAAAACTATATAAAAAACTCTACAAAATAAGAGGTGACAAGAATATTTTATTTTATCAAATGATCTATGAAAACACAAACAAATAAGAGTTATCGAGAGACCGTAATAGTAAATAGGAAAGACTTTTTGGAACGGAGGGAGTATAAGCTAATAATAACAGTTTTTCTATCCTTATTTGCCACAACCTTTCCACCTTTCCCTAATTCAATGCATGACTTGTTTACAATTTTACTCCTAAAATAAATTTGTGCCTATCTTAATGTAAAAGACATTATTACTTATCATAAATGCACCCATGACATATTAATTTTGGATATACATAAAATTTAGATCCATTTGATGCACTCCATTTGGAAGGTGTTTGAGAGTCTGAGAGTTATGTAAAAGGAGAAGTCATAATTTAAAAGCAGAAAGCATGTATTTTTAGCTTTGCTAGAAAGCACTTATAGACCTTAACTTTAACTTATAAATCCATAATTTATAAGCTAAAACAGATTAGCAAACATTTAAAATTATGTTTTTAGCTTTGCTAGAAAGCACTTCTAGACTTTAACTTTAACTTATAAATCCATAATTTAGAAGCAGAAAGCATGTATTTTTAGCTCTGCTAGAAAGCACTTCTAGACCTTAACTTTAACTTATAAATCCATAATTTATAAGCTAAAACAGATTAGCAAACATTTAAAATTATGTTTTAGTAAAGTAGAAGCTATAAATTATTTTTATATGCAATATCAAACACACTCTTAAAGGTGAATATTCATTCTTATTTCTTTTATCAAGATTCATTCTCAAAAGAAATGATCCCTATATATCTACAGTAATACCTCCGTCCTAAAATTAACTTCCCATTTGACTTTTTACGGTCTCCAATGCGACACTTTGACCATGAATATCTCAATTTTTATATAAATATATTTTATAAAAATTATATATTTCAAAACTATGTTTCAAAACGAATCTATTTCTAATAAATTCATATAAAAATTCAATGTATTTTTTCCATAATATACAGTCAAAGTTTAAAAAATCTGACTACAAAAGTCAAACTAGGAAATTAATTTTAGGACGGAAGGAGTATAATACCGAGTAAGAGTCAATTATGTTAACTTTGGGCTTTTTCCCGTTACTTTGCGTTAACGGTGATTTTGGGTTTTTTTACTCTTTTATCGTACTCCATTTCTTCACTATGCTATTCTCCGTACTATTTTTCCACTCTTCTCCACTTACACACACTTTTAAAGCTTAGGGCACTCGAAATACCCTTGAAGCCCGGGACTTCAAATCTCTCTCTACCACGTTAGCTTTAATTTATCTCGGAGTTTTAGTGGAAATGAGTTTTAAGTCTCGGGGCTTCAAACATTCATTTTTAGTATTTTAAATATACATCTTCTAAAATTAAATTAATAAATTTAATTATTTAATTATTTAAAAGAATCAATTGGAGAATAGTTCATTAAAAAATTACATTCATTAAAAAAATACTACATCCATAAAAAAATAGATTCCATAAATAAAAAATTACATTCATTAAAAAAAATATTACATTCATAAAAAACAATGCTATGAACAAATTACTCATGGTTACCAAAGTGGGCCCGGCTCGGGTTTCATTTCTTAGGCCCGTTATATGGGCCGGACAAGGCTCAAACATAGAAAATCGGCGTAATGTAGTGTTCAGCTCGGCTCGAACCCAAGCTCCGCCCACATTTTGATCAGGAAATTGTTGCACATAATTCTTTCCTTAAGTTGTGTTCTCCTTTATATACATCCTCCGTTCCTTAAAGTTGTTCCCTTATTGACTCTTTGGGAAATTAATGAAGAGATATTTTGGTGTTGACTTTCCAAAAATATTCTTGATGTGATGAGTAAAAGTAAGATGTGATGGATAGATTATTAGTAAAAATATATGATGTGATAGGTAGGGTATGAAAAAGTAAATGCTAAGAGTGATTTTTAATTTTAGTAGATAATGGAAGAAGTTAGTGAGACAAGAAAAAAAGAGAAAGAAGTTTAAGGGACGGAGAGAGTATTAAAAATATACTCCATCCGTTTGCAAAAAAGACTTTCCATTTTCATTTGGGGCAAAAATAAGGAAATGTTAAATTATAGTTGATTTTCAATTTTGTCCCTGATGTGATGGGTAAAAGTAAGATGTGATAGATAGATTATTAGAGAAAAAGTATGATGTGATATGTAGGGTATGAAAAAGTAAGGGTAAAAGTGGTTTTTTAATAGAAAAGGGAAGTGTTTTGTTGAAAGTGAAAAAAGTGAAAGAGGAAGTGTTTTTGAAAACGGGAGGAGTACAATTAATCCGCATTCCTCAAAAAGAGATAAAAAATGTGCCAGGGAACACCCATTTTGTACCTAAAGTTGCACATCACTGTATAACAAACATGAGAAATGCTAGATTTACAAACAAAATGATCACAAAATTCACAAACTTACTATTTATAAACTTCAATAAAAAACATTAAATAGTCTAAAATAATTTTTAAATAAAAATTTAAAACATAAATGGTAAGTTTGTAAAGTTTGTGATCGTTCTGTTTGTGAACTTAGCATTCCTCAACAAACATACATAGACAGCAGCGTGCAGACAATAAGGGGGTGTTTGTTTTTTTGGCCAGAAGAGCTTCTGGCCTCTTTTGTCTGCGCCGCGCAGACACGCGCAGATGCTGAGCTCTGCAGATTGTTTGTTTTTTGGAAGACATTTCACTCAAAAAGGTCTTCCTGGCATCTTCTTGAAGAAGACATTAACCTATGTCTTCTAACATCTTCTCCATTTTTTTCTTCTACTTCTCTTCACCACCACCACCGTCCACCACCATCACCGCCACCGTCGTCCACCACCACCGCCACCGTCCACCACTACCACCATCCACCACAGTCCACCATCACCATCGTCGTCCACCACCACCGCCATCATCCACCGCCACCACCACCGTCCACCACCACCGCCGTCAACGTCCACCACCACCCTTCACCACCACCCTCCACCACCACAATCGTCCATACACCACCACCGTACACTACCACCATTAATTTATATAGCAGTCTATAGACATTAAAAAACAAACAGTCTTCTTCTTGCAGATCGCAGACCTTCGGTCCACCACTTCTCCTGCAGATGTCTACAGTAGTGGTCCGCAGACTGCAGACCTTTTCCTGTAGAAAAAAAACCCCCATAAATGTCTTTGTGTGTGTCTTGAGATACATTATGTGCGCTTTGAGATACAAAAACCGATGTGCTCGTACCTAGTTTTTTTCCATATAATAAAACGTAGGGCCTGTTTGGGAATAGTGTTAGAGATTAGCGTTAGCGTTCTGAAAAAGTTATCTACGGCCAGCGTTTAGCGTTAGCGTTTTCAAAGTAATTTGCAACATTAAAATTTTATCCAAAACGCTGACCTTGATCTCTAACGCTATAACCAAACAAGCGCGTACTCGATACAATTAAGAAAAAAATGAAATTGGAAAGGCTAATCGAAAACCAAAACAACCGGTCCTAATTCTAAAAGTGTACGAAGTATCTGTTTAGAAGGGAGTATCAATTATATATTTATAGTGTTTGATTTTACTTATAAACTTTACTTATTTTTGCCATATACTCCGTATGTCATTTCTTATTTCATAGAAGTTTTGATATAACATTAAAATGTCTAAATTTTTATTTTTAATTCCACCACAATTTCCAGATAAATTGATTTGAAAACATCCAACATCGAAACAAGATAATCTAATTTCAACGGAGAGAGTAGCTCGATCGTATTAAGGAAATACTCTCTCAATCCTTAAAAGATTGTCATAATTTGATTATTTTGGTCAAATTGTAACACTCTTTGATCGCAAATTATAAAAAGAATATACTACGTATTTAGTTATAATGTAAATTTAGTGAAATTAGGTTCATTTATTTATTACTCCGTAATAATTAAGCTTCACAAATGACAATTGTGATTAATAAAAATACAATGATTAAAGAAGGAATGAACATGATTATATTATTTGCTGCAGTGAGGGAGGTGGCAGAGGCAAAGACGTCTGACCCAACCGCCGTATCCACACTCGCCGGTGCCGTTAAACTGCTCCTTGCATGTCTTGACGCAGCAGACGTCTTCATCGGCGTCTTCTCCGGCGGAGCATGGCAATTCCTTGCATGCCCCTATATCAAACACGCATATCTTTTTGCTCCTCACGCTCCCTTCATCATCCAATGTACGTACGTGCGTTGTTTTCAATTCATCATCACACACACACACATATAGGTTGGTTCACGTGAGAATATCTTTAGTTTCTTACTGTGTGAATATTAGAATGCTGCATTGTCACACTTTCGAGATACATTTTACACTTGTAGACTTGTAGTAGTATATTTTCGAAAAGTTCAATTTATTTACCAAATTTTTTGAGATTTTTTAGAGTCCTCACTATCCATTAGATTGAAATCTAAGGACTATTAAAAATAAAAAAATCTGAAAAATTAAAAAAATCACGGTGGCATTTTGATAGATAAATTGAACTTTACGAAAATGCATTACTACAAGTGTAAAATGCATCACGACAGTCTAAAAATAAATCATTCTCATATTCTCACAGTAAGAATATTTTCACCTGAAACTTATATATATATATATATATATATATATATATATATATATATATATATATATATATATATGCCTTTTTACCCAAAAATAAGAATGCCAATATATATTTTAATATAATAGCTACTCACCTGAAACAAAATATTACCCATTTTGAATAGTATTTGGTCAAACAGTTACACGCTTTGACTATAAATTTTGAGAAAAATATATATTAAATTATAATATAAATTTAATATAACTAGATTCATCTTAGGTCTAGTTTTGATATATCAAATTTTCATAACATTTCTTTATTTAGATTATATTTAATTTATGATCAAAGCATGTAAGTGTTTGACCAAAAATACATCAAAATGGGTAATGTTTTGTAGGACGAGAGAGTATTAAAAATAAAAAAATCTAAAAAAGCCACACTGGCAATTTTGTAAATGCATTGAACTTTCCGAAAATGCACTACTACAAATGTAGAATGCATCAGGAAAGTCTGAAAATACACTATTTTCACACTATTTTCTTATTTATATATATATATATATATATATATATATATATATATATATATATATATATATATATATATATATATATATATATTGCAAAATAAGAATGACAATATATTATGCAAAATCATACAATGGAATAAGAGACAATATACAATACCAATATACCATATTATTGTCAGAGTGCAATAATTTTATTCTAATTTGATGATAAACATTAATCAGACTAATATATATATATATATATATATATATATATATATATATATATATATATATATATATATAATTTGAGGATCGGAATTTCACTCATATATATAAAAATAAAATGGAGGAGTAAATAAAAATAAAAATAATAATACCAGATCCGCATGCAAGCAGCAAGAAGAGGATGCAGAAGAAGGATAAAGGCGATGGATTGCCCATTTCTTTAGAATTTTATTTTTCTGCCCCCAAAACTATCAAATTCGTGATGAGTTAAATGTGATCATGGAAATTTTACCCATATATATAGGGAAAAAAAATCACACACCTATTTTATTTTCTTTTTACTACGAAATAATGATTATGTGGTTCCCAATATTTCTCACAATAGCATTATTACTACTCCGGGCTATTATATTCATAGTATTTTTTTGGAAAGTATTAATTCTCTGTTCGGTATGAAAAATTTAAATTATGAATTTGGAGTTTGTAGTGACAGAAAGGAATTGGAATCGGAGAATTCAGTTTCATCCAACTCAATTTCAGTTCATACAAATTTCAACTCTAATCAATTCTAATTATGTCAATTCTGTGGGGGAAATGGATCTTTATAGTAATTCGAATATGAAGATCTTTATATAATTGGTATTGTTCGATCACATTATTTAAAAAAAATGTACTCCGTAAAAATAAAGTTCTTCTTTGGTGCACCTTAGATGCATACCATTTTTGTGGATATTCTCAGATAATTTTTTTAAAATTTTTTTATTAAAAAAATAGATGCTCATTTAAAAAGTAAGAAAATGCTTATTTTGCTTATATCCAAGAATGTACTCCATGTCCATTAAAATTGTTCTCCTTTCTCTTTTTGATCGCCTTAAAAACATTTTTATTTTCTATAAAAAAATCCAATTTCACCCATATTAAATACTCCCTCCGTCCTAGAAAACATGAAAGTTTTGGTTTTGGAGAGAGATTTAAGAGGAGTGTATTTTGATATTGAATTTCCAAAAATGTCCTTTGATGTGATGGGTAAAAATATGATTTGGTGGATATATTATTAGTAAAAAGGTATGATGTGATATGTATGATATGAAAAAGTAAGAGGTAAAAGTGACTTTTTAATATAAATGAGAAGTGTTTTTTGGGACGGATGAAAAAAGAAAGGAGAAAGATTTTCTGGGATGGAGGAGTATTATTCTATATCTATCACATTCATTCACATCCTATTCATATAATAATAATCTACTTACCATATCATATTTTTACTATCATAACAAGGGTATTTTTAAAAAATCAATAGAATATTTTATATAAATTAAGTGGTTGGGATTTTTCCCAATAAATAGAAGAGGAAAAGGGCAGAAAAAATGGGCGAACAATTGTGATGATGGCGCATTGCCGCCGGTAATTTAGAAGGCAACACAAGAAACAAACGGAAATATGAAAGGGTCACAATTCACAAACAAAACACACACACACAATGCCCAAATTTATTTTTTATGTATTTAAATTTTTATTTTTTAAATGCCTAATATTTCAGGGCTCTATTTGTGAATGAAAAAAGATTGATACGATACCATTGCTCTATTAGTTTAAAAATTTTGAAGATATGATATGATTTGTTTAAATTTGAAATTGAAATCTTTGAAAAAATCTATTGTAATGGTTCTTAATGATAATACAAATTTAAAATTAATTAGTTCTGTTAGAGTATATAACAATCATTCCTAGGCCACAACCACAAACTTGAGCTTTGGGTTGAGTTAGTTCCTTGACAAGTTCATTTTGAAATATTATATTTTAAAATATATATTTATTTATAATAATAATATTAATGATCAACATGCGACATTGAAGATCATGAAAAGTCAATTGGAAAGATTCAAAAGAATGATGAGAGTATATGGCGGTATTTGAGAAAATATTATTTTCAATTAACGTTAGCTTTTTAAATATATTTTTTTTAGAAATGTACACTTATTTTAGAAATACTAAAGTTAAATGCTATCATTAGATAGACTTTTAAAAGCGTTAAAATTATCATGAAATTAAACAAACTTTAAGTTGCCATCTTAAAACAAAAAGAAATATATTCCATATATCATTTGCTCCGTACGTCTAACATTTACCCCGTTTGGCTTCAGCGTTAGAGGTTAGCGTTAGTGCTTTAGTTTAAAAAGATTATCTCACGGTAGCTTTTAGCGTTAGCATATTTTGTAATTAATCTACACCGTTAAATTTTTATCCAAAACACTAACATTATTCGAAATGTTAGTTGTTCCCAAACAAGTCGATTATCTTTAACGTTTAATTTTTATATTTTAAAAGTATTATTTACATATCTCTTTGTGCATCATTAGGTTGAGAAAACTATGAACAGATATCACATTGTAATCGAGTCAATAACATTAAAAATACGAATGTGCAATTTTTAAAAAAATCTCTTTGGATATGAGTAAAGAAGTATTAAAATACCAAAATAAGAGTCCTAAGTTTTTTAAAACCAAATTTGGAGTATAATGATAGTGTAATGTAATAATACACATTTACACTGTGATGGAAAAGTGACGATGGTGTAATATGACAAGTGATCAGTCAATCGTCGGCGATCCGTGACAGCATTCTGGTGGTCGGCACCGAAAGATGTAAGTGTGACGGTGATAGTGTGGCAGTTGTAATGTGACAATGTGGTAAGTGTGATAGTGTAACAATGGCAGTGTAAACTCCTATTTCAGTCATACACTTTTTTACTCATATTTTGTTATTTTCATAGTCTTTTACGTACACTTATGTAGGGAGTTCTCCCTAATTTTTTTAAAAAATATTTACAATACTTACAATAATCATTGTTTCCAAAATTGAGCCATTATCACTATGGGTGTACATGGTACATTTTTTAGGCTAAATTCTTTTGTATACTTAATACTCGTGCTTATTTTATGGATTTTACTGTATTTGTAACATAAAGAAAGTGAGTCTTTATAGTTCATATTTTTAATATGGACCTAGAGACTATGTAAATATCCCTCATTTTTTAGAACACGTTATGGTAGTACTTTAATTATTAATTTGTGGTTTGATTATGGAAACTAAATCAATGACCCAGTTGTCAAAATTTCAAGCCAATTAAAAACTATTACGGAGTATTAATTATTAATGACAGCCATATAAAATTAAACATATGGAGAGATTTAAAAATTAAATTTTAATTCACAAACCTATAATTTAAATGCATATACATACGGAGTATTACATAATATTAATGATGCGTAAAAATTGGAATAAATTGAGTGCATTTAAGAGGAAGCTAAGCCATGAATCCTTTTATTTTCTCTTTAATTAATCTATGTAAATATTTTATAAATAAAAATATTATTTTATGCTAAAAAAAGACTGTTTTACACTTCCATCCATTTTTATCATATTTTTTAAATTTCATTTTTTAAATTTTATTTTTCCTTAATTCACCTTTTATAAATACAATTTTTTCAGTATTGCTTGTGCTTATAAAACTTACTATACATAATAGTATATACTCTCCTTGAATTGAGATACTCGCCATTTTTTCTTTCCTTTTTTTTCGTTTTTATATTAGATATAAGGAAAATTATCAAGCTCTACTTTATAAATAATAAAAAATAAAAATCATCTAATTATTTTCGGGAAATTGTTGAAAAAATAGTCCGTAGTTCGTGAGCCCCTCTCACTAGTGGTAATAAGCTAATTTAAATTGCTATTATTGATCTTGATTTTGTTATGAATATCAATTTACTTTTTATTTATTTATTTATTTTATTATAATTACAGGTAGCTTTTTCATGATGATTTGCTAGTAGGAGTATCATACTTCTTGATTTCATTGAAGCAATTCAAGATGGAAAATCATGTGCCCGAACCGGTAATTTTCTTTCTTTTATTAATGTGATTTTTTTTATAATTTACAATATGATGATGAATTGTAATCCCCCAAAAAATAATTTAGAACAATAATTTTTGGAGATATATATGAAATTGTACTCGTACTATATTGTTTTTAACATGTTGTGTCACGAAAAGTGCATTCCCTTGTCTAGGGTTTAATCATGGATTATGAACGGGGCGGTTTCCTTTGCCCGCCAATGTCATGAGATGATTTAGAAGCGCTCTAGTACCCGTTCGTAAAAATGATGGTTTCTATCCCCAAATTCCTCTTTAATTGCACTCCGAGTTAATTTTTACTCTGAGGTCAATTTTGACTCCAAAGTCAAATTTAACTTGGAAGGTGTAATTGAAGAGGTGAGGGTTGTGTTTGGGTCGGGGCGAGGTGGGGTTAGGGGATAAACTGTCGGTTTTATGAACGAGAGACCGGGGTGCTCTCGAGTCATCCCATGATATGGAGTTCCAATGTCATGGGATGCTCTTTGGATTACAAATAGTTGGCTCAATTACGTCATTCTTAAACCAGCGGTCACATGTTCAAACTCTAGTGAGAGTATTGATTGAAGTTGTCTTCAATTCATTCTCTACAAGTTCCTTAAGTTTAATTTGGCACATGTTTTAGGGTTTAAATTTAGATTTTAAGGTTTGTAAGGTTAATTTGTAGTGTCGATTATTGAAGTTCTAACGTTAATTATGCACGTTGCAGGATTGTATATTAAAAGTAAGCGTTTGTACGTGTGATGATTGTTCTTCAAAATTGAGGAAGTTTTTCTTAAAAATCGATGGTAATTCTCACTTTCTTAATTTATTTTTCGAAATGAAATGAATTGAAAATAAAAAAGTTTCTCTTATTTTTCTCATCGCAAAATGGCCAGGAGTAGTTGGTAGATGAATTTGCAAAATGTCTTATTGTAAAATGACTTTTTTACTAAAAAAATTCTGTGGTGTATAATGCATCTGTTTGTAATTTAAGATTTAATAATCTCGTCAAATTAAATTTTTAAAAGCAAAAATAATTTCGTTGAAAGAATTCAATTAGAAGGATCTATAAGAGAATAAGAACAATAGTGTTACACCTTAGCATAATTCGTATTAAAGTTAGAAGATTATGGTAAGGATTTGAGTTATAAAGTAAGGATTCCAAAATTTAATACTCGGTAATTTTATTGTGTTTAAGTTATGAGATCCTTTCTTGCAGGATAAATTTGAAAACTTAGTTAAGGCAATTTGAGGATATAGATAATTTTTTAGAGAAAAAAATTGAATAGAAAACTAATTAAATATGACTTTGTTTAAGAATATTATTTTCAATTAGCATTAACGAGAGAATTTTTTTATAGTGTAGACTAACTTTAAAAATGCTAAGAGCCCGTTTGGTTGGGAGGGAGAGGAAAGAAAGCATGGGAGGGAATGTGAAGGAATTGGAGGGGTTCTCTCTTTATCTTGTTTGGCTAGAAGAAGGAAAAGAAAGCATTGATTTTTATATTCATTTTTAAATTTGTTATTTTTCATTTTATGATTTATTCATTATTTATTTATTTCTTATTTAATTGAATTAATTTTATTTATATATTTACTTTGTTTATTATTCATATTATAGTTATTGTTATTGTTACTATTATTATTATAAGTATTATAATTATTTGTTATTATTCTCATTATAATTGTTACTCCTTCCGTCCTAATTCTTTCTTCCCAGTTTGACTTTTCCTCATTTTTAATTTTTGGCTTTGACTTTAAATTTTACCCTCCTTAAAAAAGATTTTTTGAAATTTTTTTTGCAATCATTTAAAATATAGAGTTAGAAGATAACTGGTGTAAATACATGAGGGTATTAATGTCATTCGTCATCTTTTTTTTCTAATGAAAAGGTAGTTTTAGGACGGGGGAAAGGAGAAGTGGGAAGAAAGTTTTAGGACGGAGGGAGTATTATTATTACTATAACAATAATGGTTGTAATTATTACTATTATTATTACAGTTATTTATTTGTAATTTACAATTTACTTTTTATTACTCCCTTTGGTCTAAAAAATTCTTTCTTTTTTTAACTTTTTTAGTCATAAAGTGACATTCTTTGACCATTAATTAAATATAATCTAAATAAATAAGTAGAATTTGCACTAAATAAGACTAAAATATAATGACTTTTCTAATGTATGACTTAAACTTTTTTATTCTCTAAATAGGACTTAATAATGTCTTAGTGGGAGGAATAATGTACAGTAATGATGAATATTTACTTGAATAATGACTAATTGATAATGACCAAATGTCCTATATTAGGAAATAAAAACATATGGTCCTATATTGAAAAAGTCATTTTTCCTTTTCAGGTAAATTTCTCTATGCAGTAATTTCTTGAATTTACTACTAATAATATTATTTTCATTCTCCTGTGGAGCCAAAGGTTCACTATGTTTTGGCTTTGGAGTATGATGGAATAAAACAAATTGGTTTTTTAAACTGTCCGCACTTCTTGCAAATTGCAATTGTAATGTAGCAGTTAGTCAATGTAACTTTCGACACTCATCATGGACATCTGAAAACAGCCCCTCTATGTTTTAAACATAGGAGTCAAACTGCGTACATCCGACCCCCCTTACCCCGCAATGGGCGGGAGCCCTTGTGGCACTGGGGTAATGTTGTTGTTGTTTTACTACTAATACATCTTAAATTGATTATTGTGTTAGGAGTAAAGGAAGTTGACCTAATCAGAGAGAAGAACTTTGTCCTAATCAGAGGAGACGCAGACCCCGTAGGGCTCCTACATGCCCTACAACTTAAGGGCGAAGAAGGTGAAATCATTTATTACCGCAAACCCGACCTCCCCGACGAGGATAACCAAACACCCGATTATAACCACAATATTTACCGTGGGGGTAAAAAAGCCCCTCTCCCCAAACACTTCAATTCCTCAGCTCCAAAGAAAGACAACAACTATGCTCCCGATCCCGGCCCTCGCCGCTCCGAGTGCAGGCTCTGGAGCGGCGAGGACGAGAGCGGTGGGGCCCGCGACAGCTACCCCGACCACGTCCGGGAAAGTTACGTGGCGGGTCCCGCGCGCGCCCCGAAGGAGTGCACGCAGTCGGATTGCCCCTTCCACGACCATTATTTGAAGAGTGTCGATCAGGTGGAGGGGCCCGTCGCTCCGCCGCCTGTGCCCGTGGGATTCTACGGTGGCAGCGGTGGGGGATACTCGATGCGTCCGCAGTACGGATTTCTGCAGCGGCCGCCTCCGCCGCCGTGGGGGTATGGCTATGGCCACCGTAGGATGATGATGTGATTCTCCATTTTCTCTGAATTATTGGATAAAGAGTATGTATTCTTCAACAATTATTCTTTATTTTTTCTTCCATCCATTTTCCCATTATTATTGTGGTGGCTATAAATTCATTGCTATCCTCTTTTTTTGTACAATCCAATTTGATCTTCTTTTAGAAGCACTAAATATGGACATTTGAGTCTTTATAGTTTATACGTAGTATATTTTTGCATAGGCTATAGATTGTATATGTGTGTTTTCTATGCTTCAAGTCTATTCCCTTCTAATCCATACTAATTGTCCATTAAGGGTCAGTAGAATCATTTAATTTTGAATGAATGTATATTTAAGTATATTTACGTTCATACAAAATGTAATGTATCTAATAATTCTTAATACTCTATTATTGTCGAATGGAAAAAGTACTTGCTAGTATCATTATTTGTGCCTTTTGTTTCTATTCTTGTGTTGGATGGACAAGTTTGCCCTTAAAGATTTGTTAACACCTAACATCTCTTTAATGATTTTAAGGGTAAAATTGTCTATTTAACTACGACCCGGTTCTAGTGACATCGGAGAACGGTGTCACTAGCGGTGCCACTGGGTTTTTGGGGCACCTCCGGTGCTCCGTTCGTAAAATTGACGGTTCCTACCCCCCTAACCCACCCCTAAACCCCCACCCTACCCCCACCCAAAAGTAAATTAAATACTCTCTCCGTCCTAAGATGTACTACGTATTTCTCAATTACTATTCATACGATAATATTTTAATCATTCTCTATACCTATTTCGTTAGTTATTTGATAAAATAATATAGTCTTGTCACCTCTTCTTTTGTTTTGATACAGTTTTTAAATATATAAATTGTATTTTTCTAATTTTTCACCTACAATCAGATAAATTGAATTAGAATTAAATTCTATCAAACTTCGTAAACGTAAAAGGGAAGAACGTTTTAGGACGTAACTTATAATGATATAATGAAAATCAGAAATAGATTATGAAGCTATGCTAGTTCATGAAAATTTAGATGCATTTTAGGTCCACTTAAGAATTTAGCAATTTAAAAAGAAGATTAATATAAGAAAATATAATTTTTTTTTAAATAAAAAAAAGGCAAAGGTTTTACAGCCATTGTTATGAACCCAATTACAACAACATACGGAGCAAGAGAAGAGCGGTCTTCATAATAATAATTAGGTTTCTCACTTGCGGCAGATCTTGGCGGTGGGCATTGTCACACAAATCGGAGCGTACTTCTTCTTCGCCTCCGCCGTCCCCGGCTTCGGCTCCTCCTCCGCCACCGCCACCTTCACCACCGACCACGCCGCCGCTGCCGCGGCGGCGAAGACTAAATCCCTCCTCCCTTTTCCGATCTCTTCGGCGGAGGCGGCGTTCGACGCCTCCTTCGATGCCCTGACGGGGACGACCCCGCGGCGGAGGGCGGAGGGGCCCTTGGGGACGGCGGCTGAGCCTCCGAAATATGCGGGTGTGATTGTCATGGAAGCCATGGATATGGATAGATCGGAGTGCTTGGGAGTGGAGAGATTTTTGGGGAAGTTTGGTGGGTTGAAAAAGGAGGTGGAAAAAGTGTGACTCATAGAAATGGAATCCAATTTCTTATCTTATCCAATCATCAAAATATTCTATTGCCAATAAGGTATAGCCATGTGTGACTATCCTACCACAACACACTTTCATGAGCCCCATTCCAAAGGGTCAATTCACACCAGATGGGACGATTAGAGGGTAAATTGAATTTTAATCGCGAATTGATGACAGAGAGCGGAGTCTGCAGTTGGTACTTGCTGAGTCTTATGCTTAACATACTTGCCTTCAATGCAGTTGCTAAGAATAAAACTCTAGTTTATCTCTGATACTGACCGGCGCCACAACAAACTCATTTCCATCCTTTTTTTATTTTTATTTCATCAAATTTTATCTTCTTTCTTTATATTTTTATATTGACTGAGTAGAATAATATGGAGTATATTCATAAAAAAGGGTAAACCTCATTTTGAGAGTCTCCTCAAACTCGATCCGATAGTTATTGAGAAGAAAATAAATTTGATTTTCATCATAGATTGGTGACAAAAAGTAAAATTTGTACTTGGCATTGCAGAGATTTTATACTTACGTAAGTCCTCCCAACGTAATTACCAAAAATCAAACTCCGATATTATTTCAAGGGTTCCAGGGTACCCCGCCTTTAACAAGTGCCAAATCCAAACCTTAAGGTATGTTGTTCACTTGTAAATTAGGCTCCTTACCAATTGAAGATGAATTCATAGGGTCCGTAAGGTAAATTCTTACATAGTCCTAAAATTCATGTCTATTTAATAGATTTTAGTGTATTTTATTGATATTATAAAAGATTTTGGTTTTTTACAAAAAAAATATAATCCACTTGCCAGTCCATGAAAAAGGTGAAAAAATTAATATTTTATATGTAGACTTTAGGACCACGAAAGAACAATTTCACCCTAATTGCGACCCGTGCATCCCTAATTATCAACACTTCTTGCATATTCATATTCCTCCATACATATGTGAGCTCATCAATATGTTGGGACTGCGCGTGCCCTCACCCCAACCCCGCATTAGTATGATATTGTCCGCTCTGGGTCAAGTCCTCACGGATTTGTTTTTGGGTACCTCCCAAAAAGCCTCATGCTAATGGGGTTAGGTGAACTTATATATTTT
This sequence comes from Cuscuta australis, assembly GCA_003260385.1. Taxonomy (NCBI): domain Eukaryota; kingdom Viridiplantae; phylum Streptophyta; class Magnoliopsida; order Solanales; family Convolvulaceae; genus Cuscuta; species Cuscuta australis. Next base: position 2,733,011 of record NQVE01000161.1, read on the forward strand.
GGTTCATTTTTTCTTCTCCTCCGGTGTGGGACTTGAGGAATCTCCAACAAACCTCCCCTCAACCAAGGACCACACAATTTTCAACCTCCCCTCCAGCGGTAATCCATTTTTCCTTTTATCTGCTAGCTATCTTGCACCGCCGCACACTCTTTGCGGGACGCGCCGCCCGACCTCCTGTCGGGAAGACTTTCGACACAAGGCTCGAACCGCAGATCTTTTCCTTCGCTGGGCTAGACCATTTGATATGCCAAATCATCTTGTACCGCCGTGGCTATAACTTCACGGGACACGCCGCCCGACCTCATCTCGTCGGGAAGACTTTCGACACAAGGCACCACCTGCAGATCCTCTTTCTTGGTCTTGGTCCTATTGTTACACCGTCACACCGAGATTTTTCCACACTACACAGTCCGCCTCACGCCCGCAAGAACCTGGGCTTTGATACCACTTGTTGGGAATTGAACACACAACACACAAATATTCTGCGAGAAACGAGAGAAACGGAACACAAACAACACACAAGAATTTAACGTGGTTCGGTCGCCAACTGCAACCTACTCCACACGGGGCAACTAGAAAGATTTTATTACTTTCAGTTGTGGTGCCAAGATTACAAATGCAAGCCCTCTATATATAGGGAAATAGCTAGGGCTACGCACAACTGGGCCGGGCCGACAAACAAGCCTCAACAAAGCCCAACACAATAGTCGTTGAACCAATATTCTATATGTGCCTCTTAAAATATTTCTTGTCTCAAATTAAAGTCTTCATTTAATTTTTCATGAAGTTTAAGAAAAAATAAATTACTTGATTGAAAGTGATGTAGAAGCAAAAGAATTATTGGGGACCATGCATTTCATTCTTTAGAAGGAATGCAAACTTTATTTTGAAAGAACTATAAAAGAAAGTGAGAAGTTTATTTTATTTTGAGAACCGGAAAGAGTATGAATGAAAGACCTATTTGAAAAAGCCCGTGATATATTCTTGTGCTCATATATATTAATATATCCAATCCATTCATGAATATACAGATAGATAATAATTCATCAATATTCAAATTATTGATCTTACAATTAACTCCTTTCATGTAAATAATCAACATATATTGGTTCTATTAGTTTAATTTACATATGTATATATATATATACTCTTATGACCCGTTTGACATACAGAATTGACAGAATTTGGATTGAATTGAGAGTTGAAATTCTATGAAATTGATTTGGATAGAATTGAATTATCCAATTTCAATTCATTATTGGCACTGCCAATTTCAATGTGCTACCAAACAGCGGAATTGAAATTATTGTTTCCAATTCCATAGTTTGAATTCCGTGTACCAAACAGAGTCTTATGCGATCCATCGTATAATGTCCTCTAGTGTGCTGATGTGTAATTTCCCTTGGCATACATTTGTAGCCATGGATGTTCTGAAATGATTCATTTGTGAAATAGAGAGAAAATTAAAAGATGAATTATTATTGAATTAAGCATATAATAATGATGTAATTAACAATTAAAGACTTACTAAGGATTTCATAAGTTGTGATTCGTTTAATAGGATCTGTATTAAGGGTGGTGGAACTGCCGGTCTGGGTACCGGCACCGGTACCGTCCGGTCCGGTCACGGTACCGGTTCCTAAGGGTGGCGGTACAGGAACTGACGGTTCCGGAACCGAAACTGTCCCGGAATAGTACCGTGTCCACCCCTAACCATACATGGTCATATACATTACCAAAAAAGTATAGTAATTTGCACATGTACACTGCCACATTACAATAGGGCAAAATCACATTACCACAGTGCAAAGTCCTATTTCAGAAAAAAAACATGAAAGTCCTATTTTGGTAATTTTCTCTATGTTTTAGTCCTATTTAGGGTGATTTCTATTTCGAAGGCCCCTTCAGACCAGATCGGATAATCATTGAGAGGAGGTAAATTAGATTTTAATCGCAGATTGATGGCAGGGGCTAGGGAGTAGAGCTTGCAGCTCGTACTTGGAGAGTCTTATGTTTAACATAATTGTCTTTAAGTGCAGTTGCCAAGAATTAACACACTCTGATTTCTATCTTTTTTATTTTTATTTGATCAAATTCTATCTTCTTTCTTTATATTTTTATTTTAACCGAGTAGAATAATTTGGAGTATATTCATAAAAAGGGTAAACTTCATCATGAGGTCTCCTCAAACTCTCATTTCTATCTTTTTTATTTTTATTTGATCAAATTTTATCTTCTTTCTTTATATTTTTATTTTAACCGAGTAGAATAATTTGGAGTATATTCATAAAAAGGGTAAACCTCATCATGAGGTCTCCTCAAACTCGATCCGATGGTTATTGAGAAGAAAATAAATTCGACTTTCATTGTAGATTGGTGACAACAAGTGAAGTCTGTACCCGGTATTGCAGAGGTCTTATGCTTAGGCATAAGTCCTCCCAACGCAGTTAACAAAAATCAAACTCAGATATTATTCCTTTGTACCCCATGCCTTTTTCCAAGTGCTAAATCCTAACCTTAAGGTATGTTGTTCCCTGTAGAATAGGCTCCTTACCTATTCAAGGCGAATTCATAGGGTTCCTAAGTAAGGTAAATTCTTACATTGTCCTAAAATTCATGTCTATTTGATACGGAGTATATTTTAGTATATTTTATTGATATCGTAAAAGATAAATCACTTGCCAGTCCATGAAAAAAGTGAAAAAGTCTATAGTTTACATGTAGACGTTAGGACCACGAAAGAACAATTTCATTCTAATTGCGACCCGCGCATCCCTAATCGACACTTCTTGCATATTCATATTCCTCCATACATATGTGAGCTCATCAATAGTCGTTGAAAAAATATTTTATATGTGCCTCTTAAAATATTTCTTTTGTCTCAAATTAAAGTCTTTATTTAATTTTTCATGAAGTTTAAGAAAAAATAAATTACTTGATTCAAATTGATATAGAAGAGAAAGAATTATTAGGGAGCATGCATTTCATTCTTTAGAAGGAATGCAAACTTTATTTTGAAAAAACTATAAAAGAAAGTGAGAAATTTATTTTATTTTGAGAAGTCGGAAGAGTATAAATGGAAGACCTATTTGAAAAAGCTCGTGATATAATATTTTCCAAATTTGGATTATCATATATTGTAGTGCTCATATATATTAATATATCCAATCCATTCATGAATATCCAAATAGATAATAATCAATCAATATTTAAACTATTGATCTTACAATTAACTCCTTTCATGTAAATAATCAACATATACTGGTTCTATTAGTTTAATTTACATATGTATATATATTTACTCTTAGGACCCGTTTGGCGGTATGCGAAATTGACGGAATTTGAATTGGATGGAATTGAACTTTTCAATTTCAATTCATTTTTAGCACTACTAATTCTTAGGTGCTACCAAACAGCAGAATTAGAATTATTATTTCTTATTCCAATTTCATATTTTGGATTCCGTGTACCAAACAGAGCCTTATGCAATCCATTGTATAATGTCCTCTTCTCCTCTAGTGTGCTGATGTGCAATTTCCCTTGGTATACATTTGTAGCCACGGATGCTCTGAAATGATTCATTTGTGAAATAGAGAGAAAATTAAAAGATGAATTATTATAGAATTAAGCATATAATAATGTTGTAATTAACAATTAAAGGCTTACTAAGGATTTCATAAGCTGTGATTCGTTTAATAGGATCTGTATTAAGCATTTTAATAATAAGATCTTTGGCATTATCGGAGACATGTGGCCAATTATTACTCTCTAAACCAAGCTCCATGCGATTAATTGCTTCACACACACATTTCTTCCCAATCTCCTGAATTCCATATCATTAATAAATTAAACAAACCCTATTTTGAATTTAATTTATTTAAAAGCTGGAAAGTTTACACAATTGCCCATTTGCCATAAGCTATTTTGAATTTAATTTATTTTAAAGCTGGTATAGATTAAAAGCAAAATTGAATATTTAAGAACTAAATATAAAATTTTACCGAACAAAGGTTGATATATTATGTTATTTTATCAAACGAACAATGAAAATAGACAGGTAAAATTTGACTTTTTGAATAGTAAATAAAAATTTCAAATTGAAAAAAATTTGTTTCGAAAGAGATGCATGGAGTATTTTAAATTTGCGCGACGCAAGTTAGGAAATTGATTTTGAAAAAATCAATGATGATTATGAAATAGAAGACTAGTTAAGTATTTTAAAATTAGGCCGACGCAAGACGAAAAACATAATTAAAAAATTGAATGATTTTCCTAGAACTAATAAAAATAAAATTAAAAAAATGAAGGTTTACTCAGAGACGGAAATAGTATATAATTGAAGAGAAAAAGACTCAAGTAGGAATAAAACATTGAAATTATATCAAAATAACACTTCCATGTTTTTATGCTCGAAATAAGAATTAAAATGTATTTACATTACAAACGCGGTCATGTACACTACCAAAAAGCATAGTGATGTGCACGTGTACACTGCCACATTACTACAGTGTGAACTCATATTTCAGAAATAAAAAAATGAAAGTATTATCTTCATATTTTTTCGATGTTTTAATCTTAGCTTATTTAGGGTGATTTCTAATAATTGAATTCCAAATAAATAACGTACCTCCCGCAAAGGGAAAGTTTAGAGTGAGAAGGGCGTAGAGTATGAACCCAGCGCTCCAAATATCAATCTCTGGTCCATAATCTCCCCTTAATAGTTCCGGAGCCATGTAGGATGGGGTTCCCTTTACACCATTAAACTTCTCACCTATATTAAAAATAATAATTATATATTAGAATCTCACATGAAAATAATAAAGTGAGACAATTAATACGAGCCAGAGAGACTAGTTATGGAGTAAGATGCTAGAAACTCTTAACTTGTACTCCATCCGTTCCTAAAAATATGAGATATTTAGATTTTTAAGGGATTTAAGAAAAATATATTTTGGTGTTGAGTTTAAAAAAAACGTTATTGAATGTGATAAGTAAAAGTGAAATTTAATTGTTAAATTAATAATGAATAAATGTGATACAATAGCTATGTTAAGAATTAGTAGGGTAAACCTGATTTTTAATAGAAGTGTGAAATTTTTTTTTGGGGCAAATGAAAAAAAACAAAAGATTTTCAGGGACGAAGGGTACTACTATTGTACTTCATTGAGGAATTTATTTAAATAGTATTAAAACATAGTAAATTTTCTAACATATGTTTTTATTTTCTAATGTAGCACCACTGGTTATTGTTTACGTAAATGTCTACCACTACTAGACATTGTTCAAACTCAATGTCCACCTACCATCGCTGGACATTGTTCCCCCACTATACATTATTAAAATACTATTGAAGAAATAAAAAGTTCAAGTACTATATTCAAAAATGACAAATATTTTAGTATTATTTAGTGCAAATTTCACTGTTTTTTCAAAAAATGATGGAGCAATGGTAATAAAGCTAGTGTAAATGGTGAAAAAGATCAAGGGTATAAAAGAGAAAAGTGAACTGCTTAATACTCCCTCCATCTCCCTAAGATCCTCTCGTTTTGACTTTTTACGGTTTTTAAGGAGAGTTGAAAAAAGGTGAAAGTTTACCAAAATACCCTTAATGAAATGGATTGGGTGTATTAAATAAGGTGGAAAATGTATAATAAATAAAATAAGTGGGGATAGTTGTGGTATTTTAAATATTAAAAAGGGTAATGAGAAGATCTATGTGGGACAAATAAAAAGGACTAATAGGAAGATATGTGGGGGACGAAGGGAGTAATTACCAGGCTTAAAGAAATGAGCAATTCCAAAGTCAATTATCTTTAACGCAGCGCAGTCGTGGCCGCTCTTATTTGCATAAATAAAATTTTCAGGCTTGACGTCACGATGGATTATTCCTTTCTCATGTAACATCTGCAATGTAACCTTTTAGATTAGAAATTAGATTCCCAATTACATATAAATGCTTAATTTAACTCGACACTACTCGTTTTTTGACCCATCGGAATTTTAATATTGTATCAGAGCATGTCCAGTCTGAATTTGATTCGATTGAGTTGACTTGGTTATAAGGGGTAATCTTATACCCTTTTAAGATTGTTGCTCCAATTCAATTTTATTAACCACGGTAAACCTCCCTAACCTGGCCCGTCCCCAACGCACGCCCTGAATGACAAACTCAAAGAGACCTGAATAATTCGAACAATGTTCCTTATAACCATTGCAGCCTCGTCCTCTCGGAAAACACGACGAGAAGGCATCCTCTTCACCATCACGTCGAACAGCGTCCCGCCCCGACACAGATCCATCACGACGTGAACCATCTCGTCATCCTCGTACACGTCTCTCAACGATACGACACATTTACCGTCGTCGCCATCGCCGGCGTCTTTAAGACGCCTCATGATGGCGACCTCGTTCCTCAAGTCCTCTATTTGCCCATTTTGGTTGTTGTCTCTAATAAGGTTGGCTTTCCATACGGTCTTGCATGCAAACTGGCGGCCGGAGTTCCAGTCGGCGCACACGTGCACAACCCCGAAGCTTCCCCTCCCCAGCCGGCGGTGAACGTCGACGAAGTATTTTTCATGAATGTTATGCCCCGTCGGATTTTCCACTATTTTTATCTTTTTCAGATCACACGATGATGATGATGATGATGGGTCATGAATGATAATGGAATATGTGTCATCTGATATGTCCATATACATATATCGTCTTTTGATCCAGATTAATTAGTAACTCAAATGTGATTTTATATATATATATATATATATATATATATATATATATATATATATATATATATATATATATATATATATATAATTAACTCCATATTATGAAAACAATCTACTAAGTTTACCATAGAAGAATGGCTTGAGAATGCCCACAAGGAATTACTTGGGAATTGGGAATTGTATGTGTTAGTTTTTTTGAATGGTAAAGTATGTGTTAATTACTTTATCGGATCGGTTTTTTTAATGTTCTCACCTTATTGACTTTCGGAAAAACTAATGAAGAAATATTTTTTGTGTTGATTTTTCAAAAATATCATTAATGTGCTGGGTAAAAGTAAAATGTAACAAACAGATTATTAGTAAAAAAACATTATGTGATAAGTAGGGTCGGTAATAAATAGTAGAGGTAAAAAGAAATGAATAGAAAGAAAAAGAAGTTTGTGGAACAAAAGAAAGAGAGGGAAAAAAGTTTAAGGGGCAAGGAAAATTACTCCGTACACAGTAATTAACTTAATTCCTGCTTTGGGGTAAATATATTTAGCTTGGTGATTAAATATACGAACGAGAAACTTTCATAAGATACTACGGTATTCTTTTCAAATTAATGAAGCTAGTTAAGTCATGGAGTATAAAGTAACTTTAAGTTCTACTCCCTCTGTTTTAAAAATTATTTTCTCGCTATGCGTTATGATATTTGACTGAAGTACTTTTCAAATAATTTTACATGATTATGTGAAATTAAAAAATAAAAATTATTCCCTCCATCCCTGAAAACTTTTCTTGTTTTTCTTATCCGTCCAAAAAAACTTTTCTCGGTTTATGAAAAAGTAACTTTTACCCGTACTAATATTTAACTTATATATCACATCAAATCTATTCACTATTAATCTACTCATCAAATCTTACTTTATACCCATCACATCTAAGAATATTTTTAGAAATTAAACACCAAAATAGACTTTCTTTAAATCTCTTAGAAATCAAAACCCCCATATTTTCATGAACGAAGGAAGTATATATTTTAAAAACAACATCAAAAGATCTACAAAATTAGATGTGAAATGAATATACTGTTAAAATAAAATGGATATGCCAACAAAATAAATAAACTTTGACCCTATGAATAGAGAATCAGAAAATTTTTGGAGGGAGAGAAAAAGTTATTTGTTATAAAGCACGTCTTCCTTAGTCAACCACTGTTAAAAGTTTTAAAAAATAGTCATTCCACACTACTCTATTTGTCGTGGTATATATTTGTCTAGTTTGACAATTTTAAGTCAAGTAAAATAAACTTTAAACTTCAATTAAACAAAAATTTTATGTCAAAATTTATCCAATTTAATTCAAAAAGATCAAACTACACTAATACATTCGTAGATAGGTAGTACTATTTCCGTCCCTTTGTATTTGTCTAGTTTTGACTTTTTTCGATCAATAGCTTTCAACCTTTGACCTATAATTAAATACTCCGGAGTAAAATATATATTTTATAAAATAATATTTTGAAAATAATTGATATAATAAATCTAATAAAACTATTTTTGTATCAATATCTAATATTGTTTTTATTTAATTTAAGGTCAAAATTTACCAATTTAACTGAAAAAAGTTAAAGTGGACAAATACTCATAGAGGGAATAATTTCTATGTTATGCCCCCAAACAAAATGATGGCCCCACTCAATATAAGTTATTTCTCAATATAATGTAGGACTTAAACTTTTTTATTTGCTAAATAGTACTCCCTCCGTCTCAACTTATAGTGTCTGTTTCGGTTTACGATGTTCGATTTAAATTATTTTCAAATCATTTTATATGACAAATAGTGTAGATTTAAAAAATAAAAATTACATATTAAAATACCACATCAAAAGATCTACAAAACTAGTAGTGAAATAGTACTTTATTTTATCAAATTGCTAAGGAAAATAGAGAAAGAAATTCAATGAAGTTTGACCCTGTGAATGGTGAACTGGCACTATAAATTGGGACGGAGGAAGTACTTAATAATGTCTAGTAGAAGGAATAATTTCTAGTCATGGTGGTCATTTTACTTCAATAATGACTAATGGATAATGACCAATGGTCATACATTGAAAAATAAAAATATATGATCCTATATTGAGAAAAACATTATGTTTTAGTTATATTTAGTTAAATTCCCCTTACTTCAGCCGTTTAAGCTTATACACGTTTATCGCGAGTCGCCTACTCCAGCCAACAATCCTCTGTTTCCAAGTTTTCTTTTTCAGTTTTTCTGAAGAAAAAAATATTATATAATTTATTTCCCTTTTACATATAAAGTAATAATTGGGTGTTTAGTTTAGGTTAATTCTCTATTTATGTAATACCCCATGTTGACATGAAATATATTGAATAGAAAGAACTGAAAATCGATAGTATGAATCATACTTTAATAAGACGGCGCGTCTTCTTTTCGAGAACTTATCTTTTAAAATTTTCAAAGTTAAACGTATTTGAGGATGAGTGACTTCATGAGAAGTTCCCTGAGCACACAAGTGAGGATAAAATCTGTGAAAAAGACTTAAATTAGTTTGTGAGGTCAAGCACTTATGAACACTTCCGACAAGATAGGAGGCCGAGGTGTAACAATCTTCTTCAATGTTTTGATTAATTTTTTCTATTTTGTTTGTATTTTGTATTAAATGAATGAAATTATTTATTAATTTCTTCTTGTTTTTTGACTTTGATTTTCTTCACTTTAATTCAGTTTTGTGATACTATGCATGTATTATGACCAAAGTACCCCCCATTAAAAATATTTTCTAAACCGATCCACCATTGTTTGACTTTTAGATACATTTAAAATTAGTGAATCTAGATATGAAGTATGTCCAGATTCATTTATTTTTTGATATATCTCAAAAATTACTTTGTATATGACGAACAGTTAAATGTGAATGAAGAAAGTATGGTGTAAGTTAAATATTATAAATTACATCAAAAAATTTACTCACTTTTTATCTAAACTATCTTTCTTCTATGATTTTTTTGTCAAATTTTACAAAGTTCATTTTAAATTATGAAAAAGTATATATTTGATTATGATTGAATATAAATTTAATATAATTGAGCTCATTTTAAGATATTGGTTTGATTTATCGAATTTTTGTAACATCTATTTATTTAAAATTTTATTTATTAATAGTAAAAGTATCTACAGAGTCGATAAAAAATAAGAAAGTTAGATTATTTCGTGACTAAAGGAATATAAAGTCATAAGCTAGGTTGGCACGGGTTCGACACTTAGTGCTATTTGCCAAATCAGATTTGATCCAGGGACAATGAACTGAGTTTGGAGCATAGATTGGAAACTAAGAAAGACATCAAAAACATCAAACTTACTTTTAAGAGGATACAACCAACAAAACTTGGTGCAATCATCAATGTATTAATATAAACATGAAAACCCCCAAAAAGGATAGAGAAGTAGGTCCCCATACATCAGAGGAACAAGATCAAAAGGTATAGAAGTCTCAATTTGAGACACAGGAAAGAGAAGTTTATGTGACTTAGCAAGAGAACAAGAATTACAATGATTAAGTTATTAACATTTAAAACCTAGTTGAGACAATAATGACTTAGTAACTTGAACAGGCGGCCACCCTGACCGCTGAAACCACCGCCGCTACGCGTCTGTCCGCCCCTTCCGCGGTAAGCACCACAACCCCGATCATGAAAATTCACACTGTCAGAGTTAGTAAAGAGGGCGGTATTAACATCCGAAGAGGTCACCGAGGTGGAGTTATTGAAGTGTAATTTTTGTTCAAGATTAACATTCAGTTCTTAGGATAGAAGCCACCGAGGTGGAGTTATTAGCGTGTAATTTTTTTTAATATTAACATTCAGTTCTTCGGATAGAAGCCAAGCAGAGAATTGATTAAAATTGACACTTCTAATATTAGTGCAAATATTTTTTTCAGGGAGTTGCAATATGTTGGTGGGCCACGTAGAACGCACAGAATGATGTCTTGTTCAGATATATTCTCATGAGCCAGAGTGAGAGAAGAGGCAGTACGCAAGGCATTATCAAGATAAGTTTGCATGGAGTCACGTCTTTTTTGAATACTTTGAAAACGTTCTTTTAACTGGAAGATGTGGGTGTGAGACAAAGAATTATACCTCTGTTTAAGATGAGTCCAAATTGCTATAGAAATTGAAAGCATATGTATGTGTGTTTGAACAGTGGGAGAAACAATAGCCAACAACCACGCTCGAATTTGAGCATCAACGATCATCCACATTTCGTGTGCTGGATTTGCCTTCATAGCTGGAAGATCGTCCTTGCCTGGAGCGACAACTTTTTCGTCAAGAAGAAGAGGTGGGGGGGAAGGGGTTCTGTTCCATCAACATAACCAATGTGCTAGTGAGCCACAAAGTTGGCTCCTAGGGTTACCGACTAAGAGGGGTAGTTCAAATCATCGAGTTTTGCCGGTGTAAGAGATTGTAGATTCCGGATGAAAGCTTGAGACCGGTAGGAAGACGATCCATGGGATCGTTGGAAGAGGGCGTCATCCTAAAAGGAATCGGCGATCAAATGGGAAGGGAAGGGAGAATTACGTCGATCAGCAGAGGAGAACCCTAGCCGCAATAACCTTTTTTTCTCGGTGTTAATGAGAGGGTGAGCGGAGCGAATCTTTACTCTCTGATACCATGTTGATTTTAAGAAAACAATGAATTTTACTCAAATAATAATAAGTGTACATGGTAGTTTATATAGATAGAGATCCTGACATGATTAGGATTCTTCCAATATAGTAACTGACTAATATACTGTTACGATTATAAATACAAATATTACTATAATTATCTTTTATATATATATGTGTGTGTGTATGTATGTATATATATGTGTGTGTGTGTGTGTGTGTGTGTGTGTGTGTGTATATATATATATATATATATATATATATATATATATATATATATATATATATATATATATATATATATATATATATATATATATATATATATATATATATATATATATATATATAATCCAATGCATCTTAGCTTGTGGTAAGACCAAAGTCTCCTCTAGTGTTCTTCATCCTCAAGTGAGCTAGTGTTTAATTTCTCTTGGTATACATTTGTATCCATGGATGCTCTGAAATGGTCCATTTGTGAAAAAAGAGAAACATTAAGGGTGGTAGCTCATAAATTAAAAGAGATATTAAGCATACACACACACACATATATAATGTTGTAATTAGAAATGACTTACTAAGAATTTCGTTAGCCGTGATTCGCTTACTAGGATCTCTATTAAGCATTTTAACAATAAGATCTTTGGCGTTATCAGAGATAAGATGCCAATTGTTACTCTCTACACCAATTTCTGTGCGATTGATTGCTTCAGCCATTCTATCTATACTTTGTGAACCTGAAGATCATTGAGGAATTAAATAAAATGATTGCAATATCATATCAAAACAATACATAATATTCTCAATTCTCAACCTTTTCATCTTATTGACTCAATTACAATACAATATCAGTTCATAATATTCTCAATTCTCAACCTAATGACACATAAAGAGCCAACACCGCCTTCGCTGGCATGTGGCCCGAATCCGGGTGAACTTTCTCATGAATCCTGGGAAGTGCACAAATGTGAACTTAAAAGTGCACAAATTTAAACTTTTTTTCTTTTGATGGCACATTGTGACGACGTACACCTAAAATCTATGTAAAAGAATCGTGAAGATGTATAGAATAAGGACCACATAATGTACTCATCTTAACAAATAGACATGTATAATAAATATGCTCTGTATACCACAACAACAACGACAACAACAACAACAAACTAGTAAAAAATCTCGATCATTAAAATAAGGTTTAGAGAAGAGGAATGTACGTACACTTTACCCCTTTCTTTATAATAGAAAGGTCGTTTTCAAAAGATCCCCAGACGTGAACAAAAGTATAGACAAAAATAAAATATAGATGTGTTTCTTTGTCCTGGTATTTATTGGCTAATAGATTAAAAAAAACTTTTGATTTATAAACTACTTATTGAAAAGTTTTTTTATAAAGTGGCCTAATTGAGAGTTGAGGCACTTAGGAAATTTATAAAAAGTTAGTCTTATTCAGTGCAAATTTCACATTTTCACAATTATAAAAGGTTAGCCATAGTATAAACAAAGGTTAAAAATGAGTAACTAGCTTAAAAATTAAGAAACTAGCCAGAAAGGATGATATTTTAATGGCACAGACCTGGCCAGAAAGGAAATTTTATAATAAGAAGCACGTAAAGTATGATCCCAATGCTCCAAATATCAACCTCTGGTCCATAATCACCCCTCAATAGTTCTGGAGCCATGAACAATGTGGTTCCATTTATATCACCATACTTCTCACCTACATTGTTATTGCCAATATAAATAATAATCTTAATTATAATCACACATTTGAAATTAGATCTCAATTTATTAATGTGCCTAAAAATAATCTTATCTCTTTCGTCTTAAAATAAATTGTATACTTTTTTTGTCTCAAACTATACTCCTCACTTCTTTTTTTTTCAATTATGGAAAAAATGTAACTTAAATCCTCTTGTTCTGGGTTTGAAAAATTAACTTCTAATATCTTCTTTCAACTCTTTTAATTTTCTTTCAAATATTTCAAATTTCTTCCAACTCTTCTAGTTTTTTCCAACAAGGACTTAAAAAGGTACTCCCTCTGTCGTAACATGATCTTCTCAGTTCGCTTTACGATATTTGACTGAAGTTATTTTCAATTCAATTTATTTGATTATAAGTGTAAAATTAAAAAAATAAAAATTATATATTTCAAAACTACATCAAAATTTCTACAAAATAAGAGGCGACATGACTATATTATTTTATCAAATAATAACTAACGAAAATAGAAAAAGAAAGTAATTAAAGTTTGATCATGTGAATAGTGTCTGGGGAGATCATTTTAGGACTGAGGGAGTATTTATATGTGATTCACATAGAATAATATTATATATCCAAATTTATAACATATAACCTCAAACACCACAAGAATGAAGTCTTTTTTATTCAAAATTAGAGTTTGTAACATACTTCGTATTTATTTGGGTGATCATTTTATCAAGTGGCTTCTTAACACTTTAATTCTTCTAACAATTTTCAACTCTTTCCAGTTTTTCTAACTTCGGCCTTGCAGTTTTTTCCAACTTCTTTTACACTATGTTTGGTTCAAGGAATTAGAAAAGAAAAGAAAAGAAAATGATTTTCTCTCATTTTTCTCCCCAAAATGGGAGGAATTTGTTAGTTCCATGGTGTTGACTAATCTTTTGACAAAATAGAATCTCATATTTTGTTAGGTGTTTTACTAGGTAGAAACCTCTATTTGTTAGGAGAAGTTTATTTTATTTAGATTTATAGAGTTGGTTCTGTTTTCGAGGTTGACACAGAAGATGTTACAGCACGCTGCTGCAACACACTGTTCGGGATCAGAAGTCTGAGCACAAGATTTTAAGCTGTGATCTGAATCAGAGATCTATTGAGATTGTGACTACATGATAATAACTCCAGCTGTACGTGTTAAGGAATCCCAACTCTTTAGGCTACTTGTGGATCAAGATTAAGGAAGTTGTGCTCAAGCCAACTTCTACTAACCTATCTCTAATAGGATTGGGTTTCGATTGGCCTATAAAAATGCAGCAGGTCCCTGGGAATTGCTTAGAGCGACTGGGAGGGAAAAACAAAGAATATGCACTGATGTAGAGCGTTCCCGTCGCGTCTGGAGCTTCCCATGCGTGAAGAAGGTTACGATCTACATGAAGGAGGAGATCTTCAATGCCAAACATATCGTGACGTCCAAGAGATGAACTAGAGCTGAACGAGTGGGCTGCCAACACGTTTGTCCTCGTGATCTCGGTGGAGATGTGATAGTCGAAGCGGATCTGTACAGGGTACGGGTTAGAAATCCTAGATTAGAAGTTTTGTCATAACCATTTGGAGAAGCGTGTCTCATAGTCATGTTGTTATGTACCGGTGTGACTTGCATCTAGTGATTTAATGGAGGGCTATTACACGAACGTGGGCCCCGCAGATGTAGGAGAGTTCTCCGAACTTCGTGAACAACTCTGGTGTCTTGCTTGCTGTTTTTATTTTATATTTTGCGTGTGTGCTTGTGACAGAGAAGGTGTTATTGCACTCTGTCTGTCATCTGTTACTGTGACAGTGTTGGAGTATCCTCTCAACAACATATTTGGTTGATTTGATTGCATAGCTCTTAATTAGTGATTTCCGTTATGCCCCCACGAATTTACAGAATTTGGTTTTTCCTCCCCTTGGTATATTTTACATTTTCATTTTCTTTTTCTTTCACTTTTCCTTTCTTTTCCTCTCTAACCAAACAAGAAAAACTGTTTTCCACTTCATTTTCTTTTCTTTCTGCTTTCAAATTCCTTGAACCAAACATTGTGTTAGTTTCTTCCAACACCCAGAAGAACATGACCTTAGTGGCTTCCAATCTTTGTATTTCTTGATTATTTCTCCAAAGCAAATAATTAATAATAATGTTATCATGCTTACCAGGCTTAAAGAAATGGGCTAACCCAAAATCAATTACTTTTAACGCAGCGCTGTCAACGTGACTACTCTTGTTTGCATAGATAAGATTGAGAGGTTTGATGTCACGGTGGATGACTCCTTTCTCGTGCAACATCTGCAATTAATGTAAATGAATATGATACAATATTAATTGGAGGAATATAATATTTTAATTGGCCTTGAAGAAAATTTGAGAGAGAATGTAATAAAAAAAAGCGATCGGTAAAAAAGTAAATACAAAGATTGGAGTAATATTTTAATTACGTATAACACCCTCCCTCCTGTAAAAATTTTCCGCTTTTTAGTTTTAATTACCCTTACTCTATAATATTCCCACTATTTTCTACTCCCTCCCGCCGTGCTTGAAAACCTTTCTCTTTTTCTCATTTCTTTTTCCATCCGTCTCAAAAACATTTTCTAAATTCTATTAAAAAGTTACTTTTACCTCTATTAATCTTAACCTACTTATCACATCACATCTATTCACTATTAATCTAATTATCAAATCATATTTTACCCATCACATCAAGGGCAAAATTGGAAAGTCAACTAAAATTACACTTTCCTTATTTTGCCCCAAAGTCAAAACAAGAACCGTTTTAAGAAACGAGGGGAGTAGTTGACTTCCAATTTTGCCCTTGATACGATGGATAAAGGTAAGATGTGATGGATATATTATTAGAAAAAAAAATAAGATGTGACGAATATACCTTTACACTTTCAACAATAGTCCTTATAACCCTTGCAGCCTCGTCTTCGTTGTAAACGCTGGGGTTCCTCTTGACCAGCTCATCGTGCAATGTCCCACCCCTACACAACTCCATCACAATGTGAACCGCGGTGTCATCCTCGTACACACCTTCCATGGGGACCACATACTTCTTACTACTAGTACTAGGTGGTTTCTCCTCCTCCATCAAATGTCTCAACACGGCAACCTCGTTTCTCACGTAGGCTGCTCTTTCCACCCGGCCGTCTTTCAAAATGGTCTTGCATGCAAACTGGCGGCCGGAGTTCCAGTCGACGCAGACGTGTACCGCCCCGAAGCTTCCCCTCCCCAGCTGGCGGTGAACGTCGACGAAGTATTTTTCATGAATGTTATGCCCCGTCGGATTTTCCACTATTTTTATCTTTTTCAGATCACATGATGATGATGATGATGATGATGGTGATGGTGATGGGTGGTGAATGATAATGGAACGTGTGCCGCGTGATATGTCCATATCTATATGGAGTAATTAAGTAGCTAGTAACGAGGAGGAGTTATTTCATGAGCAATATATAGTACTGTAATTAAGTAGTACGTACTCCATATATATACTTAATTACCCTAGCTACTATATATTTACTCCCTCCCTTCCACAAAACCCTTCCAGTTTTGACTTTGGGGAAAAATAAAGAAAGTGAAATTTTGGTTGACTTTCCAATTTTGCCCCTGATGTGATGGGAAAAAATAAGATGTGATAGTTTGGTTATTAGTGAAAAAGTATGATGTGATAGGTAGGATATGAAAAAGTAAGAGTAAAAGTGGTTTTTTAATAGAAAGTTGAAGTGTTTTGTGGAAAACAAAAAAAACGAAAGATGAAGGGTTTTGTGGAACGGAAGGAGTATATGATAGACTATGAATGACTTAGAATGCACACTAGGAATTACTTGGGCATTGTGTTAGTTAATTACATTTTTTTAACATTAATTATTACTATTTACTCCATGATTCTTAACTTTATTAGGAGAAACTCTTATATACTCCTTACACACACACACATATCCTCATACATCTTACCAGTACCCTTTTTTTATTTGTCCCGTGCACATTTAAATAATTTAAATATAGTAATAGTAATAGTTAAGGATTTAAAGATGGTAAGAAACTAAAGTATCCGAAATTATAGTAATATAAAATTGACTATAACTACTCTAAAAATTAAATATCCTTTAAATATATATATTTACGTTTAATAGCAAGAAAGGTAATAGCCAAGAAAGATAATAATTAACTGTCATTTTTAAAGTGTCCAAAATTATACTCCCTACGTTCTAAAAAATACTTCTCTTTCATTTTTTTCACTTCCAACTAGGAGTGAGCAAATTAACCGAACCGACCGATTAACCGATACACTATAACCGAACCGACCGCAATTTTAAATTCGGTTTCGGTTTTCGGTTTTAATGTAAAAAAAATTCGGTTAATTTGTTATCGGTTTCGGTTTCGGTTTTGGGCAATGTTAACCGAAACCGACCGAATAACCGAGCCCATAGTAAGTGTTAACTGTTAAATATATGTAAGCCCAGACCAAATCTTTCAGTTATAGCCCAATGAAAAAAAACTCAAATCCACTTCCCAACCCTTCTCCCTACCCGATTTCCAACCCTTCTCCCAAGTCGGCCGAAATTCCCAGATCTCAACCCCTCAACTTAACCCCTGTGGCATTCTCGTCTTCTCCGCCCTCACGAATCGGGCAATCGGCAATCACCATCTCACATTCTCCCAGTTCGTGCGTTCTCAAGCCTACGCCAAGATCTCGGCAATCACCATCTCCGTTCCGGCGTCACCAATCGGCTATCACCAGGTTTGTTCATTTTTTTGTTGCTGCATGCGTATATGAACATGAATATTTCTGATCTTGATGACTATGTTTTTTCTTATTTTTTTCGTCCCAATGATTTTTTTTTCTGATGGTCAAATAAAGACTGTTCTTGTATCCTAATAATTTTTTTTCTTCTGATTGTCAAATAAAGCCTGAACTAGAAAGATTAATTTTTTTTTGTTTCATTAGAAAAATTACACGAAGTACATTTTCTTTACTTTTTAGCACATTAAATGAATGCCACATACTTCAATTTTTTCCAGCAATTACACAGAGTATATTTTCTTTGCTTTATTTTTAAAACTCAAGTTAAGAAATCACCATAAGATTTGTTTTCCTCATTTCAATCTAGAAAAACAAACCACTGCACATATTTTAAATCATATTTCTAGCCACTGCTTCATTTTAAAACAGACCTCAGTTTTCTGTAACTAATTTTTTTTGTTTAACTAATTGTTTTGTTTTTTCATTATTCAAAATTAGTTCAAAATTGAAGAGCAAACTCAATGGAGTCAATAGCTTACCATGATTCACAATGTGAAGAACAAAATGAAGCCCAAAATCCATCAATTACTGAAGAAAGTAGGGCAAAGTCCTCATGTTCTAGACCTAAGAGGAAGGAAAGGAGCGCACCTTCAACAAGATCTGAGGTTTGGGCTCATTTTACTAAATTTACCATTACTAAAGATGATGTTATATTCCATAAAGCTAGATGTGATCATTGTGGTAGAGAATTTGCTGCAAATACTAAAAGTAATGGTACGAGCTCTTTGAAAAACCATTTAAAAAATTGTGTGAGCTTGCCTCGTGAGAAAGGGGATGATGATCAAACTGAGTTAATATGCGAAACAGTTGATGGGGAGGGAAATGTGCCAATAACTTTTGGGAAGTATAGCGCAGATGCACTTAGGAAGGGTATAGCAGAAATGATTAATAATATAACATGATATCTAGTAATGGTCAAAGTATATAACAGCTTGATCAAAAAAGTTAAACGGTAAAAACCATTTCAGCGAGGATAAATATAGAGTAACTTGGAATATATAGTTTGCATTGGAAGTAATGCGGATGAATTGAAAGGAATTACAATTAAATTATTCTTCGGATGAATTGCAAGGGAATACAATTAAATTATTCTTTTCTTAATATTTTAATTATCTTGTTGAATTTTTTAATAGATTGAAAAAAATTGTAGAGTTATTGTAAAAGGATATTGAAAATTAAAGGACAGAGGTTTGTATTCAAAATATGAATAAAAATATACTATCCTTGTTCTAATTATTTGTTCAGTTTGACTTTTTTGATTACTCTCAACTTGTGTTACATGCTAGTATAATGAAATAAAATTTCAAAAATTTTCAATAAAATAAATCAAATAGAAATATTTTTATACTAAAGTACATTATGGTTTTTATATAATTGAAACTGAAAGTTTATCTAGTTGAACACATACAATGAGAAGAAAGGAGTACTAATCAAAAGAAAATAAGTTTAGAAACAATTGTTCTTTGTACATAGTTTTAACCTTGAAATTTTTACCAAGAAAACTAAGGGGCAATGAATCTTTTGTCAAACTCAAATTCATTTTTTTTTTAACTATTTGCACATCGTAATTTTATTATCTTTTACGAAGTAACTTACTATGTATTAATTTGTACTTCCTCTGTCCCATTTTAAATGACATGTTTCCCTTTTTTCTCCGTTCCAAAATAAGTTGCATGTTAGTTGTTTTCGTAAACTTTTAAAAATAAAATACTTAAACTACCCCTAAAATGAGTCATTCTTTTTCACCTTATCTTCTCATTCATCGTCACCCTCCTAAAAAGTAATGGCAATTTCGAAAAATCAAATCTATTTTTTCTTTTCCTTAAATATGTCCAAAAGTCTAAACAGGCGATCGATTTAAAACGGGACGGAGGGAGTAGTAAAAAATGCAAAAACTTGACAAAAAATATAGAGTAATGCTGGATTCGCAAACAAAATAGTCACAAAGTTCACAAACTTACCATTTATGTTTTAAATTTCCATTTTAAAATTATTTTTAGATTATTATTTTTATTTAAATTTACAAAGTGTAAATTTGTGAGATTTGAGACCATTTTATTTGTGAATCAAACATTTCTGGAAAAAAATATAATATGAAAATTTTTTCTAAAATAGATGATGTACAACTTTTGACACACATTAAAAGTTAAATGAATGTAGACGAAGAGAGTACTATATTTCATTATATACACAAATCAACCGAACTAGAACATGAAATGTGCTCAATGTGGAGGGATCATACGGTGAGGCGAAAATTTATGATTATATTTAAAAAAATAAAATAGAAAAAAATGACTTTTTAAATTATAAGTAAATCAACAATTTCAAAAAAGAAAGAAGGAAAAAATTAAACCCGCAAAAATCACGGAATGTGGAGACTGTATATATAGGAAAATTATCGGAGTACCCCAACAATCGTACCTCATTTGTACACCAAGGGCAAACATAGAGAAACTTCATGTCTGTTAGTTAGGGCACATATATATTCTGCGTTTGCCTTTGGTGTAGAAATGACGTACAAATTTGGGACACCCCTAGCATTGTGTCTGTATATATGAATTAAACTTCCTTTGTTGATTCATTCATTCATCATCTACCCTCGTTGGCGAGCTTCAAGGAGCCGTCCCCTATTAGCTTCAAGCTGAGGTTGTTGAAACGCTCTCTAGAATATTGCCGCGACGCTTTTCTCCAATCCGTCCCAGCCTTCATCATCGACGCGAATTCCTCGTAGCTTATTCGCCCGTCCTGCATGCCAAATGCGCAAGGAAATTGTTGGAGTGCGTACGTACTCCCGCATCGAAAAGAAACAAAAGAAAGTCCAACATATAAGATCCATCGTCGCCTCTCTCTTTATCGCGAATTGGTTTTAGGATGGAACTCTCATGACGCAAATGCGCACGAACCGGCTCCTGCCCCCCCCCCCCCCCCCCCTCCCCGCTATGATGGGCCCACTGGACTTTTATCGTGGTATCAGAGCCAGTTCAATCTGGTTCGAATTCTTGGTCTATTGGCCGACCACAAGGCAAGAAATTAAAACGTCAAGCGCAACTAGCAAACTTGTGGGGCTAGGCAATTGCACTTGAGGGATGGTGTTAGAGTGTGCACTCCCACATCGAAAAGAATAAAAAAAGGACCGTGCTACAGATCCATCACTCATGCCCCCACCGCTGATAATAGAGATGATTTTATATATACATATACGATATTAATCATCTGCGAACAACACAAATGATTATTTTCTGTGTAGGCATAAAATAATCAGTATCGTCGGTCTTGGGGGCATGGGTGGTGGGTTTCTAGCGTTATCCAAAAAAGTCCAACATATGAGATCCATGGTCGTCTCTCCTCCTATCGCCAATTAGTTTTGGAATGGACCCCCCTATTGGGGAAAAACAAACCTTGTCTGTGTCGACGTCATGCATGACCGCGATAATTACTTCCTCGTTCTTGTTGTCGCCGTCGATGTCGTCGTCACTCAACGCAACGCGTAGCTCCTCGATTTCAATGTAACCACTGTGATTCCGATCAAAGAATGAAAATGCTCTATGCAAATGCTCGTCGTTTGCCATCTTCCTCAGATGAACGGAAACAGCAACGAATTCGCCATAATTCAAACTTCCGTCTCCATCAACATCAGCCTGCACACAAAAAAACAACATTTTTTTCCTCGTTTCGCCATTTTCGGAGTTCCATATGTTGGGATGCAAACAAAGCTCTCACACCTCAACCCAACCCATTAGTATGAGACCTTTTGAGGGGTGCCCAAATATAAATCTGTGAGGACTTGGCCTAGAACGGACAATAACATACTAACACGGGGGGTGGGGTGAGGGTACGCGCAGTCCCAAGTCCGAACACCGAACATATAACATAAGGCTCCGTTTGAAATGCGTTGAACGGTAGGGGAGGGATTTTGCACATACAGCTTCTAAAAGGATGTGAAGGTCTGGTTCGGGGATCTGATGACCGAGCCTTTGTAGTCCAATCCTAAGCTCATCAATGCTTATTTTGCCTTTCTTTCCGGTGTCCATCATCTCAAACGCTTCCTTGATTCCGGCAGCTTCCTCCACGGACAAAAACTCAGCAATGACCTGTTTGGTTTGTGCAACCAAATCAGTACTGTGTAACAGTTAATAAGTATAAATATTCCAAAGAGATTGGCATGTGATAGAAAGATGGTTACTGTTAGAGCCTTCTTCTTGAGCTTGTTCATCACAGAAAACTGCTTTAGTCTTGCTTTAACCGTCTCTCCCAATGGAACATTTGGTGCTTTCCTCACATCTTGTAGCCATGGATGCTCTGTAATTCAACCATCGTCATCACCATCATCATCATTGTCGTCGTCGTTCGCGCAAAAGGAAACAAAATAGAGTCGCTTACCAAGAACTTGCTCGGCAGTAAGTCGTTTTTTGGGATCGGGAGTAAGCATTTTCTTGACAAGGTCCTTGGCATTGTCAGAAACTTTTGGCCAAGGGTCTCTCTTGAAATCAATCACGGAGCGAATAATAGACTGAGCCACTCCTTGTTCAGTCTCTGCATTGAAAATCATCATCAAGAAACAAGCCCGGAAGATGAAAAACAAATGCCATTAGCCAAAGTGAGAAATCGGTAGACCTGCCCAAAAGGGAGGAACGCCGCAAAGAAGAATGTAAAGAATGACTCCGGCACTCCATATGTCAACCTCCGGGCCATAGTTGCGTTTTAAAACTTCCGGGGCCATATAATATGGACTTCCGACTATCTCATTAAAGATCTCTCCTATAGAAAAAAGTTTTAAAAAAAACAAAATCAGTATAGAAGAAGAACGAAAGCCTCATGAGGTGAAATTATATTGTTTCACCATTTATGTTTGCTCACCGGGTTTAAAGAAAACAGATAGCCCGAAATCAATTGTCTTTAACATAGCGGTTTCCTTCTTGTTTGCAAACAGGAAATTTTCAGGCTTGAGATCACGGTGCATCACGCCATGCCTATGGCACATCTGCAATATAGTCATCCCACATAGGAATACAAATCAATCAATACATAAGGCCTTAGTCAATTAAGCCACTCCTCATATCATGTTTGTTTTGCTCGACTCTTACACGTAAACATTACTCTTTTTAAAAAACTTGGTACCTGGACAACTTCAACAATGGTCCTCATAACACCTGCAGCTGCCCTCTCGGTGTAGTGTCCTCTAGCCACAATCCGGTCAAAGAGCTCCCCACCCTCACACAATTCCATCACAATGTGAACTGCACTATCATCCTCAAAAGTGTCTTTCAGTGTCACGATATTCGGGTGTTTGGGCAAATGTCTCATGATCTCAACCTCTCGCCTCACGTCATCTATGTCCACGGGAGTCCTCAGCTTCTTCTTTGATATGGATTTGCACGCAAACTTGTCCCTGGATTCCACGTCCGTGCAAAAGTAAGTAATCCCAAACTCTCCCCTCCCAAGCTCGCGACCCAAATCATATTTTTCATGAATGTTATGCCCCGTGGGATCTTTCAACACGACAAGCTTTTTCGAATAGTCATTCCCTTGATACGTTGCCTCATTGTCAACGGAAAATGGGTTGCGCTTCTTCTTGTCCTTCTTCTTGGTCCCCTTATTGTTCTTAGTTTTATTGTTATTCCTGTTCCCCGAAGAACTAGCGGGGGTAACACAGCAATTTCCCATTCAAAAAACTCAAACCTTGGAGCTAATATATAGTATATTCTTGCTCCTGCAAATTTCAGAACCCCAAATGAATTTCTTTGAAAAAAAAGGTTTTTAAAAAACACATTTCACAATGAAAGTTTAGATTTTTGTGCTGGCAATTGGGGAAAAATGGCTTGAAAATATAAACAGGTACACATTCCAAAACCTCTAAGGCTCTAACCATCCAGAATTGATTCTGAAATCTCCAATAATGTGGGAATTCTCTGCAATTTCATAAAGAATCATACTATTTCTGAAAATTCAATGAATCCCCAGAAAAGATTCAATTTTTCCCCCATTTTGTGTTTGATCTTTTGCAAAACAAACAAAACCAACGAGCTAAGCAATCCCCAAAAGCTAATGAAACTGTAAAATTATTGGTCTTGGTGAACATCTCAAACCCAAATCAAGAAGATGAAGCTCAAAATTGAAAATTGGAAACATAAAAAGAAAAAAGCAGAAATTAGAATATAAACAATAATAATAATAATAACAATCATTTAAAGAACAAAAAAAACCCAACCTTGAATTTGAATGGGGAAATCACTGAGGATATGAAGGCGTAGCAGGAGATCAACAGAGGAAATTAAATTACGAATGTGTATGAAAAGAAAAAGAGAAATGTGAAAGGGATTAATTAAGATGAAACGGACTTTGCCATTGATGAAAGAGAAGAGAGAGAGGGGTTCTAAACTCTCTCTTTCTCTCTCACTTTTTTTTCTTTCTTTCTTCTTCTTCTTCTTCAGGCTTTTCTCTCTCTCTCTCTATATCTCCCCCTTTCTCTCTCTATCTATGTCTTACTTTTCTGCTTTTCCTCCCTCTCCTTTGACTTGTCGTCCCAACGACATCCTCTGTCAAGCCTCAACGTTGTTGTGCTCGAACGTTTTTGGATCAGTGTTTTTAAAAACTCTTTTTTTTTGTTGTTTGTATTTTTCTACCGTTTGTAATTAATTTTAGTTAATGGGCAATTAATCCTTGTGTCGCCAAAGTCTATTTGCTAACCAATCTTCACATTTTGAAATACTCCAATCTTGTAAAATTGAACTTCTTAGTCACTATTTACATAATCAAATTATAATTATTTTATTTACTTATTTTCGTTGGTTATTTTATAAAATAATATACTCATTTCACCTTTTGCTTTGTAAAATTTTTTATGTAGTTTTAAAATATATAGTTTTTATTATTAAATTTTGCACATATACATAAATAAATTGAATTGAAAATAATTTTAGTCAAACCTCGTAATAATTTTAGGACAAAGTGAATATGATATTAATATTTCCTCAGTCTAAAACTAACCCTCCTAGTCTAACTTTGCACGATATTTGAGAAAAAAGAAAAAAGATGAGCCAAATAAAGCTTTCCAAAAAAAGATTAATTTGAGACCATCTAGAAAAGGATGATTAATTTAGGACGTGGGATGTAAATATATTGACCATCTATTCTTCGGTAACTTGAGAAAATATTCTCTTTTGTAAGCCTTTTACATGGATTTGTGGATAAAATGTATTGTATTTCGATGTAAATATAATATTAATATTTCATTTTGAAATGTAATTTTGAAATATTAAAATTTTATAAAATATATCTATGTATAAATATTGAAATATATGATTAAAGTGTTACATCGGAGACGATGAAAATTAAATGAGATGATTAAATCCAGACTAAGGAAACATATATAAAGAGTAATGCATTCTAATTGAGTCGTTAGAGTATCTCCAACATTACCTGCTAGGCTACTATATAAACTTGTTATTTTTACATTATATCAAGTGAATATTGATATAACAATTACTCCGTATTAACAAGTATCTTTTTGTTCCATTTTCCAATAATAACTTGATATTATTTGAGGAGTTTGTAATATTTAGCAAGCCAAAGTTTTTTTTTGGCAAACTTGCTAAAATATAGCACACCCTTTGGAAATGAACAAAAGGACTTGATTTGATTTATTATACTCCCTCCGTCCTAAATTATAATGCATGTTTACTATTCACAAGGTCAAACTTCATTCACTTTCTTTCTCAATTTTTGTTAGCAATTTGATAAAATAAAGTACTATTGTCACTACTAGTTTTGTAGATTTTTTAATGTAGTATTTTAATATGTAATTTTTATTTTTTAACTTTATACAATTTGTCATATAAAATGATTTGAAAATAATTTCAGTCAAACATCGTAAACCGAAACAGCCGTTATAAAATGGGACGGAGGGAGTAACTTTTAACAAGCTAAAATGATATTTTTTTTGCATACCAAAAAAATGATATGATTAGAAATGCTCTTAATATAAAAAAATTGGACATACTTTTCAAACATGATATATATTTTCAAATTAAATCAAATTAAACGAATGTTGTTATCATATAGTCTTTTCATTAAAATTACCTTATATAAGTCATTTCATTTTATTAACATAAATTGTAGTTTTCATGTAAGTGATTGTTAAAATTTATATACTCTGATTATAAAAAGTCGAACTAAACAAATTCGTAGTACTATATAATAGAAATAATAAATTTTTCAGAGAAAAGCAACCTTTAAGAAAAATTAAGGTTACATAATATTTGGTTACACATTTTTCATTTCTAATAGAAGATTTGTCTTACTACAAACCAAATAAGTCCTCAATTCCACACTCATTATATGAATTTTAATATATAAAATGATTACATGTATGAACTGTTGTAAAAAAAATGAGATCCAACTCTGAGTTCATTAAAAATTTATGAAAATATCTACATTTCACATCTAGACCTTAAGAACGCTTTAACATAATTTATAAGTTTGACACTCTCACGTCTGTTCATTTGGATTGGAAAAGTTAACTTCCAATTCTTTCTACCTCCAAAGTACAAAAAAAATCAAAAAGTATTGTTTTCAGCTTTAAGGAAATTTTGTTTTTTAGAGAAAAAAGACAAAAGGGGGGGAGCTTTAACTTCAAAAAAAACAATACTTGAGTATAATTAGAACATTATTATGCAACTCAATCAACAAATTTAAGTCTTCAAAAGATTAAGCTAAGAGGCCCTTAAGAGGCAAGCATCTCACTCAAACAATTCAAACATTTGTGTGACACGTTTGCAATTTTAGTTTACAATATTACCCTTGCATCTAGAAACTTACACAGTCTATTCAATGCAATTATTACCTACCATAATTAATTGACATCTTAAATCCATCCAAGGAAATAAAACTAGCCGCACGATCCACCTAGCTATTTAGATATGGTTATGATTTATTTTTATTTCTTTCACAAAACAAAGGATCATTTTCACCTGAACTGCACCATATATATCTATATATAAATTATTTTTCTCAGATGAATAATTTGTTGTGAAACAAATTAATTTTATTTGCATTTACATGCCAAACATATCCTCAAACCAGATCCATTTGATGTAACTATAATATAAATAATTTTATTTTGAAATGTTTTTTTGAAATTTTATAAGATAAATCTATGTATAAATATTAATACTAATGATATGGTTGGACATGCTCATAATCTAAAACATTGGACATATTTTTCAAATTTCATCTTTTTAAATCAAATTAGACGAATTGTGTTATCATATAATCATTTTATTAAAATTATCTTATATAAGTCACTTCATTTTATTAACATTAACTGTAGATTTCATGTAAGTGATTGTTAAAATTTATATAATTTGATTATAAACAGTCTAACTAAACAAGTAGTACTTTAAAATAGAGATAATAAATTTTCTAGAGAAAAGACAACCTTCAAGAAAAACGAAGGTTACACTAATATTTAGGTTTCACATTTTTCGTTTTTAATAGAAGCTCTATCTTACATTCTTACTATAAACCAAATAAGTCCTCACATCCACACTCATTATATGAATCTTAATGTATTGAATAATTAAATGCATTTATTCTTGTAAAAAAATAGAGTAAAATCCATATAAGATCTCCAGTTATAGGTTGTTTTACATATTTAGTCCCTACATATCAAATATTATTAATCTAGTCCCCAATTATTGTATTCATTTCCACGAATGGTCCTTTATTAACATTTTTGTTAGGAACATGGATAAAGTTGTAAATTCACACTTCTTTCTCTCCTCAACTAAGCTTCCTCCTTCCACTCGCACTTCTTTCCCAAACTCGTCGTTGAGTTTGAAGCTATGAACCCAAAACCGAAATCATCACTCTTCTCTCAATTGTTTGCCTAACTGGTGGAACCCAAATTCGAAACCAATAAGCTTCGTGGATAAGTTTTAATGTTTATTTTCTTTGCAATTTCTTGAGACTGACCGATAAAACTCCTCCATAAAGCTAATTGGTTTTGATTTTAGGTTCCACCAGGAAGACTAATAATTGAGAGAAGAATGATCATTTCAGTTTTGGGTTTAGAGCTTCAAACTCAACGACGAGTTTGGGAAAGAGTACGAGAGGAGGGAAAAGCTTAATTGAGGAGAGAGAGAAGTATGAATATACAATTTTATCCATGTTCTTAACAAAAACGTTAACAAAGGACCATTCGTAAAAAATGATATAATAATTGAGGACTAAATTAGTAATATTTGATATGTAGGGACTAAATATGTAAAACGGCCTATAACTATGGATCTTTTAAGGAATTTACTCTAAAATATAAGATCCAACTATGAGTTCATTAAAAAGTTGTGAGAACGTCTACATTTCACAAATAGATCATAAGTTCACGTTAACACAACTCATAAGTTTGACACCCTAGCGTCCGTTCATTTGGGTAGGAAAAGTTAATTTCCCGATATTTTCCCGCTCCAAAATACATAAAGCAATCCAAAAGTATTATTTTATGTTTAAGGATACTTTGTTTTTTTAGAGAAAAAAAGACAAAAGGGGCATAACTTTAACTTCAAAAAAATAATACTGGAGTATAGTTTAGAACATTAAGCAACTCAATCAACAACATTCAAGTCTTCAACACATTAGGCAAAGACGTCTTTAAGAGGTAATCATCTCACTCATACAATTGAGGAATACAAAGCAATTAAGGTATAATTCAAGAAGAATACGAATTGAATAACAACTACTCCCTCTCCACCGACATGAATCACTATTTTTGATAGTTTTCTTCGGTGAAGAAGTCCTTACGCGATAATGACTTGGGGAGACGCGTCGCGACGTTGGCTTCGTTTGGTAACAACGTTTTCGATTAGCGTTAGCGTTTTGGATAAAATTTTAATGGTGTAGATTAAATATAAAAACGCTAACGCTAAAGACTACCGTCGGATAGCTTTTTGAAAACGCTAACGCTAATCTTTAACGTTGATGTCAAACGGTGCCGTTATGTGTCAAAAAACCAAGCCTTAAAAAGTGCCAGATGGCGCAGGTTCTAAGAGTGTGGAGTTTAAAATTTATATACTACCTTCGTCCCTAAAGGATTTACACACTTCACTGTTCAAAAAATAACATGAACTTTTATTTATTTGTGTATTTTCATTAAGTATTTGATGAAATAAAATAATTTTCTCATTTCTTGTTTTATAGAACTTTTGATTTACTTTTTAAATATGTAAGTTTAACTCTTTATTTATTTAGAAATTTTTGAATAAATAAATTGAAAAATGTAAAATTTTACTTTATTTTATGTAAAGTGTAAATCATTTAGGGACGGAGGGAGCATAAGTGTGTGTGTGTGTGTGTGTGTGTTAGACACACACACACACTCCCTTCATCCTAAAAAGATTACCACGGCTATCATTTGGTTTTTCGATAACTTTTGTTAATTTACTTGTTTTTGGTGACCAATTGATAAAATTAAATATCACTTCTCACCTTTTATTTTATAAAACTTTGATGTACTTCCTCCATCTGGAAATTTCTTCCCATTTGACTTTTTACGGTCTCTAAGATTACAATTTGACCGCTAATATCTTTATTTATACATGGATATATTTTATAAAAATTTAATATTTGAAAACTATATTTCAAAATGAATATATTCATATTAAAGTTATATCCTAATACATTATATTTTTTCCACATATCATAGTCAAAGTTTACAAACTTTGATCAAGAAAAGTCAAATGAGAAGAATATTTCTGGACGGAGAGAGTAGTTTTGACTGCTCTAATTTTATTTTTTTATTTTTCTACGTTATTCAAAATATGGTGAACATTTTAGGGTGGAGGGAGTGTGTCTCTATATATATGATTTGTTTTTCTAAGATGAATATTTTGATGCACAACAAAATTAATTTTATTTGCATTTACATGCCAAACATAGCCTTAAACCAGATCCATTACAATTAAGCCGTGTTTGATTCAGCAAAAAGAACAGGAAAAAAAACCGTAAGCCCAGTTTCAACTTCGACGGGGTGCACTGCGGCAACAGTTCACTGTGAGAGAGATGAAGAAGCCCGGTGGAGCAGAGAAGAAGCGGGCCCGGCGATCTGCCGCCGGCGCCGGAGCCAACGGTTCGAATTCCACCGCCGATTCTCCTCCGAAGGTAACCCCCACGCCGTCTCGCTCGAACTTCCATATCTATGAACCTACGCATTCATGTGTGTTCTTATTTCCGCGATTTTTTTAATCTAGGAATTGCAGTTTTATTAAACACAGATCCGTGAAATTTGAGGGAGATGCTGTTTTTTTTGTCGGAAAATCAATCCAATGCTATGAAAAATCTCGTTTTGCTCTTGAAGAGGACAATGATTTATGCGCAAAATCTTGTGTTTTTTCCTTCGAGATTCTGAAATGATGTTCAACAAGATTATTTAATTCTGAAGGGTACTCTGTCTAAGGCCTACCATTTATTCCCCTTGGATTTCAGATTTTTATTTTTAAATACTAACCTAGACATTAGGTGTACTCATAGATGACTGATTAGGTATAACTTGATTTTGAGTTTCAATGGAAAGAGTGGAATATGTCGCTTTGGGTGACAACAACAACCTAGTTGAATCCCACAAGAATAGGGCAGGGGATGTTTCCAAAGAGACCCCGGGCTCAAGCACCACAGGTAGTCATGTAGGCAGGCTGATCCTATCAGGCTGCTTCCGGTGATTAAAAAAATAAAAACAAATGAAATTTTGGCTTAACGCCTAATGATCTTGCACCAAAATGTTCATCAATTTTTTCATGTTTTTATTGGACCTTTACTGTCTAAATCAATGCAGTTGTAATTTTTTCTTGTTTTTTGCCTACGGGAGACTTGTAGTAGTGGGCATGTGAAAGAGTAGGGGCACACCCAAGAAGAGTTGGAGGGATGTCATTAGACAAGATTTAGGACTTGATGATATGTCCTTAGATAGGAATGCTCAGAGGTTTAGGATTAGAGGAGTCGGGGTTGTTTTTTAAACAACCCGTCTAGTAGGGGGAAGATCTGCGTACACACGCCCTATTGTCTTTTGGGATTCTACCCAGCTTCTTGTAATTTCCTATACATGATTTTCCCTATTACACCGTAATCTATGTTCCTACATGGTCATTTTCAATTCCAGAAACAGGCTGCAAAGAAGGATGTTTATCAGGTATTTGCTGAGAAAGTGAGAGATCACAAGGACTTAACGTCTAGATGGGCTGTCCTTCAGGAGACTAGAGTAGAGTATTTCAGGGGAAAGGACCTTGTAAACTTTTTGAAGAAACATCCAGAACTCAAAGATATACTTGAATCAGATAAAAGTATGGAAACTGACGATATTGCAAATGCTCTGCTTCGAAAGAATTTACTAATGCGTTGTGACCGTGTGGTAAAGATTGTACGACCAGGAAAGAAAAAACTGTCTACTTGGCCAGCACATTTGGAGATATACCATGTATGTTCTAGTATATCATGATCGTTTATGCAAGTGTGCTTCTGTGTGAATGATGTGGATATTTTTCGATCATTATAACTTATCTAGTCTATCTTATATTCATATCTATGCATACAATAATACTCCCTCTGTCCTTAATAGAACTTCTTGCTTTCCTTTTCACTTTTTCTTAAACTTTGTGAAAAAGCAATTGTGAACTTCTTTTAGGGACGGAGGGGGTACTAGATAGTGACGTAGTGTATGAATGCCTTGTAGTGATGCCTCGTTGACACCATCATATGCTTAATCTTACTGCTGGTTTTTTTTTAAAATCTTGATCTATAAAAAATCTCCACTTTGTCTCTAAGGTTATGAATACTTGTATTTCTATATATCACTATTTCTTTATATGCATGCAGGATCAAGTGTTTTCTGAAAATGATGCCTTTTTTGCATGGACATTTGCAAAACGAAGTGCCCTTTGGCAGACACTTCTCTCATTTTCCTGGCCAGTATTGACACTAGCAATCTGCTTATTTCCCGTGTATCCTCATAAGTGCAAGCTAGTTATACTCTACTCGTGTGCAAGTCTCCTCCTCCTCATACTTTGCCTTCTTTTAGGTAAGTTTTCTAATGCTTATGTCTTGTTTATTGATAAATTGGGTCCAAGTCACTGTGAAAGTATACTCAAGAGGTGAGGTCGTGTTTATCTTTGACTAGGCTCATCCTACTCCTTTTAATATTCTCTATGATAAAAAAAACTGCTTTGATTATTCTTGGGTTATTGATTCACATAATTAATGCAGTAATAAATTAAGGGATTCATATAACATTGCAGTGAGGGCATTGACTTTTGGTGCTATATGGATCCTTCTGGGAAAGCGAGTTTGGGTTTTCCCCAACATACTTGCTGAGGAAGCAACTCTGGAAGATTTATTCCAATTTTGGTCCAAGAAAGATGAAGGGGAGCCACCTAAGTGGTCAGCAAGGCTATTCTATGCAATTGTGTCTGTGCTTGCCATATTGCTCCTGAGACATCATGCTCCTGATGAGGCTGCAAGAGCCAGGTAAGCTGACTCATATATGTATATTTCGTATTGCAAGACATCAAAATCATTAGGGCTATGCTTGAAACCCAAAAATTGGTGGGAAAATGGATGAAATTGGTGTTCTATGTTTCTCTTTATTTTACCTTTGAAAGTACCAAGAGAAATCAAACTTTGGTTATGAAAACAACCTAGTAAGGTCCCACAAGCAGGGTCTGGACTCTGGAGAGGGTGGATGTACAATTGTACAAAGACTATTTTCGAAAGACTTGGGCCTCAAGAGCATATAAAAACAGGATAGAACAATCAAATACTGAAACTTGAAAAATAAGCGTTAAGCAATTGCTAAATAAAGAAAGGATGAGTAACAGTAAATTTTTTGACTATAACTTTCAAAAATTGTACTTGTTTCTAGATTTTTTGTTATAGTAGTTGGGTACAATTTTCGGCTTTAGTTCGTTGTAGTTTATGGTGGTGCATTTATACCCTAGTTTGTAGCTTATGGATGTGTGCCTTCTGTTGCATGGGTTCTAATTGCTAGTATCGGTTTGTGTGCTTCATGTGTTTACTCTGTATGTGCATCTGTCTTTGAGCCAAGATTTATTGGAGACAATCTCTCTACTCCTGAGTAGGGCCAAGGTCTACACGCACACACACAGTTACAGAATTCGCTTACCTAGCCGCGATTTCCGAATTGGTATGAATCGTACCGGATCGCAAGTCGCCGGCGAACCGATCGCCACCGGTACGGCGATCCAATTCGGTGTGGTACGGCGCTCCAATTCGCAATTCTCCGGCGATCCAGATGCCCTAGAACGTCGCACCAAGTCGGATAATACGGAGTACCAATCGCCGGCGGTCCAGCGATCCAAATCGCAATTTCGTCTCTCCCGCGACCTTCCCTCTTCCAAGCGATTGTTTTCTCCGTAAATTGAAAAGGTCAATTCGCGATTGCACTTCCCCAAGTTCCGTGCGAGTCGTTCATGGTCTCCGTGCCTTTCTCGATTGTTCTCTGACTTCTCCCTTTAATGTTTCGTTTTTTCCTAGGCAGTCTCCAAATATATATATATATATATATATATATATATATATATATATATATATATATATATATTATATATATATATATATATATATATATATATATATATATATATATATATATATATATATATATATATATATATATATATATATATATATTATATATATATATATATATATATATATATATATATATATATATATTATATATATATATATATATATATATATATATATATATATATATATGTCTCTCAAGTCTAACCAGTAACCACAACCCAATCTAAAGTCCTCAATATCCAGTAATTTTTAGATGATGTCTTGTTTTTCAATTGGATTTTGTAATGTTATGCACTTATGCTCATCTTATCTATTTTTGTTTACTTATGCTTTGACTTTTGGTACACCGAACCGAATACATGGTACACCGTACCGCTTCGTACCGAAATGAACCTACCCCCCTTCGTACCGAATTCGTTACATCTAGCGAATTTCGTACCCGTACCGCGTACCCGTACCGAAGCGTACCGCGATTTATGTGACTATGCGGCACACACATTCTCCCCAGACCCTACTTTTTGTGGGATTTTACTGGGTTTGTTATTCTTCTGTTTTTTGTTTTGTTTTTACGATTAAGAAACAAACAAGAGAACATGGTATTGTTGTTGGTTTTCTGTTCTCAAGTCTGTTTGGGAATGAGCCCCCTCGAGTCTGATCTTACCATCTTGCAAACTCGATTAATTGCTCATATATAAATTTGCTGCAGGTATCAAAGGCGGGTGTCCAACATCATCGATGACGTGATCGAGTGGTCCCCGAGTCTGGCTCTATCGGGAATCATGGAAAAACAGCCAGTGGTTAACAATGTCACTGAACATAACAACTCCAACAAAACTGCGACCGAAGAAGGCGGCACAGCCCGAGTTGTTGCAGAGGACGAGGCTGTTAAGGGAGAAGAAGATGCCGATGAGATCGAGGAGGAAGAGGTTGTCGAAAATGTACAAGACAGTAATCCATCATCATCATCATCATCATCTACTCTATAAATTTCAGTCTAAGTGTATGTAACAATATACGAGTAAACATATAGCAGACAATGTGGTCGGCTTGCAGTGAATCTTATATTTTATTTTATTTTCTTGTTGTGCCTAATTGTCTGTTCATTATATCAACCTGATGAGTTGAGGATACTGAGCTACCGAACGTACTCTATTGTGACAGGTTTTGCAGCTAATTTCTCAAAGCACTGCTAGTAGCACTCCTATAAGAATATACTCTATCAAAAGTTTTATAAAAGACAAAAATATTTTAATTTATCAAATAATCAATGAAAATGCACAAATAAACAAAGTTATTGTGATTTTGGAATAATAAACATTGTAATCAATTGTGGGGTGGAAAGAGTAAGATACTCCCTCTGTCCCAATTTAAATTGTCTGTTTGCTTTTTTTCTCCGTCCCAAAATAAGTTGTTTGTTAGTTATTATCGTAAACTTTTAAAAATAAAATATCTAAACTACCCCTAAAATAAGTCACCCTTTTTCACCTTATCTTTTAATTCATAGTCACCCTTCTAAAAAGTAATCACAATTTCGAAAAATCAATTTTTTTTTTCTTTTTCTTAAATATGCCCAAAAATCAAAACATACTATTTAAAACGGAACGGAGGGGGTACTAAAGAGCATCCCCAGTGCGGGGAGCCTTGAGATTCTCTCGGATTATGTCACGTTAGTGTTTTACAATTTCAAATTTTTGCCCAAACTCTCAAAAACATTACCCTTGCTACCAACCATGCCCCCCTACATAAACATGTGGTAGGGAAGCAAGAAAATTAAAATTAGAGGGTGGTGGAGAATGAGTAGAAATAAATATGTGGTAAAGAAGTGGGTAGAGGCAAGGTTGGTAACAAGGGTGAGTGGTGTGTAGCACGGTCCTACCTCGAATCCCAATTCTCAAAGTTTCTCGGGCTTTGCCACATTAGAAGCTCAATATCTTTTATTTTATTAACTTTATTTTTATTTCATTAATTATCTAATACTCCATATTTAATTGTATTATGCATGTACTCTTCTACCAAATTTATTTATAAATCCAATTAATCATTAAAAAAATCAACATAAGATATTATTTATTACACAATGGTTTTTTTTAGCTTGAAACCTCGGATCATATCATGACACAAGGCATCTATAATACTTCATTGGTAAAATTAACGGTTCTTGCCTCTCTTAACTTCTAATTACTCCCTCACTTTTAAAAAGAGTAAATTCCATAATTGGTCCTTTATAATGAGGGAGTTTCCCTATTTAGTCTTCTATTATCAAATATTGTCACGGTGGTCCTTCTTTTGTGGGTATCTTTTCACAATTAGTCCTTTTTCGATCTTCTATCATGTTAGTGTTAATTTGATGACTAAAAATATAATTTTACAATGATAACATATCTTTCTTGTCATACACAATTCCAAAGACCACTCACGATGCATCGGAATCCTAGCCCGCAATCATAGTTATTATTTTTTTGTTATCCATGTAACCAATATCAGAATATGTCACTGGGCATAAGGTTATGTCAAATTATATTTTTAACCTTTAAATTAACACCAACATGACAAAAGATAAAAAAATAACCATTTGTGGAAAGACACTCATAAAAGGACTACGGGAGTAATATTTGATAATAGGAGACTAAATATGGAAACCCTTGTTATAAAGGACTAATTATGGAATTTACACTTAATGTATACATTTATTCATTTTTCGATGTATCGAGAAAGCCATAATAGTCATTTAATATGAAATGGAATGAGTGAGTAAAGCATTTTCATCACTGCGGGAAGTCAAACCAAGGTCATGGCAGTTGCTGCAGGGAGTAAAACATAAAAAATGAAAGGGTAAAAAAACATAATGACTAGTTAATTGTGAATATAGGGAGTAATTAGGAAGCCATGTCCCTTCAAGGGGAAACTTACCAACAACAAAGACATAATCAGAATGGATTGATCATCCAAAGTACCCGCGAGTTCAAATGGGAGTAAACGTGTTTTGAAAATCCTAAATGCCTCAGCGCCTTCGACTCTCCCTCTTACTGCTGCTCCTCTTTCTGCTAGAGTGATCCTCCGAGTCTGATTCTGAATCCTCAGAGTATGAATCAGAGGACTCGGATGTGGTCGGGCTGCTGCGCCTCCGGTGTCTTCTTTTCCTCTGCTGCACAGTCTTCTTCTTGCTCCTCTGCCTCCTCCTCCTCCTCCTCCTCTCTTCCTCTGAGTCAGAGGAAGAACTCGTCTCACTCCCTCTTCCCGAGGAAGAAGAACCAGACCCTGTCCCACCACTTTCAGATTCAAAAACTGATGCTTCGCTGCCACTATTCCCGCCACTGGACTCGTCTGTATCTGATTTATGCTTTCTCTTACTCTTCTTCGCATCTTTCAAATCACTCTTCTTCTTCTTCTTCTCCTTCTCGACATCTTCTGGGTTCTTCTCTTCCTCCTCCAAATCATAAGAAACCGGTGCCCTCATTCTCAGTTTTGGGTTTTTTAACTGCTGGGTGCGAGATGGACGTGAGATGTAAACCCTCTCATTCTTGCACTCATATGTCCAATGCCCGGTCTGGAAACACTTTTGACATTGAGAAGAAGATGAGATACCGGCAGAGGCCACTGAGGTTTTGACATCTTTCCTCACGCCCAGTCTCACCTGTTTCTCTGTGCTCATCAGATACATCTGTCTCTTTGCTTCTTTTCTTTCTTGCCATCTGCTGGGCCCCTCTTCCTTCTGGCCGTACGCATTCACATTCCTAGCTGCAGCTGCAGCTGCCCGTTCAGCCTGGGCACGACTCATACCTTTCGCAGCGGTTAGTGCAGCCGTCTTAACCCTTTCGGCAGCATCCTGACCTCCTTCTTCATTGTTAGCATACATTTTTCTGCATTCAGAAAAAAATAAAAGTGCATAGATACAAAAGGTTTGTCTGACATTATATGTAGTAATGAGATGAAAACCCAGTAGTTATTCCTTTTTTTAAAAGCCAGTGAATTGGAGTAGTTCATAGAAACACTTGTGTCCAAGGAAAACAGAACCAAACAAGAAGTAGATAGACCAAACATGGGACCAAACAAGAAGTAGATAGACCAAACAAGAAGGAAATGCAACAAAACAAATCCACCATCTAGCAATAAGCTTTTAACTTTGAAGTAGCAATCAAACATGGGACTTTCATTACTTTATGACAGTAAAAAAATCCAACAACGTTAAAATCTAATTGGATTCAATTAACCCGGCACAGTATAAATTCTAATTGGACTCTAATCCAACAAATAAAAAACCCTAAGGCAGCATCAACGAGTGAATATGTTTTGGTATATTGAAAATCTATTTTGGTATATGGAACATGTTTTGTGTTAATCGATTCCGATTAGATCGATTTTAACGCTGTTGGATTTTTTTTACTTTCATAAAGTAATGAAAGTCCCATGAATGATTGCTCTACTTAAAAGTTAAAAGCTTGTTGCTGGATAAATTTGGGATGAGCTTCATCCTTGCCCTAGCTATGGAATTTAAGCCAAGAGGATGTTAAATTCAACACGAATGGGAGTAAAAAATCGACATAATTGAAGAAAAGGGGGAGAATTAAACCCTGAGAGGGGAAGAAGATGAGGAACCGTGCGTCTGAATCTGAACTCCCCAAGTCACCGTTGTAGCCGCTGCTCAGAGGTCTTCCAGGATCCCAGTCGCCGTCGGTGAAGTCACCGCCAGATTCAGCTCACCGGATCGTCGCTCTTGTTTCCGGTCACAAAACCCCAGCCCCGCGCATCCTATGCGTTTTTTTCTTAGATCCCGAATAAATTTATGTATTTTTCATGAATTAACCCGGTGGTAGTACCCTATTTGTACCCAAAAAAACACATACAGACACAAAATCTCTGTGTGTATCTGTGTTGGTTTGGTATACAAATGGAGTATCACATTCAGGGTATCTCTAGTATTGCCTATTTTTCATTCATCATTACAAAAAGGAATTAGAAAAAGGAATGCTAGCCCCAAATATACACCATCCCTTCATTATTATTTATTTTTATTTATTTATTTATTTTTATTTTACATGCCATAATACGGAGTATATAATAGTGGAGGGGGTGATGTACGTTTGAGGTACACTTTTGGAATAGCCCTAGCACTTTTGTTAGAAAAATATAGTTTCACTCTCACGAGTATCCTCGTACTTTGCACAGGCATACAAAGGATAGTTGTCTATGCGACATGGAGTCGCTCTTGATAACAGCTATGTGGTGACGCCCTAGTTTTATTATATGAATCGTGCTACAAACTCACCATTCATGCCTCCACCAATGATAACATTGTCAATACGTATGATTTTATATCTGTACATAGGATAATTATATGTGAACAAAATTGACTATTAACTATTACTTTGTATCTATGTAGATATAAAATCACATGTATTGGCATCTATAGGGGCATAGGTGGTGAGTTTCTAGCATTGTCCATAAATGTTATTGTCACATTTTATTTCATACAAAGTATTTAAGATTTTTCAACATATTATTTATAGGGTCAAACATTATTCATTTTTTTACTCAATTTTACTACTCAATTTAAAAATTTGTTATATCAAAACTTCGTAGTATATCCTAAGATGAACCCAATTATATTAAATTTATATTATAATTAAATATACTTTTCTCACAATTTATTATCAAAGTGTGTTATTGTTAGACAAAAAATCAAACTAGAAAATGTTTTTTTGGATCGAAAGGAGTATTGTTTAATACATGTACTTATTTTTATAGCAATCATATTAGATTACATGAGAAAGTAGCTTTAAATATAATTACAATCAAAATAGATCATATCAAATACTCCCTCCCTCCCACTCTCTTTGTCCACTTATTTTTTGGCACACCATTCAATGCACTTCTTTAATCCATTTTATCTTGTAATTTGTATATTAAAAAATTATAGAAATTATATATTAATAATCTATATGTTAAGACAAATCAAACAAGATTACACATGACTATATTTAGGCTTACAAATTGAAAGAATTTGACGAGTCAAAGTGCTTAGATGAACAGTTCTAAAAGTCAAAAGTGTTGAAACACGGGTTTATCACGTTATCGTACTAGAGCCGTGTTCGTTGTTATGACAGGTTTTGATAATGCCAAACCGCCGTGAACGTGACAAGTCATTGAATATACAAGGCGAGAACCAAAGATGAGAAGAAAGAGAACAAGGGCCAAAAGAAGACCAAGAACGAAGACCGTAGTCTTAGTGTCGTTGAGTCAGTCACAATTGTGATCAAGACCGACCCAATCTTTACACCTTGGCTCTTTAGGCTAAAATTCTTTTCATTGCATTTCACATCATAAAAATGTTTTTCAAACATGTTTAAAACATTAAAAACACTTGGTGTTCGCCCAAACCAAAAACCAGGCCATCCGGCGTTCGGGTTTCAGAAACCGGCGTTCGGCATTCGATTTTCGGCGTTGGTTTTTGGCGTCCGAACTAACCAAATGGTTTTCAACTTTTTATGACTGGTTTTTACTTCTGGGCACATTTAAATAGTTTTTCATCAAAAACACTTCAAAAACCACATTTCGTTTTTTGTCATTTGATAAAAACCATGTGAAACGGGATTAACTTAGCTAGCCATGGTTTTTACTTAAATGAAGTGGTTTTCGAGTCTTTTTGTGTGGGAATTGTTTTTGAATGAATTTAAATGGTTTTCCAATCAAAACATCATGAAAACCACCTTTCGGTTTTGTCTTTTGGTGAAAAACCACCCGTGTACGGTGTTCACTTGGTCAACCGTGGTTTACCTTAACGACGTGGTTTTCAACTTACAAAGCTTGTTTTGACATCAAAGT
This sequence comes from Cuscuta australis, assembly GCA_003260385.1. NCBI lineage: Eukaryota > Viridiplantae > Streptophyta > Magnoliopsida > Solanales > Convolvulaceae > Cuscuta > Cuscuta australis. The sequence continues at coordinate 2,773,360 of NQVE01000161.1, forward strand.
ACATTAAATAAGTGTTTTATATACTTAGTTTTTACTTTGGAGAACTTTGCATTTTTCGGTCGGGTTTCAGCGCCGATCAGCTAGGCCATGGTTCTGGGCTAGCCATCTACCCAGCGATGGTAGATTTCACCCATGCATGGGTAAGTAATCCCGGGATTCCAGAATCATGCCACCCAGCGATGGGAAGATCTTCCCATCGATGGGTAAGCAGTCCCTCAACGAAACTGATTTGTAGTACCATGCCAAACAGCGATGGGAAGTTCTACCCATCGCTGTTAAAGCCTTGGTGCAACATTACCACAAGGCAGAATGCCCTTACCCAGCGATGGGAAGCTTTACCCATCGATGGGAACCCAGCGATGGGAATGCTTAACCATTGATGGTTAGGCATGACCGTTGCGAGTCATTTAAGGCTGATTCTTTCCTTATTTGAAAGTCAACCTCCCACCCAGCGATGTGAAGCATCTACCCATCGATGGGTAGGTAACCGTTGGCTTCAAAACTGAAGGAAAATTGGCTTACCAGCGATGGGTAAGTTCCAAACATCGATGGGAAGCCAATATCCTGCAAATCCCAAATTTATTCAATCCCATAAATCAAGCCAATCACCCCTTTAATGTATTGGTCCGTTGGAGCCTATTTTGGCATTATAAAAAGGAGTGTTTGGGTCTGCTTTTCTCATCAATTCACTTCACTTTATTCATATTATCATTGCATCCAAACAACATTATTTTCCATAGCTTTCTAGAGCCAATTTGTGAAGTTTGAGTTGTTCTTGAGCGTATATAGTTTACTCAACATCTACTCTTAAAGAGAGTCTTGTTCTTGAGTGCTCTTAGTGTTGTAAACACGTTTAGGGAAGCTTGTTTTCCTTGATTGTATGAAGGAAAGGTATTTTTCCTTCGGGTTGAAGTCTTGGAGTGCGGTATCTCCGAGCAAGTGTTGTTGAGGCTCGTGGGACTCGAGTTCTCAGGTTGTAACGGTTTGTTAAGCACCCGTAAGCTTAACGGAAGTAGTGTAGCTCGAGAGAGTCTCTCGGGAGGCTGGATTAGCCACAAGTTGTGGTGAACCAGGGTAAAATTTGGTATGCCTCTTACTCTTCTCTTTACTTCTCTTTTAAGTTTTTTTATTCCTGCGATTTCTACGATCAAACGCTATTCACCCCCCTCTAGCGTTGGTCACTTATTCTAACAAAAAGAGGACAAAGAGAGTAGGATGGAGGTAGTACTTGTTCAATTACATCAAACATATTCAGATCAAACATAGAGAACATGCTCTAAGTAAATGTTTGTTTATGCGTATAAGTTTGACAAAACACCATAGAAGTTATTTTTAACTTATAATGTGTTTGTTGATGATGTGTTCTATAGTCTTATAATCTAACTTATAAACTGCTTATAATATTAAAAAAGACTAAGTAAATTAAACATACTTATTTTTAACTATTTTTTCGTTTTTCTGTTTTCGATAAATATATCACAATAATATCACTAATCTTTAATGAATACTTCTAAATGTCTTATATCTCACATAAGTGACATTACAACAAATCTTTATTAAACAATTTATAAATTAAAAAATTATTTATCATCAATAAGTCAATACGCTCTCAAACACATCCTAAATGTTTGTTAAAATGGTTTTTTCTAATTAAAGATGTTTATTTGATTTAAAATTGAAAAGAATTTTTTTATAAGTTTTAAATAATTCACGAATTATTTATAGTCAATGTATTTTTTTAATTTTACATTTAGTTGTACAGAAATGACTGTTCCGAGAATATACTTTAAATTTGGATGACTAAATTACCAAAATATTTCTCAATTAATCATCATTTGAGTAACATTATCTATGAAGGACTATTTTAGAAATAAATTTTAATTATAGAAAACCATGTAGGTAATTAAAATTTATCGATGACTGAGTTAGTAAAATACCTTAATACAAAGGATCATTTTAGAAATTTAATTTTTTTAATTTTTTTTTCAAAGGAAGAATAGTCAAATGGTGATCCTAAAATCCTAAATGCTGTATTCGCCACTTGGTGTTCAAAGTGAGAGTGGATAGGATGTTGAAAAAGGATTAAGCCCGCCGCTACGTGTCGGCGGAAGAGGCCGTGAACCGTCGTCATATGATTGCGTCATTCATCATCGGTGAATCGCTCGCTCGATCTCTCTCTCTCTCTCTTTATCGACTCCACAAAAATTCATCCAATTAATAATCTTTCTCACTCATCTCGTAGCGGCAGCAGGTAAAAATCCCCCCAGCTTCGGTTTCTTCCCCCTTTTGGGGGGAAACATATCGTCCAATCCCAAATCCCGATTTCAATTTTCCCTTTTTTTTTTCAAAATCTTGCGATAATTATGATTCTTGTCGTGATATCTGTGTCTGAATCGCTGCTGTTTGAGATTGCTTCTGTTACCCAAGCTCTTCCGTTTCCATTCCGCAAGAAAAATTTCGGCTTTATTTTTAGCAGTAATTTTTCTGGGTTTTCTTGAAAATGGGTTCCCAGAAGGTTTGGGGGCCCAGAAAATATGGGGTTATCGGTAATTGTTAAATGGAAGTATGGAACTTCAGTCATAATTATGGAGAATTTTGGGTCCTTTTTAATTCAAGGTATTAGCTGATGAAATTTATTTTGGGATTTCATACTTTCGTTTGATGACACTGATGACAACACTTTGTGGGTGTTTTTTTTATTTTGAAGGTCATGTAATATTAGTTGTAAAATGGATTTTAAAAAGCTGTTGTATTTTTTGTGGGATTTTATTGGATTTGTTGTATTTTTTTACTCTGGGTATTTACTTATTAAGGAAACTGGGATTTAGTTCTTGAAGTGGTTTGAAGACTATGTTACCAACACCAAAAGCTGCAAACCCGGTGGAAGCCAACCCACATAACATTGCTCAGCCTTCCAATGAGCCTTGGTGGAAAAGCAGTGCCGGCCTCAATTGCGTGATGCAGCAGCAGGTGGACGATGCCTCCGATTCATCTTCGTCTTCTTTGGAGCAATCTGTGGAAGATCAATCACAATCTGATGTGGGAGTCAATCACGAAGGAGATAACGCTAACGACAAATCAGAAAAGACTGCACCTTCAGGTCAAGGTATGCCTTCAGGATATCAGTATCTTTAAATTGAAGCTAAAGATTTGTTTGGCTCGTGTTTTTTTAAAATTACCAAGGTAATATGAGGTTGCTTTCATATTCGAAAACGAGGTAAAGTGATTACCCTAGGCTTCTTAGGTATTGTTATTTAATGCATGAAACACCGTTAATGAAATCTTCTCTTCGTGAGCCCAAACAGACGGAAAAACAAATAAATTCTTTTACATTCAATATATGATGGTCTCATCTTTTGTTTTTTTTTTTTGCTTCTTATTTTCTATGAAGTTTTTGGTAGTAAATGTAATAATGCATCAAGGGTCTAATGGAAATAGCCTCTCATCCCGGTTTTGTATAAATGAATGTTTATTACTTATGAGATCATCATTTCAAGGTTAGAAGGAAACAGGGAACAAGCAAATCAGCGAGTGGCATCACTCGTGCCTGGAGGAAGTGAGGAGCCCCTTGCGCAGCCGCCACAACAACTTGAACTTGTTGGACATTCAATTGTAAGTGAGTAGCTTTTTTCAAGAAATATTTGCACTTTTGGTTCTTCAAAGATTAGGTTTTTCCCGCAGTTGGTCATGGACATTCAGTCTGTGCACAATTATCGTTATATTGCGGCTATTTGTCTTTTCCGGCGAAAATAAACTGGAAGTCGTTTGGATAAGTGCCCAGAAGGTGCAAAAGTTATAATATAATTGGTAATGACGTGATAGTTTTGGGTCCAAATTTCAAAAGCTGAGATTAATTAGTAATTAATCATTTGTTTATTGGTTTTCAGGCTTGTGCTCCAACTCCATACCTTAACCCATATTTTGGGCAGATGGTAGCTGCTTATGGTCAACCCTTGGTATGTGAAGTTGCTTGACCCCTTACACTTTATTTACTTGATTGACTTTTTTCTCACCTTTTGAGCTGTATCATTGTTCAGACTTGTATCTTCTTAGGCCTTGTTTGGAAATTGCAGTTGGTTGTTTGTGTGGGTTGGTTTGAATGACTGGTTGAATAGGCTATTTTGATCGACGGGTTGTGTTAGTTGTTCATGAAAAAAGTGTTTGGCATGCCTAGCTGTTCACAGTTTCACACGGACGGATTCACCTACTTTCCAACTTTTCTAAAGGATTTGGGTTTAATGTACCAAAATAGGGATGTTTCTGAGAAGAAAAACGACACTTATTTAAAGAATCCGCGCAATATAAATGAAATCTATGCAGATTAAATCCCCCCTCCCAAAATATTCTTTCCCCTGCTTTTCAATTTATCCCATTTCTAAAAAGGACATGAATTGGAGAGTGGTGTTTAAGGAGGGCTTTTTAGTAAATTGATTGAAGAGTACAGAATTGTGGTCATCTTCAGGTACCTGCTCCTGAAATGGTGGATATGAGCCATATGAGGATGCCATTGCCACTTGAAATGACTCAAGAACCAGTTTACGTGAATGCCAAACAGTACCACGGAATCCTTCGCAGACGAGAGTCCCGTGCCAAAGCTGAACTTCAGAAGAAGCTTATCAAAGTTAGAAAGGTTTGTTTTTTCTTCCCCCCGGATACTTTTTGTCACATGCCCATTTCGTCCTTGTCTGTTTACAACCTTCTTCTTCAAATGCAGCCATATCTCCATGAATCCAGACACCAGCATGCTCTGAGGAGGGCTAGGGGGACTGGGGGCAGATTCGTCAAGAAGTCCGATTCCCCTGCCAACGCTTCTTCATCTAACCAGACGGGTTGCAGCGCGCCTCTCTCCCCCTGCTCCCTCTCTCCTCCACCATCATCTTCCCCGGAGGCGCCTCAGATTCAGTACGGGAGAGCCCTGAGTTGCGCCCGCGAATCAAAATACCGCGTGCATTCCACCAAGTCTTCAGGCGGCGGCTCAGCCCTCTAACCAGGTGGCGGCAAATCATTCCTGGCTTTTCAACAATCTTCTCTTTTGATCACAGTGAATTTAAATGGTGTTTGTGTACTATGATGAATGGCTGTGTGTTTTTTATTAGCTTAGCAAGTGTGTGTGTGTGTATATTCCCTCCATTCTGATTTAGCTCGCGACTTTTGTGATACAACAAAATTGGACGAATACGGACGTACTGTATGTCTACATTTATTCATTTTTCAATGTATCAAGAAGGTTATAATCGTTAGATAAAAAGGAATGGAATGAATATATATAGAGTAGATGGAGGCCATATGAAGTATATAGAGATGGTATATTTGATGCACTCCTTTGTAGTGTGTACTATATATATGAGTGGTGCTTTAGTCAAATTGATGATTCCTGACCCTCTTGGTAAAACTTCCAACCCACTCTTGATTTGAACATGATGTGCACTCCCGTCAATTATGCCTCATAATTTTAGTTAACGATCCAAATTTGTTTCCAAGATTAATTAAACTTGCGGGCTGCAATTGACAGGAGTGGGAGAATGAGTTCGGGTTAGGAGCAGTGGTGGATCCAGTCTGAAAGAATTGGGGGCCAATGCCCCCTACTAATATTTGGTGTTAAACTATTTCTCTTTTTTTGAAAAAATTTATATATTTGGGGTTGCATGCCCCCATCTAAATTGGGGTTGACCTCATCTACAATTATGTATTCCCAACAAAAATAATGGAACCTTATCTAATTTAGTTTTTTTAGATTAATTTTATTGAAGTAAAGTATATTTTATTGCATACTCTGTATACTTTATTGTTTGGAATAAAATTTTATATTACCTATTAAACAATATTTTACATTCAAAAAATATTTAAAATAAATTTATTATTTTGTTATTTTATACTGTCTATTTAAAAAAATCAGGGGCACTACTCCGGGATCTCTGATCAGTTGTGCACCTGTGCCCCCATCTATCCGAATTCCTGGATCCGCCACTGGTTAGGAGTGCATGGGGATTTATTCGGCAGAGCTATTAATTTTGCAAACGAGGCATGATAAGTTCTTAGTGTAATTCGGGCACGACAACTAATTTAGTGAGGGTAAAAGATATATGTTTTGATATTTCAAAATATTAGAATCTTTTATGGCTATGCATAGGGCTGTCAACGAATAACCGAAAATCCGATTACCGTCCGTATCTGAATCCGTTTAAAAAGAAATATCCGCATCCGTTTTAAACGGATTTTATCCATATCCGATTAAGGGTATCCGATTACTAAACGGATACGGATTTGGTAATTGTATATCTGATCCGTTTAACATCCGATCCGAATATGCATCCGTTTAAATAACCGTTTATCCAAATATCTGATCCGTTACATATAATTTTTCCTAATTTTTTATGTTTATATTTTGTTTCTCTATTGATATTTCAAAATATAAGAAATTTTTATATACAAAATAAATGTGTAGACACATAAAATATGTACAATCATATAAAAATATGTGTATATGTGTGTTGTGTATATCTTTTTATCATATGAAGTTATCGTAGAATATCATAAATCATGAAAATAAAGAAAATAATTATCCCATACCAAATGATAGTTGATTTAATAATAGTTTGAATTTAACCTAATTTAAAATTAAAGTATTGTTTAATTTGATTTTAAAAATTGGAAACGGATACGGATATATCCGATATCCGACGGATGCAGATACGGTTTTCATTTTCAGTATCCGTCAGGATCCGTATCCGAATTCGATATCTGACAAAAATAAACGGATACGGATTTGGTAATGGCACATCCAATCCGATTAATATCCGTTTACACCCCAAGCTATGCATGACTTCTTGACAGCCAAACTTCATAATAGAAACATCAAGTCTTAAATTATTTTTATAGTACTATTTTTTTCAAACTCGATAATGAGTTCTTTGTCTTCAAAAGCAAAGTCAAAGATTGATCATATAATTCATAAAAAATTAATAAAAAATAATATTTCTGAAGGAAATTTATACAAAAAATATAAATACAAAAGCTATTAATTAAAAAAATATTCTTCTCATTCACATTAATTGAAAAAATTAATACAGAAAATATTAATAAAAATAAGTTTTGTTCTCGCCCACTTTAAATTTAAAAAAAAATTAATACACAAAATATTGATGAAAATTAATAATTCTTCACCAAGAATTAATCCAAAAATAATAATACGAACAAAAAACATTGGAAATCTTGTACTCCCTCTGTTCCTTTAAACCCTTCCACTTTTGACTTTTGGCAAAAATAAGGAAAGTGTAATTTTGGTTCACTTTCCAATTTTGCCCCTGATGTGATGGATAAAAGTAAGATGTGATAGTTTGGTTATTAGTGAAAAAGTATAATCCGATAGGTATGGTATGAAAAAGTAAGAGTAAAAGTAGTTTTTTAATAGAAAGTGGAAGTGTTTTAGGGAATTCAAAAAAACGAAAGGGGAAGGGTTTTGTGGAACGAATGGAGTAGTAATTTTGAATGGAAAACTTTATGTAAACATTTATCGATTCTACTTTCTTTAAAAAAACAAAATCAATCAAGCATGCAAGCGTAGGTCAGAGGGCTAGTACGTACTATCAATTATGCGAACGGAGGACTCTAGGTTTTCTAATTGAAACCGGTAGCATCGGATGACACTCTCAACGAGTGTCATTTGAATTTCACCATAAATTTAATACACTGTACAATTTTTTGATTTTGAAATGTATTAAAAGGAAAAATGGTAAATAATTTTAAAAATATATATAAAATTTTGTTTTTAAAATGTGAAAAAAGTTTATATAACTATGTAGGTTGAAAAAGTATTTAACTCCTTCGGTGCCAAAAAGAATTGTACGGTTTGATTTATGTTCGTCCAACAACTATACGAAAACGAAGTAAAATCTCAAGTTTTTTTGATTCATTTTATTTAAAGATAAGTATATAAATAAAAAATAAAACTTACATATTTAAAAAAAAGTATCAAATGTTTTACAAAATAAGAGATAACAAGAATATTTTATTTCGTCAAATAGTCAATGAAAACACACAAATAAATAAAAGTTTCCGTAATTTTTGAATAGTAAAATATGTAAATCATTTAGGGACGGAGGGATTAATATAAATGTAACACAGTTTTGATGTTTCAAATTTTGTAATATTTATTGATTTAAAATTATATTTATCAATGACCAAAGTGTTTAGCAACTGACCAAATAAATCAAATTCTAAACATTTTTTTTTGAACAAAAGTAATATATCTCAAAATAATGAGATGCATATTCTTAGAAACTTTAAAAAAAAGTTTAATACACAAGTAATACACCGTAGTGAGTAAATGTAAACTATTTAAATTAATGTTAACTAATTACAGTTCCGCATTTTTCTCCGGCGTCGTCGGCAGGTTCTTCGGGTGGGACCCAGAACCCGCCGCTCGCATCAGTTCCGACGTGGCCATGCACGCTTTCGAAACTGTTGCGAGCGGGCGGTGGACTTACGGGATGCACATTAATGTCGAAATCGAGACTCTCGGCGGAGCGTTTGGGGAAGAGTTGCCGCCGGAGAGCGGTGTCGTCGAGGAGGAGGACGAGGAGCTTCTGAGGAAAGAGTCCGGCGGCGGCGGCTGCGGTGACGCTGCGTGCGCCTTCTGTTTTGATGAATTATATGGCGTCGCCGTCGGTGTTTGATTGTCCGCGGCGGCGGACGGGACAAGAACTGCATGCATGCCTTAATTCATTAGTTTTCGCGGCGGCGGAAACATAACCTTCATTTTTTTGAGATTTTTTTTCAGTATTTATCTTCTTCTTTTTTTTACTTTAAATGTGTTTTCTTGATTTGTAGGAATTTACCACGTTGCATCAATGTGAGCATGAAGTAAATGTTGAAGAAAATGTTGTTTCATTTAATTTGTTTGCGGGATTTACCACAAATAATCAAATAGATTGTTATGAATTGTAGACTATGTAGGATATTTAAATACATTTAATATTATTATTATTATTATTATTATTATTATTATCATCATCTAGCTTTTATTAGGTGAACGAAATTATAAACTCATTAATGTTTCTTTATAGTTCTTTGACTTCTTTCCATCGTCGTTTTTATTGAATCGTTATATAGGTTTCTATTCTAATAAGGGTTAGCTAAGGTTCTTTCTTTTTTTATATAAATTAAGATGTGATCTCTTTTAAAGAATTAATCAATAAACAATATATATAGATTTTCTACTTTGATTAACATTACCATAATATTATCAAGTATTAAATTGTAATTGAATCCATATCACTTAAAAATGACCTTTTTTTTAATAACAAGTAATCTTTCATTCTTACTTCTTCATACTAGAAAAAAAACTCCAGTATCATAATTAAGAGGCTATGAGCCTAAGACAAAAGTATAACCAAGAAATTACCCCTATCACGTATGGAGTAGCATATCATTTTTTTAATAATAAATTATAACTTCCTTCGATCTCCATTTACAGTGTCTGTTTAATATTCACAGAGTTAAACTTTATTCATTTTTTTCTCTATTTTTGTTACTAATTTGATAAAATAAAGTACTATTGTCACTACTAGTTTTGAACAAAAAAAATTTGATGTAGTATTTTAATATGTAATTTTTATTTTTTAACTCTATACTATTTATCGTATAAAATGATTTGAAAATAGTTTTAGTCAAATATCGTAAACCGAAACAGACACTATAAATTGGGACGGAGAGAGTAGATACTATACCTATTTTTAAGTGTTACATACTACATGCATCTATGAGGCTGAGGGATATTACTAATAATTCAAAGGAAAGCAGATGGCAAAAAACCTCATTTGAATCGATTTTTTATGTAATCGATTCAAATGAGGCAATCCATTTGCTCGTTTTTGGAGTAGTGTGAGCGCCATGTCACCCATCTTAAACTTGCTCCAAGCCTAGCTAGCATACTTTGGAGTTTTATTACTCTCTCCATCATTATTTAAATATTTGTTTTGGTTTATTAAGTTTGACTGAAATTATTTTTAAATAATTTTATATGAAAAATGGTATCGAATTAAAAAAGTAAAGTTACATATTAGAAATCTAGATCAAAAGATGTACTCGGAATACAAAACTAGTAGTGACCTGACTATACTATTTTATCAAATCATTAACAAAAATTGGGACATAAAGTGAATGAAGTGTGAATTTATAAATAGTGAACAAACAACTTAATTTAAGACGAAGGAAGTTTATAAATTTCATTTTTTTGTTGCTTCGTAATTCGAACCACGATGTTTTTAGTTATGGGACGGAAGAAGGAGTAGTTTTTAAGTGTGTAATTTTTATGAAATATTATTTAATTTATATCAATTTTAAATAGTTTGAGTAAAATATTGTAAATTGCAATAAGAAGATAATTTTTTAATAGAAGAAACATTATATACAAAGTATGGAGTAACTAATAATATAATTAATCAAAGAAAGTATTTCAAATTTTGACGCTGAAATTGTGAATTGAAAGACCTTCCTCGCACGAATGAAGTATATGAACATAAATAAATAAATTGAGTAAACTATCATAAACCGCAATGAAACAACATTTTTTGGACTGAAGAGCATTTCTTTATCAAATACTCCGTAATTAACAAAACTAAGAAGAAAGTACTACTTCCGTCTTTGATTATTTGTCGAATTTCATCAGAAAGAAAGTACTTCTTCCGTTCCAGGGTATTCGTCCAGTTTGACTTTTTCAAGTCAAATTGGACAAATTTAAGTTTCAATTAAATAAAAATCATAATCTATTTTAACATAAAAATGACTTTATTAGATTTATCGTATTGAGAAATTTCAAAATTGTATTTCATTATGCTAATATGCAATATAAACTGAGAGTAATTGGAGTTCAAAGTTTGTCCAGTTTGACTCGAAAAAATCAAACTGGACAAATGCACTGAGACGAAGGTAGTACTAGTTATTGATATAGGAATATCTTTACTAGATTTATCTTGTAAATTATTTTCATAATAATATTTTATTTGACTAATACTCCCTCCGTCCCAAAAAGAATGGGACGGTTTGACTTTTTGGAAAATTAAGGGAGGGATATTTTGGTATTGTTTTTCCAAAAATACCCTTGATGTGATGGGTAAAAGTACGATGTGATGGATAAATTATTAGAAAAAAGGTATGATGTGATAGGTAGAGTATGAAAAAGTAAGGGTTAAAAGTAGTTTTTTAATAGAAATGTAACGAACTTTACGGGACGCAGTTTTTTCTAAACGTAACAAACTTTTTGGGACGGGGGAGTATATCTTATACGGAGTAATATTTATTTAATTATAAATCAAATCTTGATTATATAATTAAATTTGGATAAACACCTCACTCACACACACACGGTTGAAGAGAAATAGATAAATTAAATGCTAAAAGTCTTAATTACCAAATATGTATCCTTTCCTATTGAAGTTTGGATTTAGGAAACTAATTAATTTCAACATTTTGTTTATCTCTCCTAATTTAACCCTATATATATATGTAACTATGTAAGTACCTAATTCATACGCAGTAAAAAAAATCTCACAAATATGGAAACTTTTGCGAGAGCGGTCAAATACGTCCGCCTTTTCAAACCCGACCCCACCCGCGGCTGCATCGCCGTCACAACCACCGACAAGCTCTCCACCGCCTCCGCTGGTTTCCCGGAATCCTCCGTCACCGCGGCGGTGCACAGGTTTCCCGCCGTTTACTTCAATCCCCTGCTCGAGTTCCGCTCCCGGGAGAGCGCGTCCGCCTTCTTCGCCGCCGTTGTCGGCGGGCTGATGGGCTGGGATCGGGGATCCGCCGCGCACATCACCGCCAGCATGGCGGCGCACGCCTTCGAGACCGTCGCGAGCGGGCGGTGGACCTACGGGGTGCACGTCAACGTCGAATTGGAGACGCTCGGCGTGTTCGAGGAACACTTGCCGGGATTCTTGGAGAGCGGGCTGGTCGACGAACGGGGCAGGGAGATTCTGAGGAAGGGGATGCCGGAGGCGGAGATTTCTATGCTGAGGAAAGAGCTCGGCGGCGGCAAAGGCGGCGGGACGTGCGCCATCTGTCTGGAGGATTTCTGCGGCGGCGCGGTGACCACGCCGGTGTCTCCCTGTTCTCACAGGTTTCACAACAGCTGTATTTCGACTTGGCTGAGGAAAAACAGAGCATGTCCCATGTGCAGGGCAAGATGCACCGTTGGTGTCTGATGAGTGTCCGCGGCTGCGGCGGCGGAAGTTTGGTCGAACATAACATCGGAATCTTTAATTCTTCTTCTGCGAGGAATTCTTTTCTTCTTCTTCTTCTGAATTTTACTGAGTTTAAAAAGATTATCTTTGATTTGTAGGGATTAATTAACCACGTTGAACCAATTCTTGAAATAGAAATATTACACATTTAGTTAAGTCTCTATCAATATTTTGTGATTGAGTAGAAAATATTAATTATGAGTTTTTTTTGTTAATGTGTTTTAATGTGTTCGAATTCGAATAATAATTTTATGTTTTAATCCTATTTGGCATAAATTCTACTTTTAATTTCTTTAATTTCTTATGGGATAGATATTAGGGTCTGGATTTAGGAAACAAAACCATACATTATTATTTAAAGAGGAAAAACTTTGGGTTTAGCCCATTGCATGAGTGCATGAGAAATTGTTTTTAAAGATTTACCTATTGAGTAAGAGAATTCATTGATTGAAGAGAAATAGTCAACTAGCTAGGGCTTGAACTTACTTGGTGTAGTAAATGTATAGTGTTTCATCGGTCCCACAAATACTTTCTAGTTTTGATAGATAAAAGATTTAAGGAGAGTATATTTTGATATTGACTTTTCAAAAATGTGATTGAATGTGATGCGTAGATTTATACGGAGTAATAAAAAATATGATATGATATTGATATGTAGGTTACGAATTATTAGAAGTAAAAGTAACTTTTTAATAGAAATAAGAAAGATATTTTGAGACGATTGAAAAAAGAAAGAATAATGGTTTTGTGGGATAGAGGGAGTATAACTTTCTACTCCCTCCGTTCCACAAAATACTTTCGTTTTAATTTTTTGCGCAGCCCATAAAATATTTCTATCCCACCTAAAATGTCTAAAATACCCCTAAAACAACTTCTACCCGCAATAAACTACATAGTGAGGTATATTTTAGATATTTTAGGTGGAAGTAAAACGTTTAATGAGGTGCGCAAAAATTTAGGGCGGAAGGGTTTAAGGAACGGAGGGAGTATGTTTTATGCTAAAATAAGAATTATAATGTCAAGTATATCAACATATATTCTCCGTATATATTACAATCAATTCAAATGTTGCTCTCTAATATACAATGTCAAAATGTGTAGTTTATCACAACGCAGTTTTCATGTGTTTTGTGATAAAATATTACTCCCTCCGTTCCACAAAACCTTTTCGATTTTGACTTTGGAGAAAAATAAGGAAAATGTAATTTTGGTTGAGTTTCCAATTTTGCCTCTGATGTGATGGAAAAAAATAAGATGAGATAATTTGGTTATTAGTGAAAAAGTATGATGTGATAGGTAGGGTATGAAAAAGTAGGGGTAAAATTGGTTTTTTAATAGAAAGTGAAAGTGTTTTGTGAAAGCAAAAAAAACGAAAGAGGAAGGGTTTTGTGGAACGGAGGGAGTATAGTTTTGTGAAAATAGATTTCTTTTGCCTTTATGTGGGAAACATATGCTCCATTCGTCCCAAATTATATTGTCTGTTTTGGTTTATAATGTTTGACTGGTATTCTTTTTCAAATTATTTTATATAAAAAATAAGGTATAATTAAAAATAAAAATTTATATTAAAATGCTACATCAAAAGATCTTCAAAACTAGTGGTGACATGAATATTTTATTTTATTAAATGATTAAAAAAATAAAGAGAAAAAATGAATAAAATTTGACCTTGTACATAGTAAATATATAATTTAATTTGAGACATGGGAGATATATAAATAAATACTCTTATATAAGGGAGAATATTGACGAACTTATTAAAAGAATTGTCATGGGGATAGCAGATAAAAACTTAGGCCAATATATTCATTATATTCATGTCTCAAAAAAATTGTGAAATTGTCACAGTTTGATTTTCTTGTGAAATTGTGGCATTGTTTGATCACGAATTAAATATAATTTAAAATAATTAAATATTATAAAAATTTGATATTTCAAAATTATCTTTTAAAATAAATCAAATTTTACTAAATTTATACTCCATTATAATAAAATACTCCCTCCGTCCTATAATGATCTTCCCGGTTCGCAAAACGAAAAAAAATCCCAAGTTTTTTCAATCTATTTTATTTAAATATTGGTATAGAAATAAAAAATAAAACATACACATTTAAAAACTACATCAAAAGTTCAACAAAACAAGTGGTGACAAAAATATTTTATTTTATCATATAGGCCATGAAAAAATACAAATAAATATAAATTTCCGTGAAGTTGGAATAATGGTTTGGGAAGATCATTATAGGACGGAGGGAGTATATTTTTTTCATAATTTGTGGTCAAAGGATACCAGAATTTAACCAAAAAAATCAAACTATGGCGATCTTTTAGGGACGCGGGAGTATAACATATACTTTGACCCCTTTGCCTCTGAATAAAATTATACTCCGTACACGAGAATCAATTTAGATTAAAATTATTCTTAATCCAATTTATTTCAATATTGGTATTGATTTTTAAAAAATAAATGTACACATTTAAAACTACATAAATTATAGTAACCTGTTTTTCTTCTTTTTACAAGTTATTTTTTTTCAAGAAATACTATGTAACTAGTGTTAACCCCGTGCTTCGCACGAGCTCGTATACATTCTAAATTTTTGACATTTTATAAATTTAATTCTATTTATTTTAATTTCCTAATAGTGACATAATATGTGTTAGATGAATATTTTTTTTAACTCTAAGATATATCTTTTTTCAAATAATATAATTTAAATATAGATGTACATACACTAAAAAATCTATAAGTATTTTCTTTAAAAGTAGTAAAAGAGAAATGATTTATTGTTTTTAAAAATCATATAAATTAAAAATTTATTTTTCAAAACATTCATAAACATAAATTTTTTTATTGCTATAATTTAATTATATAAACAAAATATATTTTAAACTGGTGGAATATATATTGGTATATTTATTTAAAAACAAAAATTTCATACAAAACTAATGGCCATTATTGAATGAAGTACCAATGGAAATAGTTTTAATTAATAAAACATTATAATAAAAAATAGACTAATTAAATAATGATACATCATTAGAGAATGTATTTGTGGCAATATATATGTATTATATATATATATATATATATATATATATATATATATATATATATATATATATATATATATATATATATATATATATAATATATATATATATATATATATATATATATATATATATATATATATATATATATATATATATATATATATAATATATATATATATATATATATATATATATATATATATATATATATATATATATATATATATATATATATATATAATACGAAGTATATTTTACAATGATGATATATATGTTTATAAAACCGTTAAAAATCACATTTTTTATACAAAGTATAATTATAATAATGTTTTTTAATACTAAAATATAATATTTATTGAATGTAATATAATAAAATGTGTTAAAAGATTTTTTAAATAATTAAATGGACTAATGAAATTCATCCATCTCGCTCGCTAATGAATGCACATGTGGCATGCCACATGTCAACACTCCAAGAAATAAACCTTGCTTTACATATATACTAGTATTTTGACCCGTGCGATGCACGGGATCGAAAGAAATTTTTGTCGATTCAAAAAATATTTTTAGGATTAAAGAAAATATATTTCTAACATGATTTTTTAATATTGTACACATTAGCATTAAAGTAGAATAAATATAATAACAATTAACATTTTGTGATGAAATTCTTATACATGAAATTGAAAGAGTACATGACAAAGTGCTTCTAATGTTTCATGCCACCTATAGTTCACTGGGATTTCGGCAAAAGTATCACTAATAGTCGCTTTATTTTCACCAGACAAAACATAAGCACTAACTCTTCATTTATCAAAGGCTATTTTTTGTGTCTTATCTTATTTTGGTCAAATAAAGTTGTGCGGCCAAGTTTATTAAAGCTTGTGAAACCTTACCTAAGACCCAAACTGAAATTCAAAAACTCTCCATTAAAGGAAATAATAAATGCAGGGAGGATTTGTCACCTTAGAAGGCAAAACTTGATGAACCTTTGAAATTTGGTTCATGGCTCCCTGACCTATTAAAAATCTTGATTTACAACCTAACAACTCTCTCAAGCCTACAAAAGTTTGCAATGAATGGGTAAAGGGATCATGCATTCATGTCCTTCCCTCTATACATTTAGTAGGTATTATCCTGAACAATCTTGTAATTGTCATATAATAGCTTCTAATTTTCGATGTTCTTGAAATCATGGTGAGAGCCCATTTTGGAAGAGTAAATTTGGCTAAACTCGAGGCTAATATCAATGGAGTAGGTGAAATTGTATTCAAGTAACAATAAAAGTAGACAAATTAGCTAGCTCCACATGTTATACATTATTTCACTTTTATGTGTAAATATTGTAGTAATAAAAAAATAATCAATCATGCATAAGAGTCATAATATTATAGAAAAAGACAAATTGTTGTTGATACCATATAGTAGGGTTAAACATTTTTCATATTTTCCAGCAAATAAAAGAACAAACTACCTTCATATAAAATGCTACAAAAACAAAAAAAATACAAAAAGTATGTGATTAATAATTACCATAAAAAACACCTAGCCTTCACACTAAGGGGTTGTATTGAGCTTCAAGAAGGTACAAAAGAAAGCTCATCTTTCCCCATATTAGGACAAATAATAAAAAAGGTGAATTAACATTGGCGTTGTGTTGTCTGTAAAATGGGCGCAATGTAGAGAAAGAGTAGAGAAAATAGTCTAAAACAAACTAACATTTTAAAGAAATGCCCATACATTGTTCTAGAGTTTCTATTGAAAAAAAGAGTTGCTTTAGGATTGTGTAATTTGTTCCAAATAAACCTCGATGAGAGAAGTCACACCATGGAACACACACTTATCAAAAGAAGTGTACCTATGCAATTGAACTATAACTGATTTAGGTAATCATGATCGCCAGCTAGGATATTTCCCTAATTATTTGCCTTAAAAAGAGAAGAACGCATGAGAAAGTCAATCTTCCTCGTTTGATTTGTTGAGCTAGCTCTGCAGTAATGGCTATAAAGGAAAAACTGCATATGAAGAATAAGGGGAATAAGTGTCCACATATACCATGATTTAAAAAAGAAAAAAGAAATAAAGAGGAGATTGGTTATAAGTGAATGAGTCCACATAATTAGTATATGTATGCGCACAATTGCAAGGATTTCTCTAATGGCTGGATGTATACCAGAACCATGCGATATAGACTGCATATTGAATAAATTCTAGTTTTAAGTCCAAACCAACGGAAGATCAACATTAGAAAGATGATAGAATTGGCTCATAAATGACAATATAAAGAAAAAGGCAAAGATAAATTTTACCTACGTATCATAAAATTACTGGTAAGAAAAAGTTAGAAAGGTGATAATGGTACTTAAGAAAAGAAATAAATTATATTTTCAAATCACCTACTGCGAACCTTATTATTTTCTCAATAAGTCTTACCAGACTTCTTCAAACTATTTCATTGAGATAGTAATTTCCTACACAATCTAAAAAAAAGACCATCAATTAATGAATGATTACAAAAGTATTTACAGTAAAATACCATCAATACCATTGTGTATTTAGTGAATACCATTAAACCTGTATAGTCAGGCATAGACTATATTCAAATTCAAGGAATGCATATAAAAAACTTTTCCCAGTTGATTAAGATTAAGACCAGATTCATTCTTAAACACGTATCTATTGTGTATTGTGTGTCACGGAATCGCAGAACACGCAAAGAGAAGGAGAAATGTGCAAACAAAGTGAATTCAATTGTGGAGCAAATTTAATTTTCAAATAGTAAACTTGAATTTCTTTTTCAATATTTACTTCACTTCAAAGATGAAAATTTCATCAAGCATGGAACATCGGTAATCATATACATTAAAAGAAAATAAAATGATCAATAGAGAAACAAAAAATGGTGGTAAATTAATGATAGGTAGAACTAAATAGTTGGGAAAAAGATAATGAAACAAAAGGATATGGTGACCACCTAAGCAATGTTTACGAAAGGTTCATGTCATCAATACATTGCAGATATCAAAACATTTTCCACACAAACAATCCAACACCAATGCATTTTTTTACCTCAATTATAAGAGAAGAATCTGACCAAAAGAGTAGATTCACAATGTAATACTCATAGAGAACATTAAAAACTAAAATGCTGAAACTATAAAGTAATTGATACTTCTAATCATTTGGTAATAAACAATATTATCTCAATAGGAAAATGAATAAATATATGTATAGAAGTAACTAAAGTGTGAAAATAAACTCTAAAGAATGATGATTAACATATAAATCTTCAAACATATTTAACAAATGAAAGAAATCTGGAATGGAGTTTTTGATTAGGAATGTGAACGACATATGTTTATAAATCTATTCACTAATGATCAAAATATATTAAAAAATTGTTTCATAACTGGATTGTTGAAGCATCAAAGATGGAGATTAGAAAAAAAATACCTAAGGATGCTCGATGTAATGAACTCCGCGATGCTTGACTCTCGCACTCCATCTCTTATCTGATGACAACCAACTGGTTGAGAATCCTTGTTCGAAGCCTAAATTGGGACCATTTGGATGACTGGAGATGAGAATTTCAGCAAATTTCCTCAATTTAAGAAGGAAACAGATTTGATAACACAATTGTGGCAGATATCATGCGCTGGCATCGGAAAAGGAAACAAAATGGTGAAAAAATCAATGATAGGCAGAATTAAATTGATGAGATAATATAATGAAAAAAGGGAAATGGTGAGCAATTGAACAATGTCTACGAAATGTCAATGCCGTCAATACGATGTAGATACAGGAACAATTTCCACTCAAATAATCCAACATCTATGCATAAAATTTCTTTTACCTCAATTATAGGAGATTGGTCTCACAAAAAAAGTAGATTCACAATATAATACTCATAAAGAACATAAGAACTTAAAATGCTGAATACCTCTAGTCATACGAATATATACAATATTGAATTAAAGGTGCGCTAAATCATAAAAACAGATCTAAAGAACGATGATTAACATACACATCTTTGAACATATGTAACCAATGATTGAAATCTGGAATGGTGTTTCCGGTCTGGAATGGGAACGACATATGTTTATAAATCTATTCAATAATGATCAATATATATTAAAAAATTGTTTCATAACTGGATTGCTAAGCATAAAAAATGGAGATTAAAAAGAAATACCTGAGGATGCCTGATGTAGTGAACTCCACGATGATTGGCTTCTGCACACCATCTCCGATTTGACGGCCGCCAATTGGTCGAGAATCCTTGTTCAAAGCTTTAATTGGGACAATTTGGATGATCCGAGATGAAAATTTCAGTAAATTAACTCAATTCAAGAAGGAAACAAATATGATAGAACAGTTGTCTAAATCATGCACTGGCATCGAAGAAAGAAACAAATCTGGGAACGAAAAAGGAAACAACTCTGCAAAAGAAGAAGCAAATTTTAGGAATTTGAGGGCGAGGATTGGAAATATTACGAACGAAGAAGGAAGGTCATTGGACATCGTTGAAGAAGAAGAAGAAGGAAATTAGCTAAATCGTCGGGAACAAAGAAGGAAAATTTCCGTCAAGATTGCTGGACATCGCGTGAATAGAGTAAGAAATTAAAGCCAGGTCAAACCAAATTAAAAACTTTTGGGTGCTACCACATCCACATGGCACCACATGACATGGCATGCTGATTTGGTTTAAAAAATGCCATGTAGACGTGCCAAATGTCAACATTCTGAAAGTTTAACTCCCAAATAATATATATAAAGGATATATATATAGGATAAATGGAACATGGAGCATCAATTTTTTGAATGCTATTGACTTTATTAAATACTCCCTCCGTCTCAGAATATTTGTTCACTTTCATTTTTACACATCATCCAATGCACTTCTTTAATCCATTTTATCTTGTAATTTGTATATTAAAAAATTATAGAAATTATATATTAATAATCTATATGTTAAGACAAATCAAACAAGATCACACATGACTATATTTAGGCTTACACATTGAGAAAATTTGATGAGTCAAAGTGCTTAGATGAACAGTTCCAAAAGTCAAAAGTGGACAAAAACTGGGGGGCGGATGAAGTACAATATAGTATTAGTTCTTAGGGCACTGGGTATACTCCTAACCCCGACCGGCGTTACGGAGCTTTTCACGCCCGACCGGCGTTAAATACCGCCCCTGCGGCGTTACCCGGGCGTCACCCAGCACGCGTCAAAGTAATACGTTGATTCCCCTCCCCTTAACGGCTAATTTAGCCGTTGAAACCCAAAAAAAAGAAAAATTAAATTATTTTTTTTTTATAAATCTCAAACTCCCCCCTCCCACTCTCACACCTTCAATCTTCAATCTTCTTCACATTCTTCAATTCTCCAACTCTCTTTTGAACATGAATCCTTCCGGCTTCTTCCCCGATGATCTCGAGCCTCACGAGTCCGCGATGTGGTATTTCCAACAATACGGGAATCATCCGCGATGTTCGAGACGCAACAATCGGGGTACGTCGAGCGAGTTTCGGTTCCGGAGACTCAACTAGGACCATCCGGCTCCAAAAAAAGTACATGCCGAAAAAGCCACAAAGCAAAAGGCATGATTACCGAGGCGGCACGGTCAATCCAAAAGTGGACATCAGAGGAAGAGTGCTTATTGGCGTCGGCTTGGGTTGACGTCTCCGAGCATCCTATCGTTGGTAAAAATTATATTTTTTTCTAATATATTTATGTTTTTATTTATATAAAATTATATTTAATCGTGTCATAAAAAAAATCGTGTTATATTTTTTTAAAGGTTCGGAGAAAACGAAGGATGCGATGTGGTATCGTATCGAGGAGTAGTTCTTCACGGCGATGAACAAGGACGGCTCCTACCGTACCCGGGACCAACTCACTTCCAAATGGAGCCACATCAATCGTAAAGTCCGAAAGTTTACCGGAGTTTACGAGGAATGCGCCCGGTCCCGGAGGAGCGGGACGAACGACGCCGATGTTCTCCGGCTTGCCACGAACTGGTATCAAGATGACGGGCACCAAGGCAAGGTGCCCATCGATCTTTGGAGGATTTTGAGCCGTTCCCCGAAGTGGCAACAACTCAACAATCCCGACAGCGGATCGTCAAAGAAAAAATCCACCGTCGACGCCGAGGTTGAGGTCGACGACACTATCGGTTCATCCGGACAAATGCCTCCCTTCAACGTTGTGGATTCTGATGACGATGACCCCATTCCACGGCCGATCAGAAGAAAGAAGGAAAAATCCATTGCCTCGAATTCTGGAGGGTCTGGCTCTGTTTCCGTTTCTTCTCGCGATGATATCGGTCGGGCAATGGTTGAACAACTTCAGGTGTTCAATCTTCGAGAAGAAGAGAGGATGAAGCGAAAGGAGCAGGAGGATGAGATCAAAATCATGGAAATTGACCTTTCTACGTTATCAGGTTTCAAACGGATGATCTATAAGCAAAGACAAAGAAAGATCAAGGCAAAATATAATTTACCTTAGTTTTTTTTATTAATGTATCTTTTTATTATTGTCTTTTTTTAATTTAATGAATATAATTTTTTAAATTTTAAATTATTGTCGTTTCAATTTCTATAAATTTAATGAATGTATTTTTTTATTCGTGTTTCAATATAATTAAATAATAAATTAGTTACATTTTATTAATTTAGTTTTAGAAGATGTATATTTAAAAATGTAAAAAATGAAGGTTTGAAGCTCCAGTTTGAAGCCGCGGGGCTTCAAACCCATTTCTAGTGAATCTGTGGGTTGAGTTAAAGCTAACGTGACAGAGAGAGAAATTTTGAAGCCCCGATTTGAAGCCCTTCAAGAGTATTTCCAGTGCTCTTATTTCTCAATCTAATGATACCTAAAGAGTAAATGCTTTAACCTTTGTAGGATATTGAAGCTAGATAAACTTTCTCATAAATCTTAGAGAGTTTTTTCATGCTACTCAAGTCAAGGAAAAAACTTAGAGCACGGGCAATATGACAAGGCAAAAAATGGAATGTCACACGTTGACGTGGAACATTTCAATCAATAAAAAACAGTCAAGTCATCGTGTGGCAAGAGCGTGGAGTGACATGCATTGCAGTGGCAAGTCATTATCTTTGTCACTTTTTTACATTTTTATGCATTTAATTATTAAAATTTATTTTATTTAATATTTTCATAAAAATAATTCTACTTTGTTTATACACTCTACATTCCCAAAAATATCGTAGTTATTATTTTAGATTTTTGATAACATTTTTTATCCTTCCCTTTTTCATGGTATATTTAATAAAATAAATTATTATTGTCGTTGCTTATTTTGTAAAAATTTTGAAATGGTGAAAAGTTAAATTGAAAAAATTATTATTATTGTTGCATTGGCTGAATGGAGTATAAAATTACTCCATCGTCCCCAAAAACTATCCTGTTTCGAACAACTTGTAAAAGATTATCCCTTTTAAATTGTTATTATTTGCAAATTAACAAGAAAATAAAGAGTATAAATTATATATTTTATCCAAAGTTTTTTAAAACAATTGTCAAAAAAATATTTTATTTTATCAATTGAACCATGAAAAAATATACGCAAACAAAAGTTATTTTAACGCCAAAATATACCAATTTTTAGGTATAATGCCTTCAAAAAATGTTTCTTTCTATTTGTCAAAACAAATCACGAAAAAGAAAAAAAGAAAAGAAAAGCAATAGTTTGCCTCACATATGCCATAGAAATCAAGTGACACGACAATTGTATGCAATGCCTAGCAAGACAAAAATATGATGTGGCAAGGGCGTGAGAGGCAAACATCTCGCCACTGCCACTACTCTTAAAGATTAACAACTTTAGTTTTTGTACAACACACAAAAGGTTATAACTACTACCTTCGTCCCTGAGTATTTATCACTTTCGACTTTTTCGGTCAATCATTTCAACTTTGGATCAATAATTTAATGAAATATATATTATACATTAATTAGATGAAATAATATTATATAAATGTTAGATATAATAAATCTAATAAAACTATTTTTTTATCAATATCTAATATTATTTTTATTTAATTTAAGGTCAAAATTTATCAATTTTAACTGAAAAAGTCAAAAGTAAACAAATACTCAGAGATAGAGTAAGTATGATACTAGTATAGTATTTGGTTCAAGGAAAATGAATGAGAAATGAAAAAGAAAATGAGACCGAAAACAATGTTTTTTACTTCATCCGTTCTCATTTTGATTACAAATTTTTTTCTTCTTTCGATCACTTTTGTTTATTTACGTAATCTCATTAGGTATTTGATAAAATAAAATATTATTGTCACCTCTTGTTATGTGGAAATTTTTAACGTAGTTTTTTAATATGTAATTTTTATTTCTCATTGGTATATCAATTTATAAATAAAAAAATTTAAAAAATAAGAAATTTTTCTTCATAAACTCAATTTGTAATCAAATTGGGAAAAAAGTGAAACAAAAAGATAGATTGTACAAAGCATATATTACTCCGTAATTTTTATTTTGGAGTGACGTGGTGAGAAATTGTAACATTGAACTACTTCATTTCGTATCCATGACTTGGGCCGTTGGGGGATATGGGATTGTTGGGCTGATGCAAATGTTTTGGGGTTTCACTTTGGGCTCGGTCCAGCATCATGATCCGACTACTCGTTAAGTTGTAGGTCATTTTTCCTTCTTTTCTTATTTCCTCTAAGGCCCCATTTGGTACACGGAATTCTAACTATGGAATTGGAATTGGGGACTTCAATTCCAATTCTGGTGTTTGGTAGCACAAAAATTATGTAGATTTGGAATTGATAGTGCAAAAAAATGAATTGGAATTGGCAGAATTCAATTCTATGGAATTGAATCCCATGAAATTTCAATTCCAATTCAATTCCAATTCCATCAATTCCGTATACCAAACGGACCCTAAATATTTATGAAAGTAATATAGTATTACCATCTCTTGTTTAATAAAATTAGATGTGATTTTTCAATATATAAATTTTACTTTAATATTTATATCACTATTTATATCAATTAGGTAAAAATAAAAATAATCAAACTTTATTATTAGAATAATTAATTTGGGACTGAAAAAATATAAAGTACTCCCTACATAAAAAAGATGAGTCTATCATTGAAGGCTTTCTAAGAACCAGTTGGACAGTCACATGAGATGAAGTAAAATAACTGAATGACTAGTAAAGGGCAGAACATGTGTTTGGTACTTGCAGAACCATTATATTTAGCATAATTGCTTCAAAATATTTGTCAGGAATCAAACTCAGATTTACTCTTTTCGCACATATTTTCTCAACCAACTGAGCAATGCCTACCAAACAAAGTACATGCTCCCTAAGTATAAGAAGAAAGGGAGGGGGGTGAGTTGTTTATTTGGTTTTCTAGTGTGATTGAAATATTTAATTTGTACCTCTACTTAATTTTTAACCCGTGGTCCATCCATTGACAATGTATTGGGAGAGCCTTGTCCTCACATCACAACCTGATTACCGTGTTTGACCTGTATCATAGAACATGGAGTGTAGGATTGTCTTGAGAATTCAAAGGTTCTGGATGAGATGAGAAAAAAACTTCTAATCCTAACAAACTAAATTGTACTCCGTATGTAATATAAAGTAATTTTGTTTAGTTATAACAATTAAAGTTATGGTAATAAACACAACAAAAATACAGTTAATTAAGTTATGTTTCAAAATTATCTGTGTATTTTTAAGAATTTTAGATTTTTAAAAATCGGTCGAATTATATATATGTGTGTGTGTTTAAAATCAAAAATCGATTTCGAATATCATATTCGGAACACTTCTTGCGTTGCCAACCGAGGAGCGGAATTTGAATGAGAGGAAGAAAGAAAGTGGGGGAAGGGTTTAATGAATTGCTTAGCTGGAGCCAAGAGGAAGACAGCTGGTCACCTGTACAGCAGCCGTCCCTGGTCGACCACACTTCGCCGGTTCTCCTCGTATTTCCCTTTTCTTTTTTTATTTTTTATTTATTTATTTTGCCTCCAGCCTAGGATAGGATTCCTGTCTTTTTGGATTTTCTTTTTTTTTTTTCTAGTCAGCACTCCACAATTCACCAGGACCCCCCCCCCCCCCCCACTTTTTTCTTTTCTTAATGCCTCTTTTGCCCCTCCCACCTCATTTTTTAAAATTTGTGTGTTGAATTCACTTTGAAAATGTTAATTCCTTGTATCTTAAGATAAATTGCATTTTACGTAAAATAGAAAAAATATCAAGTTTTTTTTAAAAATTTTTTTACTTAAAAATTGATATAAGAAAAAATAAAAATTGTATATTTAAAATGTACGATTTTTTTACAAAATACGTGCTGATAAAATAGCTAATTTAATCAAATAATTGATGAAAACAAGCAAAATAAATAAAAATTTCTGTCATTTTGGAAATAATGAAGAGTAAATCACTATAGATAGAAGTAAAACATATAAAAATTACGAAAATAGAAATTTTATGTTTATCCCAAAATATGAGTTTTTATTGTATTGATATTGACAGTGTATATAAACATTTAACAATACATTTTGACTTTATATAATAATATGATTGGGTTTTATTTGCATTGAAACTCCTCTTTTCGAAAATAAAAATATGAAATTCATGTTTCAATATATTTTTTATATATTACCTCTAATTTAATCTTTTTCGAGCTGTTAGATAACTTTTTTAAAAAGTAAAAACTAAAAATCAAACTATTTTTGGAACACATTCTAATTTGGGTCTCATTCTCACATGTGAAAAAAAAAAGCATTTTAGCACAAAGAGCGCGGCAGACCCTTGATGGTAATTTCGCATCATTCCAAATTTGACAATTTCTCGAATTCTCAAACAGTCAAAAGAGAAAGAAAGGGCAATGCTAGGGGTATACCAACATGGGGTACCCAAGTGTACACCAAGCCAACACAGACACACACAGACACAAAATGTCTGTGCAACACAGACACAAAGTGTCTGTGTGCGTCTGTGTTGGCTTGGTGTACACTTTGGGTACTCCATGTTGGTGTACCCCTAGCTTAATTCGGAAAGAAATTGAAGAAAAAAAGCTAACAATTCTGGAATCCGTCATTTCGCGAGCTGTTCGAGGGCAAATCCGTCATTTGGATCTCACTATATATCTAGCCAAAAACAGTTCATTTCCCAGTTCCCCACACTCGCTCCTCTCTGCCTATTCCGTGCCCGCTCGCACCATAAACCCAATCGGCGCCGTCCTTGTTCCCGGTTTCGTCTCCGGTCGCCGCCGCCGGTCATCAGGGAGCCTTCGAGAAGCTTTATATTCAGGGGTAAAAGTTTCCGGGAGTCATTATATTCGCGACTGTTATATATTCCGAGGAGCACTGCTCGCTTGCTCGGAAAATTGACCGCGCCGGAGTTTATTTCTCTGCTCCGGTGGCGGCGGAGGTGTTGGTTCAGTCGTCGATTGCTGCTCTGAAAAGGAGGGAGTTTGTAATCGGAGCGGTATTTTGACGGGAACGGCGTCGTATTGGGGTTGTTTGACCGATTTGACCTCGGAGCTGGGAGAGAAAGAGGGAAAAGGCCGGGAACAGGGAGAGTGTACAGGGGATAAGGTGTAGGAGGGAAAGTGAGCGGTGTGGTGGTGTATGGGGAGGTTATTGGTGGGGTTGGCGGCCGGATTTGCCTCCGTTGCTTGCTGTACGGCGGCAGTCATGGTGGGCAGGCGGGTGAGGCGGTGGATGAAGTGGAGGAAGGTGTTGCAGCTGCTGGAGGAGCTGGAGGAGGGGTGCGCCACCCCTGTCGGGCGGCTGAGACAGGTTGTGGATGCCATGGCTGTTGAGATGCACGCCGGACTAGCCTCTGAAGGCGGTAGCAAGCTCAAGATGCTGCTCACACATGTTGATAATCTTCCAAATGGGTATATCTACACACATTTGCACCTAAATAAAAGCACATTTCACTCGTTTCGCCGTTTCCTCATCTTGACCTATATTGAGAGAGATGTGCCTTTAATGTACTAAGCTAGAATCATCCTAGAGAGGATAATGAGTTTGTGTGAAAATATTGCAGTTTTTTCCCATCTTGTTTTCATCCAGATTAGCAAGCTATTCTAGTCTCTTTGGGTGGTCTATGTGATCCCTACCTGAATTGATCCAGATTTAGTCAATATGAACCCTATATTTTCCAATTCACCTTTTCTGTATGCAATGTCTACCATTGATTTAAGGGCTTGCTTTGTTTGGGCTTTTGGATGGGAGGAGATGCCAGGATTTGTTTTTTTGCTTTACTAATTTTTCTCCATCTTTCTTAGACTAGAAAGTGACTTTTTGTGAGTAGCTACATTATTTATTTCAATCTGATTTTTCGTATTCACTTCCTTTCCAACCGTCTAAATGTTAAGGATATAACAAAATTAATACTACCCCTTACCGTCTTGTCCCTCCGGAACCCCCAAACCAAACAATGGATTAGGAAATCCTTTTCGATTTTCAATATTGATTCAAACTGAGGTTTATAGCTTACTACGATTAGTTTATACACATGTTGCCCTCTACTGTTCATTTTAGCCTGTTATTCTGTTTGTTCTTTTAACTTAAGGTGAATAGCTATACATGTACATTGCAAGCATCTCTAACACCGAGTGTTTGGATGTTCGATGCTCATCTGCATCTATTAAGTTTCCGAGTATGCCCAACCCATATTTCATAAAATTAGAAGATGGAACAATCAGACGCTTTCATTCCGACATGTCATCTCCTATGACACTATTATAATTATGATCTTAACACTTAATTTGTTTTATAAATCTCATATTATGATCATTACAGGACCGAGAAGGGTACATATTATGCCTTACATCTTGGAGGTACAAATTTTCGGATCTTGCGGGTTCAGTTAGGTGGTCAGAGGTCTACTATTCTCGTAGACCATGTACAACGGCAACCAATTCCTGAAGATTTAATGAATGGAACCACTAAGGTGGCTGATTTTGTTGATTATCACTTGTTAACTTTGATATTAGCATCATGCTGGTGATTCTTATGCACGCGAAGAATTTTATCTCTTTTTTTAACTCTCTTATTTTAAATGGCAGGATCTCTTTGAATTTATTGCATCATCGCTTGAAGGTTTTGTTGAGCAGGAAGGCAGTGGCTCAGAGCATTTGCAAAACAAGAGAGAACTTGGCTTCACATTCTCTTTTCCTCTCAAACAAATTTCTGTCTCATCTGGCATTTTGATGAAGTGGACAAAAGGCTTTACAATCGAAGATATGGTTAGTTGTATTGTAATGAGGTGTACTTTAGGTCTAATTAGTACCGTATACTCCCTCTGTTCCCAAATCAAATTCACACTTTGACTTCGTGGAGTTTTGAAAAGCGAAAAGCGTGTGGTTGAAATGTGTTTAGAAGGGAAATGTTGTGAGTCACCTGTTCTTTTTCCTTAAAATGAAATGAAAGAAATGTGAAGTTTCTTTTGAGACGGACGAAATGAATTTGCAAACTTGATTTGATGATGAATGGAGTATGTTATACTTCGTACTCCGTAATAAATATTTGTATGTATGCATGTGTATGAATGTATTCTGAATGGCGTCTCACTTTCATTGTCATTTCACACTTTTTATCATGCCATCTTATGTTTAGAATGCACCGGGTTTCTCCATGATATTTTATTCACCATTTCTATATGTTCATCTAATACAAGGGCTGTGTACTTTTTGTGTTTTCTTTATAGAAGTTCATCATAGTGTGCTTGTGATTTGATTGCAACTAGTTACTACTTTTAATGTTTTTTTAATTACTAAAAAAATATTATTGCCAGGTTCAAAGAAATGTTTCCGAGTGTCTAGAACAAGCAACTTCTAGAAAAGGCCTGGATATTCAGGTGTCAGCTCTGGTAAGCGTTTTTGCTTTGGAATTTTTTTTAATGACAAAATTCATTCTTACTAAGTATCCCCCCTCCCCCCAAAATCCGAAATGCTTTTATGGGTGAAATCATGCTGTATGGAGTATATTTCAAGGATAGGTTCAATTACCACTGTCACTAAAAGGTTTAAATTTTGACAACCTGTTGGGTCAGACTGGGAGTCTTTTAGTAGGAACTGGTCCTCAGATATCCATGTTTTTTTTGAAATGATCAGATAAATGATACAGTTGGAACACTTGCACTTGGGCACTATGAGGATGAAGACACTGTTGCAGCAGTCATAATTGGCACTGGGACAAATGCATGCTATGTGGAGCGAACAGATGCAATTATAAAATGCCAAGGCTTGTCAACATCCTCTGGAAGCATGGTATATATTCTCTTCGACATCATTTGTATTGTTTTCTGATGAATACTAGCATTCATCAAAGCCGCATTTTACATGTTAGTTTTTTATGTTCCCTGCTTGCTGATTAGGTTGTCAACATAGAATGGGGAAACTTCTGGTCATCTCACTTACCAAGAACACCATATGATATCGAATTGGATCTAAGCAGCCAAAACCCTAGCGATCAGGTAGAAGGTGATACTGGTAATAATTTTTCCAGATTTTAATTTTAGTTCTTCAATTTATTTTATTATTATCATTGTTTTTGTATGCAGGGGTTTGAGAAAATGATATCGGGGATGTATTTAGGGGACATTGTGAGAAGAGTGTTTCTTAGAATGTCACGTGAGTCCGATGTGTTCGGGCCCATTTCTTCTAAACTTGAAACACCATTCGTCCTCGAGTATGTTCTGTCGCCACTGCTTTTTTCACATAGATTATGTTTACCTTTTTACAGCAATGGATGTGACACCACCTTTGTTCATGCTGCCCCCCCCCCCCCAAAAAAAAAAAAAGAAAAAAACTTGTCTCATCATTGTACAACTTTTTAATTTGGTAAGGTGCAACCCTTGTAAGTTATGGACTCCACCTACAATTGTAACTTTTCTTTGTATTCAACTAAAAGCTTGTTTCAAACTTTCTTGTTTATTAAATTCAATGATAGTTAGCTTCTTTTGTTGAAATAGGACATTTAATCTTCTATGGATAAAAAAAATGAACACGTTTTGAGACATGCCCTTCTCTGAGAGGAAGGAGTAGTATTTACTTTGTTATGTCATCTTGAACTTATCTTCCTCTTGTATCCCCAGAACTTCATTAATGGCTGCAATGCATGAGGACGATTCACCCGAGCTAAGTGAAGTTGGAAGAATTCTCAGAGAAATTCTCGAGGTAACCTTCTTTTTTGGTTCGCTATTTAACCTTCTAGTAGATACTTTGATATCTTCCCATGGTTCCCTTAGGGTAAGTTTGGATGGAGTGTTTTACAGGGGTGTTTGGGTGAGAATACTTTGATATATGCTTTATTGGGGTTTTCATTTCACCTCTCAGTTACCAGACGTAAGTCTTCCCGCCCGTAAGATCGCAGTAAAAGTATGTGACGTGGTGACTCGACGAGCTGCACGTTTGGTGGCTGGGGGCATTGTTGGAATATTAAAGAAGGTTGGCCGGGATGGAACGGGTGGCATATATAGCGGGAGACTCAGAAGTGGGAGCCAACCAATTAGGATGAGAAGAACGGTGGTGGCCATTGAAGGAGGTTTGGTCACAAGCTACAGTCTGTTCCGGGAATATCTGGACGAAGCCATGTCGGATATTTTAGGGGACGAAATCTCTTCCTATGTTACCCTTCGGGTAATGGAAGACGGGTCTTGCATCGGGGCTGCCCTTCTCGCCGCTTCTCTTTCGCGCTCCAATGTCAGATAGGATACATCTGCAAATCTTCAATGATGATATATATATATATATATATATGCATGAGATACAAATACAGGGTAGCTCTGTAAATGGTAGAAGTCATTTTCCACCAAAAAAAGAAGTGAAGAAGGTTGTGAATATAGGTGTGGTGTTGATAATTTAAATCAAGGATGAGAATTTGTTGGATTGGTAGCCTTATATATATATATATATATATATATATATATTATATATATATATATATATATATATATATATATATATATATATATATATATATATATATATATATATATATATATATATATATATTATATATATATATATATATATATATATATATATATATATATATATATATATAT
The DNA here is from genome assembly GCA_003260385.1 of Cuscuta australis. Classification (NCBI taxonomy): domain Eukaryota; kingdom Viridiplantae; phylum Streptophyta; class Magnoliopsida; order Solanales; family Convolvulaceae; genus Cuscuta; species Cuscuta australis. The sequence continues at coordinate 2,804,751 of NQVE01000161.1, forward strand.
ATATATATATATATATATATATATATATATATATATATATATATATATATATATATAGTTTTTACTTGCTTGTATTCAGTTAATCACAAGCAATGGAAAATGTAAAAAAAAAAGGAACTTGTGGAATCAAGACTGGTCCTGGTTCAGTGTACTGTAATTTGTTCATTTGTTGAATGAGGCCAGTTCCCAATGTCATGGGATGACCCGGGGTGCTCTGGTGTCCCGTCTGTAAAATTGACGGTTCTTACCCCGGTAAACCCTCCACCACGCTCCGACCCGAGCATGTCCCCCAACCCTTTCAATTGCACTCTCCAAGTTGATTTTGATTTTGGAGTCAAATTTGACTCCAAAGTCAAAATCAACTTGGGAGGTGCAATTGAAGGGGGTGGGGATCTCGGGACGGAGCGTGGTGGGGGGTTTACGTAGGAACCGTTAATTTTACGAACGGGGCACCGGAGCACCCTCGGGTCATCCCAGGAACCAAGGTGTTGTTGAATATAGATGAGATTATCGTATGATGTTCTGTTGAGCTTGACTAGATACTCTCCCCCTACCTATCAAACATCTCCCATTCAATAACAAAATTGGGAGATATTTTTAAGAATTTAGCTTCTGTTTATGGTTGTAATTATTTTACCTGCATTTTTTTTACTGTTGGTTTACTTGTAGTTATTTGTCGATTTCTACTTTTTTTTCTATTACCGTTTTTACGTAGAATCTTAATTTACTGAAATAGATATATGGTAGTTCGTTCAATTTTTGTAAAGATTGCCTATAAATTAATCATTCTCAAATATCCTATTAATAATCTTTCATCATCCATTGAGGGGAATATGATAAAGTTAGAATGGAGAGAATTTAATCTTATTTGATTTTAATAAAGAAATAATAAAAATAATTTGAAGAAAACGTATTTGCACTCTATCAGTCCCAAAGAAAATCATTTTATTTTTTCAGCTCTAATCTTTTATTTACACATTTGGAAGGAATATATATTATTCACAATATTTTTGTTATCTAAATAAATTATAATTATACATATTTTCATCGGGTTATGCTGAATCTACCCCTCATTTGGCTAAATCCATCATATTCAATGATAAATGAATAATTTTGTCCTCACTTCTTTTCTTTCTTCCTTAAGTTGTTAAGAATAAACTTTTCTTTTTTGGAAAAATTATTCAAAATAATCTCAACTTGGTCTTTCAAAAATAATTTTACCTTTCTAATGATGGGTTAACAGAAATGCATGTTTTACGCAACAAAATGAAAGTTGAGATTATTTTTTATGAATTTTTGTTTTTGAATTTTTTTAAAATTTTCATTTAAATTTTTAAAATTACTTTCTATGTCAATTTCTTTTTCTTTTTTTAAAGATTATTCTTACCTTAGAAAAAATATATAAAAATAGATATAAAAAATAATGAAAATGAGAAAAGTAACTAAAACAATACAAAATTAATGAAATAAATAGTGTAATCAATAGAAATTAAACCGAAACTTCTAACAAATAAAATAAATATACACGGAGTGGTGGTTTTAACATTTTACGTACTATATTCAAAGTCTTCATGTACTACTTAATTTTTAAAAGAACATATGCTGTTAAAGTTGAAATTCTTGTAGATATTTTTTTTTATAAAAAATAAGAAGTGATGCATTAATACTTTGTACAATGCGTAAATTATTAAAACCTACCACTCTGTATACTTTTATTTTATTTTTTACCACTTTCAAGTTATTCTATTAATTACCTTATTTATTTTATTGATTTTGTATCGTTTTAGTTACCTTTCTCATTTTCGTTACTCCGTATTTTTTATACCTATTACGGAGTCTTTTAATTTTTTTACAGTAAGACTAATATTTAAAAAAGAAAAAGAAATGATGGAGATAATAAGTAATTTTAAAAATTTAAATGAAAATTTCAAAAAATTAAAAAAATGAAAATTCATCAAAAATAACCTCAGCTTTCATTTTGTTGCGCAAAACAGACCGTTCCCGTTAACCCGCCGTTAGCAACTTAACTGCGATCCAAAACTCCCAAAATTAAGTAAAGTTGGGATTATTGTGTATGATGTGGTTATTTTTGAAAGACCAATTAAAGTTGAGATTATTTTAGATAATTTTTCCTTCTTTTTTATATAAATGGGATGGATCATTCAAATGAGGGGTGAATTTAGCAATAGCAAATTTCATTTTTATACATTTTCTTAATATTTGTGGTGTCAAATGGAAAAATAATCATTTATCATACCGACCATTTTGAAAACTTTGAGTAAATGAAATACGGAGTAGAAGGGCAAAAAGGGCATGACGAACTAGCCGTTGCCTTCTATAATTATTTTTCCCCTTTTTATACTCTGTAGTTGCTTTAATTTGAATCTGCCTATAAATTTCATACTTTTATCATCAGAAACCCCAAACCCGAATTTTCTCGGCCGATAATCCCCTCTGAATCTCTGCCGGAAGAGACAATTTCATCTCTGTTTCTACTCCGATTCATTGCCGGAAGGGGGCAACGAGTTCAGATTATCAAGAACTTGGAGCTATGGCGGCGGCGAATGCAAACCCCAACACTCTCACGGCGGTGCCGTCGCCTAAGAAGCCGGCAAACCCAGCGAAGACCGTCGATACTCATTCCGTTATCAAAAGGTCAATCCTCTCCCCCTTAATCGTCTTGAATCAGATCTAATTAGTTCGGATTTATGTTTCCGGTTCTCTTACTTGAATCGAATTTCAGGATGGGTATGAATGATAATCTCGAGTTTCTTCTATGAGCTCTGTGTTAATGTTTAATTCCATGAATCCCTAACTTTTCTAAATGATTATTCTTTTCATCTCTGTAATTTGTGTGTAATAATGGTGGAATTATCGGTTTGTATAGATATTTTTGGGGGGAAAACATTTCCAAATGATTGATGAGACAATTATTTGGAATGATTCAAAATTGAGTTACATAATCTTGACGAATAAGGATCGAGATCTATACTTAATACGTGCTAGGGTTGTATACTACACATTTAGATTTTTTCACGACCTAATCTGTGTACCTCCATTTGAGTGGATATGAACATTTCTTCCCTTTAGATCTGAATGAAGTTACTTTGTCTATCAACAGGTTGCAATCTGAACTGATGTCCCTAATGGTGAGCACCACATCTTGAATCTTTGATCTGTATTCCCTGTGTGTGTAGAGTTGGCATTTTGGTACGGTTTGACCTAACCGAAGCACATGTAATTCGGAGTTGAATCAGTAAAGATTTATTCCAAATCGCAACCCAAACTGAACCAAACTAGTACTTGTTTTATTCCAGAAATTTTCCCCAAACATCCAAGAACCTAAAGAACAAAACTTTACCCGAAATGCCAAGCTCTGTATGTGTGTGTGTTTGGGTTACTTAAACTGACTTAGGACTTGACTATACTCTTACAGATGAGTGGTGACAGTGGAATATCAGCATTCCCTGAAGAAGACAACATATTGTGCTGGAAGGGGACGATTGCGGGTAGCAAAGATACGGTTTTTGAAGGAACCGAATACAAGCTTTCTTTGGCCTTTCCGAATGAGTATCCATTCAAGCCCCCAACTGTGAAATTTGAGACGGCTTGTTTTCATCCGAATGTGGATGTTCATGGGAACATATGTTTGGACATTCTTCAGGTTCCAACTCATCTTCTTTGTTTCATGCCATTCCACATTCTTTACGATGGCGGATGCAGTGTTGTTACAAAAATGGAATTTTTATACAGGACAAATGGTCTTCTGCATATGATGTTAGGACAATACTACTTTCAATCCAGAGTTTGCTTGGAGGTAAATTTTTCACACTTGTTCATACTTTCCTAATGAAATCAATCATTATCGCCCATATATGCTTTTTCAAATAGTAGATCTGTATTGTAGTTTGTGGAAACAATAATGGCTTAACCTGAGTTTTTTTTCCCAAATTCCTTGCATTTTTTTTATTTTGAACATATGACTCAGAACCAAACATAAGCTCTCCTCTAAACTCTCAAGCAGCAGCACTATGGGGCAATCAAGAAGGTACTAATAGAGAATCATTTGGCTTTTATTGTTTACAATCAATCTATGGAGAACACAGTCTGGGTTTTGCATGTATTTATCATTTTCTGAGCAGTTGGAGTCTTGGTTCTTCTGCAGAGTACAGAAAGATGGTGGAGAAGCTATACAAGACAACAATGGAGATCTCAAAATCTTAAGCCCCTGTTTGGAGAAGATTTTCATGATAATCTTTCTTGGTATCAATGATTAGGGTAGGATAAATCATGGCTGCCCATTGCTTGCTTGGACAACTATGGTTTACAATAAATCACTTTCAAACTGTGTAGCATAAACTACCATTGTTTTCTTCTTCCAATCAGATTAAACTTTTGTGGTTTTTGTATTTTATATGGTGCCTAAAATTGGGCAAACATTGGGCTTGAGATATTATTGTGGATCATAATTGAGATTTAGTCATTTGTTGATCTTCATTCTTTTTACACAGAATGTATTGTGGATCATAATTGAAATTTAGCCTAAAGCGTATTTAGAGCTTGTTCGCTTCAAGTTATTTTTTTACTTACGGATTACTTTGGTATTATTTGTTCTTATTAGAATTAATGTGAAATCAGAAATAACTTTATTTATAACTTTATTATTTGTATCATATCAAAATCAACCAGGTAAGTGAACAAGCCCTTAATGCATTTTATAATAAAAAAGGTTTCATATGTCTACTTCCCTTGGTCTCTAGCTTTGTCCATGTGTGTTACTTTCCCATATCCAAAAATAGTGCTCTAGCTCCAATGAGTCATTCTTTAAGAAAAATGTTCAATTAGTCCTTTCGTATTTTGAACTTTTCTAATGATGCAAATTAAATTTGAAAACACAAAAAGTGGCTATTCTTGTTATCGTTTGGTAACATTCTCAAAACGTTAAAACTAAACATTGTCATTGATGCCAGATGAGCACATTTATCAAACGAATCGAGCTCCATAAAAGGAACTCAACTGAACTTCTAGTGAGGTCAAGATGCAAATGCTCTGCCACCCTATAATTTTCTTCTAATATGAGATAGACAAAAGTTTATATAAAATATATTTTACAAAGTATGCAGTTATAATTTGCATAGAGGGAAGAAATAATAAAAACCAATGGCGGGAGGAGAGGAAGGACGTCTAACAGGGATTTACAAGGGATACCCGATAAAATATGAAATGACTTGAGTGCAATTACACTCCCAAGAATTCAATCCTGCCTCTGCCACTGGACAACACGGTCTTTTCTTAAAAAGAAAGCAGAAGAAAATTTTAATACCTAAACGAAAATAGTAATATTATTATAATATGGGAAAGAGGAAATATAAAAAACAATATTCAGTTATTAAGAAAACTCCATTAAAACTAACCTTGAAACATAAATTAGGGAGTATGTTTTTAACAAGGTACAAGAGGATAGAGAAACTAAAGTATTCCAACACTAAGAACCTTTGACAAAACAATTGCAAAACAGCAGAAGTGTGTTAAGCTCATGCCTCTCTTCATAGGTTTTCTCACTTGGAAGATGTCAACTGTCTTATATTGTACTTGGCAAATTCCTTGTATTTCTCAACCACCCCAATCAAGCAAACCGTCTGCAAGATAAGACGAACCATAAGAGACTTTTATCGGCATTTGGATTGCAATAAGCTCATAGACTACACTAGCAACTAGACCCAATTTAACTTCAAAGATTTACTCTCTTCTTCTTCTTGTGTGTGGGTGTGGGGGGGGGGGGGGGGGAGGGAAAATCTCAAGTGTGGATAGCATGGTTGGGTCAACTGTGAGTGGATGGGTGGGTCTACTTTGATATAAATATATTGCGTATAAAGAAACCCCTCAAATGAATAAACCAGTTTACCTTCACAATTTGAACAACAATGTGCAAATCTGGGTTGGTGAGATCAACTTTGTGAGGCTGAGGGACAGATTTGGCAACTGTGTCAATAATTTTTGATCTGTTGATTCCAGAATTAGCACGGGCTTCGTAAAGCACTGCAAACTGTTAATAAAAATTCATTTTAGGCACTCATTATAGAGTTAGTGTGCAGAACTGCACATGTCCATTTTAAATATCGTGTTAATAAGACATAACACTAATCAAACACAAACTTCTGTAAACTCAATTTTCTGTTAGCAGAATGAGAAGAACACTCCATTTGGTAGTAATAAATGCCCGTAATAACCTTCACATGCAAATCACCAAATATATGGAAAAAGCAGCATTTGACTTAAATCATTTTTCTTTTAGAAATTTACCCATGACCCCAACCAAACAGACCCTTAGTAGCTTCAATCAACCATTTCACCTAATAAACCCTCACCAAACGTCCCCAATATTCATTCCATGGGCAAAAACTCAAAAAGTTCTCTGAAATAAAATATTTAGTGTAAAATATGAGGACTACCTTAAGTGGATTCTGAGTTTCAGATGGGAAGTATTTTTCAATGAGAGGTTTGATGGCTTTCTTGATTTCCTCATCTGATGTGTAACATGCAGCTTCAATCGGCAGTAGTCTCAACATGAACCTTTTCAAAACCACATCAATTTTTTGCATTAAGCAATATGGGTCAAAGTACTAGACCAACATTTGAATTAAGCTTTAATGTAATGTAATGTCATCAAATATAGTGCAAATCTACATTACCCGTATGTTTGATCACATTACATTAGAAATTACCAAAAAATCCCTAACTTCTGCTTTAATATCCAGATTGAGAAAGTAACCTTGAAACATGCTTTTTTGTTGAGGCAAGAGAGGATACCATATGGTGGACAATTTCCCTTGGACTTGGATCTCCATCTCTAACTCGCATTTGGACAAATACAACACCATTGCAACCCGAATCTAGGTAGCTAAAACGTCTCTGTTTGCAAGTTAATAGAATTCCATGTAAAACTGAGAAAATAAAATTTTCAACACGAAGTAGCATTGCTGATGGATCTAAAAGTGTCATTTTTAACTTCAACATCGGGTAAATAATGGACTAAAACAAAATGGCATGCTAAACTCTCATTGCTTCTTGCATTCTATGAAGTTTTGGGCAACAAATGCATCGATTGTCTGCATCTTGATCTTCCAAACCCCAAGAGAGTTTGGATTATATTAGGTCGTAGCATACTAAAAGTCCTACAATAATGTCATAAGATATTAAAATCTCTAAAAATATATTCATTTTGATTACCTTATGATTACCTATGAGTTCATTAAGTTAAAAAACTCAAACATCCACGGTTGCAGAAATGGATTGGCCTCCAACAAATGCCTGGTGCCTAGGGGCTAGGACACTTAGTGCCCTTAAATTAACTAATTTTAAAGGACAACACATACATAATTTCTATGAGCTTTAAAAAAACAAAATAGTGCTCACCAATAAAATGCTGGTTGAAGTTGACTATGACCACCTAAGGTGCATCTACAAATCGAATGCCTAAGGGCCACCAAGGGAGGCTACACCACATTTGAGATCACTTATTCTAAAGGGATTACATGCTTTTTAAATGAAGAAAAGTACATTTTCTTAAAAAGTTAAAAACTAAAACGAGGAATTAGGCAAGAAAATGTTAATCTTAATTTTAGGTAGAAGGAAAAGTTTTTCAGCCTTGGCTGGCAGCGTGGCACACAAAAGAAGGAGAATACTTTTAAATGTACACTTACACCCTTCTAATAAAAACTGTTCAACTAAAGCACCTACAAAGGTAAGAGGAAAAGTTTTTTGGGACATGTATAGTCTTTTCTTATACTTATGTCATGACCTAAATGAGAAAGACCTTGGTTGTCAAAAAACGACAAAAAAATGAAATGATCTGTAAGAAAAGCAATTATGCAATAAGTTAGAAGAAACATGATCTCAGTATACCCAATGCCAAAAAGAGACCGATTATTCTTAAGGCCAATTTTTGTAGTCTTGAATGCATCATAATATAGTCAACTAGTCGTGCATGACATGACATTGATGAGCAATAAAATCTCAAGCAACAACTACATTTTCAGGTATAAGTAATTGTTACTCAACCAGTTTGTTGTGTTCAGTAGCAGTTTTGTTTACCTTGCTCTTATCTGCCAACTCAGCCAGCTCAGCTTCAATTCGTCGGTCAACAGATTGTTCCACTTTATTGGAAGCAGAGGTAGAAGATGATTCTGCTTTTACGGTTTCCACACATTGTTTCTTTGCAGGTGGCTCCTCAACTTCATCTGTTTCATTTTCATGACTTTCTGTTTGCTCCCCATTTTCAATTCCCTCAACTTTTTCTTGTTGGTCTTCACTCTTTTGGGTGTTATTGTTTGCATCCTTTTGATCTTGTCCATTTTCTTTGCCTTCATTTCCTTCTTCATCTTCCTCATCACTACTAGAGGAATCAGAATATGTGAACACAGTTTTCTTATTCAATAACTGCTTTGGAGCATTCTTATCTTCATCTTTTGATTTTGTCCCAGGCTGCAGCTCTTCATAAAACTAGAATATTTATAAGGAAGCCAGAAATCAGCTAAACAACATGAACCACAAAAAATTTCAAGCTTTTGTTATTAAGGCACCGCCTAGAGCTGGCAAACACATCAGGTCGATTCAGGTAAGTTACGGCTCAAAATTGAGAAATGTGTGGTCATCACTCATTTTCCTTGGGTTCAGGTCGATCCAACAGTTTATTAAAGTTTATTTTTAGATTACTTAAATTAATGCTAGCACTTGCATTAAAAATTAATAAAAATATCAAAATATTTATATTAATTTATAACTCCATATAATATTTTTCTTGAATTTTTGATATATATAACAATATTATACTCTATGTAATAACAAAATTGAAATTTATGCAATTATTGAAAAAAGTAAGATAAGAATACAAGATTTTTAAAAACTTGTTTGAAAAGATAAGTTTAAACACTAAACAAGAGCAATTAGAAAAATAATAATATTATAACATTATTTTTATCCCATTATATTTTGTACTAAAGTACATGATTTTGAAAAAAAATCTTACCTTAGCAGGCCAGGCTCAGTTGGATTTGACCCATTTTTGGCAAGTCATTCTGGGTTCAGTCCTCTTTGGGTTTAGTCAACAAAATCTTCGTTCAAAACGTAACATTTTTGGGTCACGTCTCGGGTAAAAAATAGGTGGGATCATTTCGCTGCTGACTAGCCTAGTTTTTGACTTCTTCAATTGGGCTTTTAGCCAGAGATTAGCTTAAATGTTTTGAATTTCTATCAATCCCCAACTCCTATTAACTATCAACAACTTCAAAATCAAAGCATTGTACTAGTCTGCATTGTCTTAATAAACAAAAGAAGCAAATAGAGCAAGCAGGCAAAATTGATACAAATCAAAATGCCTAACCCTAAGAGAGAGAGAGAGGGTGAAAAAAGAAATCAAAGTAATCTGAACGAAATTGCCCAAACCAAACTATTCAATTGGGATTCCTGATTAATAGAAAACCTAGAAAACAAAAGAGGAACTGAAACTGAAATTTGACCACATACAGAATCAAGAACATCAAGAGCTTCATGAGAGGCTTCCCGTTCCTTCCCACCGTCGCAAGTGATGTAAAATCCTTGAACTCCTGGCCGCAACGGATAAGATCCCTTCTTAACTGGCTTCTGTTTCATTGAAGAAATAAAATACACACAGTTACACACACACACACAATAATATTTGTATGCATCGATAGATACATAGATACACACAGAGAAAGAATTACGTTGTGGGGAAGATAGCGTTGCCTGTTCTTCTTGTTCGCCTTCGAGTTGTTCTCAGACGCCATTGATGAAAGCTCGAGGACAAAAAAAGGAAGAAGTGCCGGATTTCGGTTTTAATCGCCGGTTCAGCGGAACGTGGGAATAATATTGGGCCATTGGGTTCCGGCCCACAGTGGACACGGTTCTCCTTCCGAACCCATAAGGGATTAGGCAGTTCTAGAATTGGAAATCGAACCGCCTAGAACCTCTAAGCTAAGCTCGAAATATGTTTGAAGCTCCGGGTCTTCAAATTTTCTGTCTCTGCCACATCAGTTTTAACTTACACCCAAAATTCACTGGAAATGGATTTGAAGCCCTGGGGTTTCAAACTGGGGCTTCAAACCTTCATTTTTTACATTTTTAAATATACATCTTCTAAAATTAAATTAATAAAATGTAATTAATTTATTATTTAATTATATTGAAACACGAATAATAAAAAAATACATTCATTAAATAAAAAAATACATTCATTACAGAGCCGGACCCTCCCGAACCCGAGGCAATGAATTTTGCCTTCTTTCTTCCGATCGGCCGTGGAATAGGGTCCTCATCATCGGAATCCGCAACGTTGAAGGGAGGGATTTGATCGGTCGAATCGATAGTCTCGTCGACCTCAACCTCGGCGTCGACGGAGGATCTTTTCCGGAACGATCCGCCGTCGGAATTGTTGAGTTGTTGCCACTTCGGGGAACGGCTCAAAATCCTCCAAAGATCGATGGGCACCTTGCCTTGGTGCCCGTCGTCTTGATACCGGGCCGTGGCAAGCCGGAGAACATCGGCGTCGTTCGTCCCGCTCCTCTGGGACCGGGAGCATTCCTCGTAAACTCCGATAAACTTTCGGACTTTACGGTTGATGTAGCTCCATTTGGAAGTGAGTTGGTCCCGGGTTCGGTAGGAGCCGTCCTTGTTCATCGTCGTGAAGAACTTCTCCTCGATACGATCCCACATCGCATCCTTCGTTTGCTCCGAACCTTTAAAAATGTATAACACAATTTTTTTTAGACATGATTAAATATAATATATATAAATAAAAGCATAAATATATTAGAAAAAATAAGTTTTTTTCCAATGATAGGATGCTCGGAGACGTCAACCCAAGCCGACGCCAATAAGCACTCCTCCTCCGGCGTCCACTTTTGGATTGACCGTGCTGCCTCGGTCATCGTGCCTTTGGCTTTGTGGCTTTTTCGGCGTGTACTTTTTTTTGACCCGGTCGGTTCCGGTTGAGTCTCCGGAACCGAATCTCGCTCGACGTACCCCGATTGTTGTGTCTCGTAGATCGGCGGTCGATCGCCCCACTCTTGGTACAACCACATCGCGGCGTCGTTCGGCGGGAGATCGTCGGGAAAGAAGCCGGAGCCGGAAGGATTCATGTTGAAAAGAGAGGGGGTGATTTCGAAATTATGGGAAGAAGAAGATTGAAGAAGAGTGAAGTAGGAAGGTGTGAGAGATTGGAAGGGGGGTTTGAATTTATAAGGAAATTTTTTTGGGGTCCAACGGCTATTATAGCTGTTAAAGGGGGAGGGGAAGAGAATGACGAAGCGTCATTCCTTTGACGCAGGCCGTTTCACGCTCGAGTAACGCCGCCGGGGGCAGTGTTTAATGCCCCCGGGGCGTGAAAACAACCCTAACGCCGGGTGGCGTTATGGGTATACCCAGTGCTCTAAGAGAGGTTCAGGTTTCAGTTCTCAATTATAAGTACTGGAGCCGGAACTGTCCAAAACTAATATGGATTTTTTTAGTTTTTATTTTGTTTTTGATGTTTATTTTTTATTTATTTGAGTTTGATCTACATCATTTACCAACGAAAAATGCTCCGTAGTATGAAGTCTAGTTGATATTCCGTAATATTCCATTCGTCCCGTATTTTTTATTTGGCATTTTACGGTCTCTAATACAATATTTTGACTATGACTATCTTTATTTTTGTATATTCATTAATTATAAAAATATGATATTACAAAATTGCATATCAAAATGAAATTATTGATATTATTTTTTTTCACAATTTAATACAGAATATATTTTTACCATCACTCATGATCAAAGTAAAAAAAGTTAACTGCAACACTCAAAATGAGAAAAAGATATTAAACACGAAAAGATGGTTTTCCATATTTAGTTTTAATTTTATAAATAATCCTTAATTACATATGATTTTTCATATTTAATCTCTAATTTTAGATATTACAAAAATGATTCTTAATTTTTTGAAAAATGTTCCATAACCCGTCCTTATGGACTATATATGGAAAAATATTTTGTTATATTTGGTAATTTTTCTTAAGAAATTATTTACTCTCTACGTCCTAAAATTAACTTCTCACTTTGATTTTTTTGGTCAAACTTTTTAAACATTGGCCGCTTATTACGGAAAAAATAAATTGATCTTTTATATAAACTGAGTCTCAATAGATTCATATTGTAATTCAGTTTGGAAATATTCAATTTTATAATATATAATTATATAAACAGAGATACTTATTGTCAAAATATTGCATTGGGAACCGTGAAAAGTAATGGAAAGTTAATTTTAGGACGGAGAGTATGAAATAGTTTTTATTATTGCATACTCCCTCCGCCCCTAAATGTTTACCACATTTCAAAAAACGAAGCAAAATATCAAGTTTTTTAAATTTATTTTATTTAAATACTACGGAGTAGTGTAGAAATAAATTCTGCTCTTTTGGGCAGCATTATTTAATTTGCTATTTTTAAAAGTGGTAGACCATCTCCAATGCATAGGGTATGAAGTAGTAGTGTAAAATTAATTTTGCGCATCTAATTTTTTATAATCACTTCAACCATATCTTCTACTCTCACCGTCATTAATTTGATTTCAAATTAAGTCTACGAAGAAAAATTTCTCACTTTTTGAAATCATTTTATTTATAAATTGGTATATCAATAAGAAATAAAATTTACGTATTAAAAAAGTACGTCAGAAGTTCTACAAAACGAGAGGTGACAAGAATATTTTATTTCATCAAATACCTAATGAAATCGCGTAAATAAATAAAAGTTATCGAGATGAGAGGAAAAAATTGTATTCCCTCTGTCCTAAAACTTTCTTCCCATAGCACTATTCCAACTTCACGGGAATTTATATTTATTTATGTTTTTTCATAGCCTATATGATAAAATAAAATATTCTTGTCACCACTTGTTTTGAACTTTTGATGTAGTTTTTAAATATGTATGTTTTATTTTTTATTTCTATACCAATATTTAAATAAAATAGATTGAAAAAACTTGGGATTTTTCTTCATTTTGCGCAACGGGAAGAAAGTTTTAGAACGAAAAGAGTAATCAAAATAGAATTCATTTTTATAATTATTTATTTATTCATAATACTTATTCGCAATTCATACTTTATGAATTAAAAAGAATGGAGAATGTCACATGAGGAGAGCAACGATTTTTGGCTTCCAGCTATTTCATTGACATTCCTTGAATCAATCCTTGCAGCAGGCAGCAACGACAGAGGAGTCGCCAGAGGCTATTGCATCACTAGATTCATCCAATTTCAGGTTTTCGCCTTACTTCTTCATCCCAATTTCAGCAACTACTTCAATTTGATTTGGGAATTTGGAGATTTGATCTTCTTCTTCTTCTTTTTTTTTGTTTCTGAAATATGTAGAGTTATAGATGTAAATCCTTATAAAAAAAAACTAGTGTTATTGAGACCTAGGGTTAAAATATTTGATACTTAGGGTTTAAAAATTTATATAAATAAATTTGGGCTATTGAGATGAAGTTTCTACTCATTTTTTTATACAAATTTTATCCACACCGTTACATAAAGAGCCTCAAATACTTATATCGCACATGGCCCCATATATGATAAGGGCCGACCCCGATCCCGACCTGACCTAACACACCTTGCATCCCCCTCCAATTGCACTTTTTTTTTTACTTTGTGGTTAAATATCTAACCAAAATTACAAGTATTGCAATTAGAGGGGTGCAGGGTGTGGGGTTTTACCCGAGGGTTAGGGCGAATAGGAACAATCAATTTTACAAAGGGACTACTGTAGCAACTCAGTGATTTGAGGGGGGGGGGGGGGAGGGGAGACGGGGGCAAGGAGGTTTAGGGTCAGGAACACCGTAGGAGCGCCGAGTCATATTTCTTCTATCCCTGCCCAGTTAGTTTTGAATTCTATGCTACTGCAATTCCTTTCAAGATTTGTTGTTGTTTGATTGCATCTTCAATTGTAGATTTCTATATCTCTAATTTCACTTCAAATTATAGAGTTTTTAATGGTTAGCGTTTTCAAATTGTTTTTTTATTCTTGATTTTGGAGTTTCATTTGAAATGGAGTTCAATTCAAACATCAACTTCATTTGCACAGGGTTTGAGTATTTTTTTTGTTGTTGTTGTAGATATTTTGTTAATATCAGGTGTTTTGAAATTGTTGCACTATTTTTTATTTTAAGAGTTTCAAATTGAGTTAGATAAAAACTTCAATTCCTAATCATTTTACATGAACTTTGGTTACTGCATTTAGTGACTTGGTGTTGGTTTATTTATGCCACTTTGAAGTTTTTCTCTCTGATTATGTAGCAGTCTACACATGTGTTTTATTCTACAAATAGGATTAAGCAGAGTATTAAACCTCTTTTTAGTCTTTTGAAAGTTGTATTGAAAGTTTGATTTCTTTATCAGTATATCTTTTATGTCCCTAGATTAATATGTATTGGTTTGGTACCCTCAAATTATTAGCAGCTTGAGCAAGATGAGGGGCCTTTATTTATACCACTTTGAGGTGCTTCACGCTGTGAATACAAAGTATATAATTTTCTTTACGGAAAAAGAAACATTGTTTATGTTGTTTTTTGTTCGAAAGATTTTACCATATGATTAAACTTAGCTTGTATTATATTGTCAGTGAAAAAAATCCAAAACATTATCTAACCCTTTAAAAGAATGCACAGAAAATATATTCTTTAGTTTCCCCTTACCGTAAGGTTTTTCAATGCTTTTCACAAGAATGTGAAGCTTTCACTTTCCACTCTTTAACTTTTTTGTAAAGTTATTTATAATTATTGTAAAAAATTTGTTTCTTTAGGGGTTTTTTATAAAATGAAGTTTGTTTTACTTCTTTTTGTGTGTGACTTATCACATTGTGGATATTTTTATTAGATGATGCTCTAAAAGTTTGATCTCTTTTTTAATATGTGTTCCTTCAAATTATTAAATGTCTGACCAAATACTCTGTTGGCATGCTTTTGTTAGTAAGTAAATTGATTAATTCTAATATTCTATAAAAAAAGGCCCTTAGATTATTAATCGGTATGAACATAATTATGGTGATATACATAAAAGGGTCGCGAATTCCTAATTATTTGATCTTAAATTCTTAATAGAGATACAATTTAAAATCAGATTCAGATATGCATCCATTTTCATCCACAACAACGCTCCCTTTGAAGCATTATTGATTTTTAATGTATTTCATGCATCAATGACATGTATGGACTCTGCTTTCTATCTTGGTTACTTGTTTTTTTGAAGAAGAAGGTCACTTGTTTTTTAGTTTTCTATAAGTTGTTATTATGAAGTTAAGTACAGAGTGTATGATTATGTGTATTGATTTCCACTTTTAATTTTGTGTCTAGACGTGAGAAATTATCTATCCGCTGCTGACACATTACAAGCATGGAAAGGTAACATACAAACTTATTACCACTTTATTTTGCATGTTTAATCACAGTAAGGTTGTAAATTGTAATATACTCATCTACACCTCTCAGCTCTTAATAAGTTGAAATTCACCTTTATTGAACTCAATACACAACTTCAAATTCCTAAATCCACCTGTGCTAATCTTGGTACTGAAGAACCCAATTAGTTTGTTTTTGTTAACTCATTGATTATAATTCATTCCCCAGGGTAGTAAAATTGATGAGGAAAATGGATCCTTTTTATCTCTATCAATTTTTAAAATTTATTACACGTAATCATTTTATCTTATTCTTTTAATAATGAGGTGTGCATTATATTGGTTAAATATACTAGCATGTCCAAACTCATCACACACAGTGCGATCCTTGCTAGTGTGTGTATATATATATGTATGTATGTATGTATGTATGTGTGTGTGTGTGTGTATATATATATATATATATATATATATAATGTAGACACACATACAAACACACTCACACATTATTCAACAACTGCATTTCATTTCGTAATTGCTCACCAAACAACTGTGAATATGATTTGATTTCAACTCTGTTTTCTCCAAATACTTTTCATTCAGATTTCAAAACCCATGTCATTTCTTCCAGATTTCAAAACTCATATTATATCATATTTTCAGAACTCACCAAACGGGCCCTTGTAGAATTAAATCAAAAAAATAATTATTAATCCAGTTCAAAAACCGAAACGGAGCGAAAACCGAAATTGGATCGAAAGCAAAACCTACAAAGTGTAGCTACCATATCTTTGCGTTGATTTCTTCATCATCTGAAAAGCTTGCGGAGGAGATGAAGATGCCGATGAGAACAAATATGTGTATGTTTGTATTCAATTCAAATCTCAATAATATTCTGCACCATTTTTTTAAAACATTTTTACACAGATTTTACTTGTAAGTTCTGGTAGGTATGAATAACAATTTGATCCAGATTTATGAAATGCATCTTTTTCTCACTCTTCTTCAGTAAAATTACATTCTTCAATCAATCAAACACGACTCTCTCTTTTTTACACAACTAAGTTTGAACTTTACTACTCCATAGTCCCAGCGGTGGAGAGTGACTTCTTCCATGCGTGAGATGTTCATCTTCTTAAAAATGAATTGCGTTGTGATTATGAACAGAAACTTCTGAAGGGGCTAGAAAAAGAGAGGGTTTCACAAGAACAAACAGAGAGAGGAATGGATGAAGGAAAATTGAGTTCAGGGAGCAACGATCATATTGATGATATCAGATGGCTTTGCTCATTGAATGAATCTGAACTTGTTAGTCTTTCTAATCTCTATTGTCTATTTTGAATGCGTAAATTTGTAAATTTCTGTGTTGTGGTTGTTGTCGATGAAAAAAATGACTGATGCATTCTCTGCATTTTCAATTGCCTGTAGCGGGACCGACTTTGATCGATAAACCAATTTAGGGCTTGTTCTCTTCACCTGGAATAAGTTTTGATCTGAATTAAATGTAGTTATATTTAAAGTTGTTTTTTATTCGATCTGATTCCAATAAGAATAAGTAATAAGAATAAGTTGAAGAGAACATGCTCTAAGCCCAATATATCCCGCTCGTGCTTTTATTGTTATTATTATTTAGGCACATTGCCACCAATGCTTGTATGACCAGTCAAGGTGAGGGACCCGCATGATATGGCCGGGCTAATTTGACCTAAATGTGAGGTCCACCCCACTGGAATTGCGAGCAAGGTAGGCCCTAGAGCTAGGGGACAGAGAGGCACATGAGTGTGTGACCAAGATTCACTAATCCCTATAAGTACTTGTTCATACTTGTGTTCTCCATCTCTAGAGAATGGAACATATTCTGAATATACGAAAGGTTTCATATAGCGTCGTCTCTCACCGTCTATAACTGATCTTAATCCTTAATATTCATTCATACATGACCTGCTCCCATGATATCGTGAATTAAATCCATCACCAGGATTTCTTAATGAGCTTGAAAGTGATGATTCTCCAACGTGCGAAGAACATCGGCTCCAAACCTATGGCCAAGAACTTCGGCTTGAAGTTTCTCCGTGCTCTCAGTATGTCATCTTTTTTCGTGTCTTCTTCCATCCATCGTTTTTTTAACATAAAAAAATCCTCATTCCTGTAAATTTTCCATCTTGGGTGCAGGTTTTATTTTGATGAACAAACTTTAAGGTCAACTAGAAGGTGTGCCGGGTTTCACCGGATCCTCCTCCTCGCATTTGGATAGATGTAAATTGTTGAAGTTTGATCTCGACGACGCATTTAAAAGCTTGAGTATGGAGGAGTTGAGCACATACATTTGCAGTGAGAAGAATAAGCGAGCACTGTCCGCGTAAGTTTTACTGTTCTTCTGCAAAACTATCATCTTCAGACTTTTAATGACTTGCATGTTCATCCAAACATATGACTCTCAAATTTAAGTGTTGTTTTACGCTCCCAACCACCCAAAAAAACTCATACAACAAACCACAACAATTACAACCTAGTGACGTCATGCAAGTCATACAACTGTGCGTGATTGCTATTCATTGTTGGGGCCATGATGATCAAAACTGAACCATTGTTACAGTCTAATCCTCCCAAGCAGACTGGTCCATCAACCAGTTCATGAACCGGCCGGTCTGGTACTCCGGTCTGGTTCTTACCACTATGGTTGATTGGTTGTGGCATAGCTTAAATGACAAAGTAGTGCAAAAGAGGGTGATGCTCCAGTTCGACTTTGGCAACGGGTGATGAACGGCGTGCGTAGCATGGAGTCCTTGCACGTAACATTATAATTCAGTTTACCTCTCTTAATTTGCTCCGTAACCCTCTAGCCTGTCCTGGGGGGGGGGGGGGCTTAGGATATACGTAGTAGTTCATTTTTTATTGGAACGTCACACAAGTGGGGTATGGTATGGTAGGTTTAGACAAACTTTGGCACTTTGCCCATGCATATGAACCGAGAAGGACAGTCGATACTGTTTCTGAAAGACCCTTGGCTCTAGACAATATAAGACGGTTTTAGAACAATGAAATGTGACTCGTAAAAGATAAAATGAACCATAATAGTAAAACAACCACAGAATATAGAAAGGATACATAAATCTCAACGAACACTGTATTTACGTTCTCTAATGATAATTTTTTTTGCAGGTTCTTTAAAGATGTACTTCCTCCTCCTCCTCCTCCTCCCCCAAGTAAGAAGCCGAAAACCGAAGGCTAAATGAAGCTACAATCAATCAATCAATCAATGATAATGCACCCTGATATAGTTTTCTTCACTGCTCCATTGCCACTTCTATGGCTTGATTCACCACTTCTGCTGCACTGCAGGTTTCTCTCTTCCTCCCCCCCCCCCCGAGCCCTTTCTATGAGAGGACGCTCTGTACACCGACTCGTCCTTTGTTCAGGACGGGTCCTTTAAAGTTTGGAGCTTTGTGCACTATTGACATTTATCTAGTACGGGGTGCGCGGATATAATTAATATTCTCTGCATTCTTTTTTTGAAGGGATTCTGTGTATTCTTTTATCTCTTTATTTATCAAAATTTTCTCTTTCCCTAATACTCTAAGGGGCTGTTTGGTAACTTCTGAATGGGTAAGTGCTGAACCAGTAAGAGGTCTGAACCATTAAGTGCTGAACCAGTAAGAGATCTGAACCATTAAGAGCTAGTATATTGTTTAACTATTCAGAGGCAAATGTCTGATCAATTCAGATAAGAGCTCTTAACCATTCAGACTCTGTATAATACTTAACCATTCAGAGGCAAATCTCTTAACCATTCAGACATCTGAACCATTAAGAGGCTGAAACAAACAGTCTGAACCATTAAGTGCTGAATCATTCAGACATCTGAACCATTAAGAGGTTGAAACAAACAGCCCCTAAAACTTTTGGAACTCTTAATATTCTCATTGCCCTGCTTTTCTTTCTACACTTCAATGTAAAAAACTTGAGGTGGAATTAGCCCATATCTGTTGTGTTATCAAATGTGAGAATGTCATTTTAAGGGTAGAGGGTGTGTGTGTACTTTTTTAGTCTTCTTTTTACACATCAGTGTCATATCAAATTTTACTCATTTCATATTTTTCTTATTACAAAATAAATGAAAGTGTATATAGTGTATACGATAATTTGCCAACTAAGTACAACCATTGTTAAACGAATAATTTGAACTCATATTATAAAATAATTCTTAAAAGTATTGAAATATTTCATTTTTTTAAATAATTGATCTTAAGAAAATATGAGGTGTAAATACTACGTATTTAAATAACATTGTGTTGTGAAAATTAATTGTAAATATAAAGTGCAAATCTACAAGCCAATGTAAAAATTATTGAGTATAAGGGTATTTTTAAATTTCTTAACTAATCAACTCAAACTAATTAATACTCCTTCTGTCTTAATTTATATTGTCTGTTTTGGTTTATAATGTTAATTAAAATTATTTTCAAGTCACTTTATATGAAAAATGGTGTTGATCTAAAAAATAAAATATATATATTAAAATACTTCAACAAAAGATCTTCAAAATTAGTGGTGATATAACTATTTTGTTTTATCAAATGACTATCGAAAAATAAAAAGAAAATGTATGAAATTTGACCATGTGAATAATAAACAAGGAATTTAATTTTGGACGGAGAGACTAATTCTATAAATTAGTTTTAAAAATCTATAGACCAATGTAAAAATTATTTAAAATCAATAAAAATAAAAATTATTAGGTGCAATGAAATATACGTGTGCAATCCTATACAGATTAGATTGAAAATTACAAGTGATATTACTGTTAAATTCTGATACCAATTGCTAAAATAAACGTCGAAATTAATAAAAAAAACATACTCAATATGTTTGGCAAATCATTAGATCGTCTTATCGAATTAATTTGGTACCACCAAATTTCATTTACCTAATTCCATACTCTTCGCGCCAAGGGCTAAAATTGAAGTTTACATCATTTTTCAAACACAAGTTCAAAGCAATGTAACATTTGGAAGATTTCATGCTTTTATTTTCAAACACACACCAAACAACAAAATGAAAAGATTGCAAATGAGAAGAATGGAGTGAGAGTTGAGATCACACTTGGAGCGACCCTAGGCATAATCCTTACGTTGTATCGCCGTTGGAACCCGGCCTTCACCTCCCGCATCTCCACGCAGACACCGAGTAGAGAGGTCGATCATGCCAACATATAACCGCGCACCCGTTCTCTTCCTTCATCTTATACCCGTCGCGCCCAACGCTCTCCAAGAACCTCTTCCCCCGTGTCATTGCGTAGTAACTCAAAGGCACGTTGTAAAACCCGGTGGACTCGAACCGCCTAAACCACTTGGGGAGCTTCTCGTGCCTTTCCTTCCTCTCGACCCCTTCTTCAGCGATAATGTTACTGATCTCCTCTCCTAAGACCATGTTCTCGAGCCTTGCCCGATCCAACGATGATCTGGGCAGGGTGGACTCTATGCAATCAAACAAGGTGGCGTAGAAGTACAGGGACTCCGATAGCCTCTCCATTAGGCTCGGCCCGTTATGGTCACTCTCTTGTTCGGTGATCACCATTACTTTTGGTGATAAGCCGGAGAGGTAGTTGAGGAAGGGTTCGATCTCATTGATCGAGCTGAATGTTAAAGCAGACGAAGTCGAGTTCTCCGAATCCTTTTCGGTCGGTTCGCCCAATGTGGCTTGGTCGGACGGGATAATGTTCTCGTGGGGGGCGAGTAAGGTGTGGAATTGTAAAACGGAAGAAATTACTAAAGCTTCCCCTGTCTTGACCCGAACTCTATCCAAATCTAGATTCTCAAATTTGGTAACTATGGAACTGAACTGGAAAGGGATATCTAGCTTTTCTGCCTCATCGACCAAGACCCGGCCCGTTTGTTCGACCACATCTCTGACGGGGTGGACCCCCGTCAGGCGGAGATGTGGCGGGCCTTCAGGCCTAGTACTGAAGTCCCGAAGAATGGCCCGCCACGGGGCTGGGTCAGCCGTGTTGAAATCTATTATGTGGACCATTTTCTCCCCTTCCATGGCCTCCAATATGGCTTGGTTAGCCACAAGGAAAGACACTTTCGAGAACGGGAACAATTCGTCGAACACCTTCCGTGCAAGAAAATACTCCGCCGGCGAGACCAGATCGGTGGCGCGGAGGGCTCTGTGAACGCCGGGAAGATGCCGGAGAACCCTGTCGGCGAGTGCTCCGGCGAAGTAACACGCGATGCGCTGCATGGTGTCGCCGCAGGGGGAGGCGAGGTCGGAGATCTGGTCGAGTACCGCGTTGGCGCTCTCCACGCTGCCGGCGGCGACGTGGCCGGCGCAGGTGAGCAAGAGGTGGATCAGATACAGACCCCTCTCCTCCGATTTCAACTCCTTCGGCCATGGGTCCGGCGGCGGCGGCGCCGCCATCTGAAAAGCTTGCAGAGGGGAGGAGGAGGTCACGGAGGACGACGATCCCTCGTCCTGAAACATCCTCGGAGTTCTTCAACCTCCGACTGAAGTAAAAAAAAACGCCCAAGAAACTGAAATTCGTCACCGGGTTCCCCGATTCCGACCTGTCTGAACAGAGTTTTCTTTTTCTTGGAGAAATGAGTGATCAGTAGCAGAGTGGATTGAAGCTTATGAGCAGAAGAAGAAGAAGACGATGATGATGAGAGTTTACTATTTTGGGGTTTCTTCATGGATACGTTTGTCGACGTGACGAAGGTTGTTTTTGTCTTTAGCCCTTAAAACACGGATTTTGTGCATGTTTCATACTTCTTCCATGACCATCCTATACTCACACCAAAAAATGTACTCCACTTGCACACCATAGTTTTGTACAAGCATTTTGATGGTTTACACGCCACAAGTGTTTGTGCGGTAACAAAAATTTACACGGACACAAATATTGGTGCGTTAACAAAAATTAGTTTTACACCAAAACAAAATGTTAGTGCAAACCTGCGATGTACAAATTGAGGTATAAATGTCCGGGTACACATAGCTTTCCATTTGACTCTTTTAATGCCACCAGGCGGAGTATACAAGGAAGGAGTAAGATTCATCTTCACAACTATGTTGAGAGTAACTATATTAGACATATGACGAATTTCTCCTCTAACTTGAGCGGTATCAAGTCCACTTCTCGGAATTCATGAAGAAATTCACTCATGTTCGAGCTTCAGCGGAGACAAAAACATTGATTCTTTGTGTGTCATTAGATTGAGAATAGTATAAAGACATAATCTCTTATAATGAAGTGAATAACATTCATAAACATTAGACGTATGACTTATACAATTTTAATGCAACAATTTGATCCTCCATTTCACTCTTGGATGTAACAATTTTATCATCAATATCTTTATTTTTAAATAAATATAGACTCTGTATTTCACCTTGTATTCGTTAAATATATTTTTTTATCCCTGTAAAATTAGTAATTTTACTTTTGGTTCATCTAAAATATTATTTATTCAAATTATCCTTGTAAATTTATTGTTTGAAATTATTTTTTTCAAATAGTCCTCTATAGTAATTCAAGTATTTTTTCCTTTAAAATTAAATTTATAAATTTTTAGTCTCTACATTTCATTTGGGTTATTTATTCATATTTTAAATTATTAAACACTTCGTACATGATTAATTTATCCCGTTTTATTAAAAATGTACTAAATTTAAATGTCAAAGCCAATAAAATAGTTTTTAGAAGGTCAAAACTTTTAACAATTCTTTTAATTATATAAATCTTATTTTTTAATTCCATGCAAAATTCCAAATAAATTTAATTGACAGTCAAACATCAATAACTGCAGTAGGACACTAGTTGATTTAAAGTACGGAGTAATTTTTAGTAAATAAAATACGGGAGGGTTCTGCTGCCATTGGAGATTAGTGGCCACTATTAATCCTATCCATTCGTCTCATCTAATTTCTAATCCAATGGCTCATATACACCCATCATTAAATCAAAAGAGTATTACCTCTGTTTCCTTTATTTTCGTCCGTCTCTTTGACGCACAACGCCGACTCCCTCAGTTCCTCAGGGCTCAGACGAAGATCCCTCGATCCCCGTTCTCGAAGAAGATCCCTCCCTAGTTCTTTCGTCCAGGTAAATATTCCTCCATCGCCGTCCGTTTATTTAGTTTAAATTTTTCAATTTTATCCGAACCAAGTGTAAATTTTATCCACCTCACGCCAAATCCAACCATAAAAGCTCCAACTTGCTTTTGTTTGGTACGCATTTTTAGGATCTTTACCTCTTCGTCTTTTGCATTGCTCTTCTTTAGAAGTCCAGGAATTATCTTCTTACCTCGAAGATATCGTCTTTTGCATTGCTCTTCTTTAGAAGTCCAGGAATTATCTTCTTACCTCGAAGATAAAGATCCTAAAAATGCGTACCAAACAAAAGCAAGTTGGAGCTTTTATGGTTGGATTTGGCGTGAGGTGGATAAAATTTACACTTGGTTCGGATAAAATTGAAAAATTTAAACTAAATAAACGGACGGCGATGGAGGAATATTTACCTGGACGAAAGAACTAGGGAGGGATCTTCTTCGAGAACGGGGATCGAGGGATCTTCGTCTGAGCCCTGAGGAACTGAGGGAGTCGGCGTTGTGCGTCAAAGAGACGGACGAAAATAAAGGAAACAGAGGTAATACTCTTTTGATTTAATGATGGGTGTATATGAGCCATTGGATTAGAAATTAGATGAGACGAATGGATAGGATTAATAGTGGCCACTAATGCCACTAATCTCCAATGGCAGCAGAACCCTCCCGAATAAAATATGTCACAAATGTGATTTTAAAACAATAAACAATGTTTGAGAATTTTTTACAGGGGTGAACACACTTGTTTTGACCCATATCAGAATCAGAATCGACAACTTCATAACCGTGTTGAAATGGTTTTTATAATTAGAAAATGACAAATGGAATAATGAATGATACTCCATCCGTCTAAAAATTAACTTTTCATTTTGACTTTTGTGATCAAGTTTTTTTAACTTTGCCGGTAGACTGTAGAAAAAATACATTGAATTTTCATACAAATCTAATATTAATAGTTATTTTGAAACACACTTTTTAAAAAGTTTATTTTTATAATACTCCTGTTCTCAAAAATACTTCTTCTTTCATTTTTTTCACTTTCAACCAAACACTTCCACTTTCTATTAAAAACCACTTTTACCCTTACTTTTTCATACCCTACACTACAAGAATCAGTTGATTCTGCCACGGACAAATTCCGTGGCAAAAATGGAAATTTTGTGGCAGATTTTGATTTTGCTACAGATCTGCAACAAAACTAATCTGTGGCAGAAAAATTGTGGCAGATTTCGAATCTGCCACGAATCTGCAACGAAAATTTCCATCTTTTGTACCATATATTTTCAGCAACGGAAAGAAATTTCGTGGCAGATTTGCCACAGAATTTACCACAAAATTATCCATGGCAGATCTGCAACATAAATTCCCTAGCAGATTTGGTAAAAATAAATTGCAATAAATCACTAGTTTTACTTATTTCTCAACCAAAACAAAGCACCAACCATTAATTCAACATATACAATCACTTAGAGTATCACAACAACATTACACAAGTATAATAATAAATATTTTTATTAATAATGTATGCATTCCAATGAGTCATTGCAAAATTGTTTAAATGTCATAAAAATACTTGACATACATCATACAACTGCAAACTCTTTTATTGTTTACTAATTAAGAAACTTTATTCTAGACTATCATTTTTCACTCGATTGCACTGCTGGTAGAATTGCTCGTAGAGCAATGTTTGGAAAGACAACATAAGCTTCCTCGTTTTTTGCTCGTAGTCTTTGACCCCATGAACATGATCCTTTGCATTATTTGAAAAAGTATAAGGGGCATCAAGTCTTCCTTCCCTTTTTGTCATTTGAACTTAAATTCTGCAAAAAAATGGCTAAAACCAATTTTTTTAGCATTTAAGAATAAATATTCGTGGAAGAAATTTTTAGTCTTCAAATTTGTTTTTTGCTTCCACCTATCAACAAGTACAAGAGAAAAAATACAAAATTGGAAGAAATAAATAAGCAAAAAATACTTCAAAAACTCCATATATTCAAAACATAATGCATCAAAAAGTTGCTAATGAGACTCTAGGAATACAAAAATAAGATTATAAATCAAGAAAAAAGTTGCTGATTTTTTAAAAAGAATGCAAATCAGATCAGGTTTTTTGCAAATTACATACATAATGCATCAAAATCAACATATGAACTTCATGTTATGCTTCTAGAATCAGCCCATGTGCTTTATATTGAGATTAGAGTTCATATTCAAGCAAATAAGCACTTCAAAGGACACAAAATCAGCATTAAAACTGATGGACAATAAATCCACCAAGTGATCCGATTTACAGAGCGGATCGCAAGAACAAAATTAAGAACAAGAATTCGAGAATTGGATGTGTATTACTAGCTTGATTTTGCTTGAGTTCTCCCCTTTCGAGTCCCTTTTATTTATACACGAGCTCTCAACAATTAAGGTGAAGCGTAACCGATGGAGTTTAGCCCGTCCAAGGGCGCGATCCCCTTTTTCCGGCTCCGTAACGGCCAATCAGCTCCGTCTCCTTCTCCGGACTGACTCTGCCAGCTGCGCTTGGCCTGAGGTTAACTAGGCCCAGCCCCTTGGGCCGGCCCAGCTTGAGTATTCCACAGGTGCTTGACCCGAAGCTGTTTAAATGGTTCATTTGGGCTGTCCTCTGGATATCAGCCCATCATAAGCCCCCCAACTCCTCAGTCCTCAGCTGGGCCAAGCGGAGGAGTGGGGAGTTTGCAAAGTCCACGTGGACGCTCCAGCGGGGATCCGGGCCGTTCCTTGGGTTCCGCACGACACTTGGGCACGATCTCCACAATTAAGTAATCATGGCCTGCCGATTCGCCTTCCTGTTGTCCGTTAAAAACCGCCGCTGGACGCCATCTCTTCCTTTCGCCTTCTTCACTACCGTTTGTCTGCAACTCCGCTGCTCACCCGACTCGTTCTTCTTCTTGTCCAGGTCAGTTCCTTCTCTCGCCGCCATGATTGTCTCGGATTCCGATTCGGCTACCCCATCGCCCAATTCTCGCCAAGCCGGCCAATCGGCCTCTGACCGTAACCCCGGCCACACTCCATCACCCCGGCCGTCGCCGTCGGCCGTGCCTGGCCACAAACGGAGTCGATTGAGGAAGCAATACCCTTCCTCAACTCCGGTAGGTGAGGGCTCAAGGGTTGAATTGGACGAAAACATCATGGCGTTGTGCCATTGTCAAATTACTGACCGGGGGTTCGCCGATGCCACTGACATGGTTGGACCCTCCATCGAGGTCATGAGACCCACCAGTACTCAAACTGCTCTAGACGCACCGTCAGGGTTCTTCACGGTCCATCTTCACGGTCCATCTCAACTCTGCCCCTCGCAGCACTCGGGCCACATAGTACACAGGTCGCTGTGCGCCCTCCTCCTCCCTCACAAGCACCGAGCTCACAGCTCGAGGAGAGATTCCTAAGTATAGGAGTAAGGTCTCTCCGGGCTCTGGCTTCGAAAGCACTAGTGGGGAGAGGAGATATGCTTTTAACCCCTCAAAAGACCGTTGACATTCCTCGGTCCAAACGAACCCTCTACTCTTCTT
Organism: Cuscuta australis; assembly: GCA_003260385.1. NCBI lineage: Eukaryota > Viridiplantae > Streptophyta > Magnoliopsida > Solanales > Convolvulaceae > Cuscuta > Cuscuta australis. The sequence continues at coordinate 2,831,847 of NQVE01000161.1, forward strand.
AATGGTCTGAAAGAAAGGAGCCGCTCGATCAGCTATCTTTGATAAGAAACGACTGAGAGCAGCAATCCTGCCGGTGAGCTGCTGGACCTCCTTTACATTTCGCGGAGGCTCCATCTCCAAAATCGCCTTTACCTTTTCCGGGTTAGGCTCGATCCCTCTCCGGCTGACCATATGTCCTAGGAATTTACCCCCCTGCACCCCAAATGTGCATTTCTTGGGGTTAAGGCGAAGCTGGAACTTCTTCATGATCTTGAATACTCTCTCCAGGTCGCCAGCATGAGACTCTGTCCGTTTGGACTTGACAATCATGCCGTCCACATACGCTTCCATGCACCCCCCTAGTACTGGCGCGAACAGCTTGTTCACCATCCGTGCATAGGTCGCCCCAGCATTCTTCAAACCAAAAGGCATCACCTTGTAACAGTATACCCCATTAGGGGTGATGAAAGCGGTCTTTTCTTCATCCGCTACTGCCATCTTGATCTGATGGTATCCACTGAATGCGTCCATGAAACTCATCAGCTCACATCCTGCCGTCTCATCAACCAACTGATCAATGTTGGGGAGAGGAAAAGGATCCATCGGGCAAGCTTTATTTAGATCAGTGTAATCGACGCACATCCACCAGGTATTCCCTTTGGGTGCGAGGACTACATTTGCCAACCATTCCGGGTAGCGGACTTCCTGGATGTGCCCAATGGACTGCAGGGTGGTCACCTGCTTGGTGACAAACTCTCTCCGTTCCGCGGAAAGGAAACGCTTCTTCTGTTTGACCGGCTTGTGGGTCGGGTCCACTGCCAATCTATGGCAGATGATTTTTGGGTCGACCCCTGGCATATCCTCTAGTCCCCAAGCGAATAGCACCTTGAATGCTCGGAGGACCTCCAATAACTGCTCCTTTAATTCAAGCGGTAAGGTTTTGCCTACATTCACCTTCCGCCTGGGCTCAACCGGGTCCAAAGAAATTTCCTCGACCTCTTCCGCCGGCTCAGCTCGGGGTCGCCCCTCCTCCTTCTGGATCGCCGCACAGATCGTGCTCACATTCTCGTCGACTCGGGCTTGGCTTTTGGTCGCCCTGACATAGCACAACCGTGACAGGCTCTGGTTCCCCTTTGCTACTCCCATCCCTGTGGGAGTGTTGAACTTTAGGCATAAGTGGACGGGGGAGATTACGCACTCCAGGTCCTCCAACCCTGGTCGTCCCAGAATCAAATGGTGTGCACAGTCGAGCTGTACTACCATAAATTCCATGTCGACCCAGAGTCGGTGGGTGCCATCTCCTACCCCGGCCTTTACCGTGATAGTTCCTTCTGCTTCGATAGTATCCCCTGTAAATCCTGACAGCGGCGTATGGATTGGCTTCAGGTCGCTTCGGGACAATCCCAACACCTTAAAGGTGTTGCTGTACATTACGTTGACCGAGCTGCCCGTATCGACCAAGGTTTGGTGAACAACCACATTATTGATCTCCACTCTTACCACCAGAGCGTCCCTGTGAGGACTGAGGACTGGGGGATAATCCTCGTCTGTAAAGATCAGAGGCTCCTTCTTCTTTCGCTTAGGCAACGGTGGCCTTTGTACCTCGGCAAGGTACACCATGTTCTTCCACTTCTTCCGGGAGGATACCGAATCTCCTCCAGTGTTTCCTCCCATGATGAACCGACACCCTAGGTGTCAGCGACCTTGCCTCTCCTCCTCATCTAGGTCATCACAATCTCGCCATAGGTGCCGCCGTCCATCTTCTTGCCCCTCTCCTGCTATGATCGCTGCCGTGGGGGCTGGCGGCCTCCTCCAGGTCCGGTTACTTGTGGACGGTCGCTCTGACCGAGGAGGTGGCCCTCTAGCGATCAGCTGATCCATCTCCTTCTTCAGCGTAACGCACTCCGACGTGTTATGGGTGCTGTTACGGTGGTACTCGTAGTATTTGGGTGCATCTTGCACACCATAGCTTTCCCGACCATGAGGAGGGGCCGGCAACGACTGTACCGCGTGAACGGGATGCCTGTTCGCATGATACCCGGTGGGGTTCGGCCCCTTACCATATTCCTTCCTCTTCTTTCCTTCTGCCACCGGTGGCCCGCTTTTCTTCTCCTTCCGGACTGGTGGCTCATCATCTTCCTCTTCCAGCGCCAGGTACTTCGCCCTGGCCAACATCTCTTGATAGGTCGAGAGAGGATTCCGTCGCAACTCCTTACGCACATCCCCTTGGGGAGTGCAGCTTGGAGCATGGCGATCAGGGCTTGGTCGTCCGCCCTTGGACATCCCTAGCCTCTTTCTCCCACCTATTAATGAACTCCCGGAGCTGTTCCCCCTTCCGGATCTTCACATTGAGCAAATGCGAGAAGGGGAGCTTTTGTCTCCGGCTGGACGCGAAGTGCTCCAAGAACTTGTGGGCCAGGTCGCCCCACTTATCTATCGACCCCTTGGGTAACTTGTGAAACCACTCACAAGCCTGCCCTTCCAGTGTCGCCAGGAAGCACCGACACTTGATTTCTTCTGGATACGCGTACATGACTACGTTGGCCCCGAAACGAGCGAGGTGGTCTTGGGGATCGGTCGTCCCATTGTATGCCTTGATCTGGGGAGTCTTGAAATTATCTGGGAGAGGGCAGGACATTATCCTCCTAGAGAAGGGCGTTACCTCACTGAAGACCGCCTGGTGATAGGGGTTCTGGGCATCCAGCCGCTTCTCCAGTTGTTCGTACATTTTCCACAGCTCGGCTGCACCTTTATCCCCGACTGTCGTCCGTCGCTCCTCAGAACCGACCTTGGAGGTCGCTGTGGACTCCCTCTCTTCTCCTTGAGCGTGTCTCTCAAGTCGCCTTTTCGGGCCGACCGAGTGTCCTGCAACCTTTCGAACGCAAAGGTCCGAGGTTTCTTCGACTTGGGATCTCCCAAACGGTCAAAAGCAGACATCCGCTCGAAGGAGGACGACTCGTCCTCTTCTTCCAGCCTGGAAAGCGCATCCGCCATCATAGCCTTCCAATTGGGCTTGGTCGCCTTCTTCTTCTGGGACCGCCTCACTTTTTTCTTTTTTCCTTGGTAGCCCGCAGGCCCAGCCTTCTCGCCTATGGGTCCCCCAGCCACATCTCCCACCACTACCTCGCGGTTGGGGGCAAGTGCGGCCAGCACCTCCTTGAATTGTTCGGTCGTGATCCCAACCCTCTGAATGAGGGCCTCAGCCTCCCCGGTGGTGATGGGGGGTGCCGACCTCCGGTGGCGCTGTTCTCCCCCTGCTGGGGAACTTCGGTACCTACGTTGGCGTTGCTACGTGTTTGCACCATCGTCGTGGAGGATTTCTTCCGAGTATGATTCTCAAACTCTCAATGGAAGCACCAATTTGATGGACAATAAATCCACCAAGTGATCCGATTTACAGAGCGGATCGCAAGAACAAAATTAAGAACAAGAATTCGAGAATTGGATGTGTATTACTAGCTTGATTTTGCTTGAGTTCTCCCCTTTCGGGTCCCTTTTATTTATACACGAGCTCTCAACAATTAAGGTGAAGCGTAACCGATGGAGTTTAGCCCGTCCAAGGGCGCGATCCCCTTTTTCCGGCTCCGTAACGGCCAATCAGCTCCGTCTCCTTCTCCGGACTGACTCTGCCAGCTGCGCTTGGCCTGGGGTTAACTAGGCCCAGCCCCTTGGGCCGGCCCAGCTTGAGTATTCCACAGGTGCTTGACCCGAAGCTGTTTAAATGGTTCATTTGGGCCGTCCTCTGGATATCGGCCCATCAAAAACAAACCTAAATTTTGGACTTGAAGGCAGTTCCCTTGAAAGCTTGACCTTGGTTTTCCTTTTCATTAAAAATGATGGTTTTCTGGTGGATCTTGCAACTTGCACTATGATCTACTCACACAAACATCAAAAGACATACATAGTATTCACTTTCACACTTTACTAGCCAACAAAGAGAAGGGGAACCGTGGGAGATGGACGCAAAAGAGTTACATGTTCTCCGGGAAGAATAAAACATTAGCATGGATTATATTATGAAAGAATAAGATCATGAATCACATACTCTAAATTGTAGCTGAATCTCCTTCCAATCAAATGATTTCCCCAATGAGGATGTCATGCCCGACACGAACCAGCTTATACATGGAAGCACCAGTCATTCCATCAGCAACAACAACTGGGCCTAACACTTGCACAGAGAGGTTAATGCTAATAGGGAAACTAGAAAAAACATGTAGAGTTGTTACATGCTGATTAGAACATAGTGCAGTTACATTACAAGAAGACAAGGCTAAAATACATCAAATGAAACATGTAAGTATGATTAAAAGGTGATTATAAATTTATAGCATATTTTGAAGAAAGTAGTTCACTTCTGAGCTTCAAAAGCAACTACGCCAGTTCCAATATTACTCTAAAGTGGGAAAAACTAAGACACACGAAAAATGAAGTAAAGAATATCACAAATGGCTAGCATTCCCACTAAGCGCATATATAAAATTGTTAGCAATATGTATTATGAACTTCACACCATAGATTTACAGCTACTTTTTCTACTGTAAAGCAAGAATAAGGCTCTATTTGGTAGTTACTCATGGCGTGTTTGGGCTTATAAGCAACTTTTCACTTATATAACTGAAAATGAACGTTCAACCATGAAAGTAGGGTACTGAAATGAATGTTATCAAAAGTTTTTCTTTTCAGAAAAATTAGCTACTTTACCCAAACAACACTTAAGAAACAGGCCCTAAGAATTAATGTAAAAGTATAGTTTATAGAAAGAGAGTTAAATTTTGCAAATCTATGGAATAAATGCAGAGTAAGTCCAAGAACTTTACCTTCATTTGAAGGAAAATCAGCAGAACCCACACGAAAGATTCCACTAGAGACCAAAAAAAAGTTAAAGAAAGACATGAATGTTCATCTAAATCTAGATACTCAAAACCTAAATACATAAACTCAAATCTAAAAAATTACCTAAATCCAAAAAAAATTGAAATCGTTCCCTAAGTTGAAAATCAACACAAGGGAGAATACTATCAACGGTGACCACAGAAAGAGTTTCCCTCACCTAATTGAGATGACGGCGATGGACCCGACGAAGGCTAGCAAGGGTTGGAGTCGAGGCGGCTGCAGAGAGACGGTGCTTGGGGATGCTGGGCTGAGAAAACTCTGGAAACACTGAAGAGGCGAGTCGACGGCGAGGGCATCTAGCGGGGGTGGCGGCGGCATTCGAGGTGTGTGCGAGCAGCAAATCTTCTCTCTTTCCACTCGTTTTTTCTGGGTTATGGCCATATTGTTTTAATTTTAGATTTCTATACTAAAATCCATTATTGCTTATTATAGGTCCTTCATTTGGCTCGCATGATTTTGCTATGGAAATATAGTCTGTGGCAGATTTGCCACGGAAAAAAAAGTTTGCAGCAAATATTTCTTAATTTTCATAACACTTCAATTCCGTCGCTGATCTGTGGTAGATTTGCTACGGATACAACTCCGTGGTAGATTTCTGTTGCAATTCCCGTACTTTCTTGTAGTGCTACTTATCACATCATACTTTATCTCTAATAATCTATCCATCACATCTTACTTTTACCTATCACATCAGAGGCAAAATTGGAAGTCAACTACAATTTAATACTTTCTTATTTTTACACAAAGTCAAAAGAGGAACGCTTTTTCCAAACGGAGGGAGTATATGATTATATATAAATAAAAATATTAATGATTGAAACATTGTACTGAATACAGTGAAAAGTCACAATGAAAAATGAAATATAGAACGAAAGAAGTACTTGTTATTTATTGAACCGGAATAGCCACCCACTATTTCGGTTCTAATTTTTTTACTTAGTTTTAAATTTTTTATTCAATTGTATTTATAATTTCGCAAGAAAAATTTCATGTAATATTTTTTTAATCTAATATTCGGTATTAATTACATTTTTATTATTAAATACTCCGTCCACCCAAAAATAATTTTCTTGTTTCTTGTTTTGGAAAGCTTTCTATGATTTAACATCTCTTTCTCTCCTATTCATCATTTTGAGTCATCCAATTGGCAAATTATATGGTACATCCAGATGTACTTTCCTTTAGATACAATTTGATTGTAACGCCCAAAACATACCCTAGAATTATTAATGAATTATTAATTAATTAATCAAATTTGTTTGGATTAAAAATAAATTGTTGTTGGGCCTTGGGCCAAAATAAAATATGTTTTGATATCCAATATCATGATCCGGATAAATCTCATAGAGATTAATCCAATATGTTGACTTACTGTGTAACCTTGATTGAGAACCTGAGTACAGACCTAAATCAAGGATAAATTAAGAAATTTATTTATGATATGAAACTTTGAAATGATTTATTGAAATAAATCATGAGAATAAATAATATGAATGAAATGTAAGAACCTTTTTGAGTAAAGGTCAATTAAATCAATTTTGACTCTGTCAAAGTCAACCACCCAAAAATATGATATCGGAAAAAGTATTACAAATAAATATAAAAATTATATCGTTGGAAAGAGTTTAAATGTACGATCACAACGGTGCAAACGGATTTCAATTCGGAGAAAGTTGGACCAAAAAGTGTTCCCCGACTGGGACCAAATTAGTCCCAATCAGGGACTTGCGTTTGGAATTGTAGAAATAGGCCGTCCGCTCCACTGAGACGCCAAAACAGGAGAATGGAGTCATCACCATGTCTTCTTCCTCTTCCTTCTCCTATAAAAGACTACCACAACTCCCTCCATTCTTCACCATTTCTTACAAAGTTTCATTCTATTCTGTTGCTCGGAGTGAGGAGAACGTGGTGGTGCTGTCATATTGGTGTGAGGTCGCCGGAGTTGAGAGCTATCGTCGCCGGAAGTTTCGCCAGAAAATCTTCAAAACCTTCATTTACCTTCGAGGTAAGCCCGCAGATATATCTAATGACTAGAATGTTTGTATAGATCGTTTCTACGTTCATAAACGGTCGTTTGGTTGAGTTTTGTGTTTGACATGCTTGAAGAACCAAGAATCATAAACCATTAAATTGATGTTAAAACTATGAATTAATGATGCCAAAATGATCTTTGAACCTTGGAGAACATTTCTATATAGTTTAATCGAAGTTTGGAACCTAAAAATGGAATTCCCGAAATTGAAGTCGCGAGGTAGAAGACGATGAACAGTGGCTGAAAAGCCACTGTCTGGATCGATCCAGGGGCTTGGATCGATCCCCTGGGAGTAAATTTTCATGGTATGGATCGATCCAGAAGGCTATATCGATCCCCCGAATTTCTGATCCGAAAATTTGTCTGAAAATGTTATTTTTGAGCTCTAAAATCCTATTTTTGATAACAATTGATTATGACCATTATAAAAATGATTTTTCACATTAAAAGTAATATTTTTAACAAATAAAATGTTATGTGATGCATGACGGTAAGTTAGGGTGTTAACACCCGAAGCTAGGCCGCTAATTGTTATTGAATTGATGAATGATTATGGTAATGATTATTAGTTGGTGATTATGATGATTAAATCTTGATAAATGTTTTGATTAAAAATGGTAATTATGAATGATTAAATCATAATGAATATATTGATGATTGTGAAAATAATATGTATTGTCAAGGGTATCTAGAAGACCTCTAAGATATACCCATATAAATGTTGATTTAAAAGATATCTAGAAGAACTCTAAGATATACCCATATTAATGTTGATTTGAAAGGTATCTAGAAGAACTCTAAGATATACCCATATTAATGTTGATTTGAAAGGTATCTAGAAGAACTCTAAGATATACCTATTTAAGTTAGGCCTTGCGGGTATGAACCCCGGTGGCTAGGGTTAAAACGTACGTACGGGATCCAAGAACCAAACTTGAGTACCTACTCGTTTGGGGGTACCACCCACCCAACAGTGAACACTACGCTGTCGGTTTTTGGTTGGCCTTAAGTGAAGGTAAGTTTAAGATTTCCAAAACCCTTTTATCTTAAACTAGGCCTAGCTTAAGGATTATTAGGAGTACTCTGTATACTGGAATACAGTTTAATTAGTTAAACTAGAATTCATTTAAGGGTTACAAATATTAAAATGATTGGCCTTAGACTAAGAATAGTTAAGGATATTGTTGAATGACAAATGAAGAACATACATGTTGAACGATTGAATAATGAATGTTGAAAATTGAATATTGATTATTGAATATCTGAATGAACATTATGTGCATGATATCAAATGATTTGATTGTGAATTGAGATACAATTTATATGGATGTTCGACGCATTAGATATGCTTACTCAGCTTTACCGCTGAGCGTGTAGTATGTTTTATTTGTTACACGCAGGTTAATAGAAAGAATGATGTGACATGATCTTGGAGGCGGACGGAGGCGAGATTGTCGGAATGGATGTGATGGTTTTGAATTAAAGAACATAACAAATTATGTTGTAATTATGATTTGGTAAAGCTTCCGTAATATTGAAAACTCCGTACTGTTTATATTATGAAAAATATTATTATGATAAATAAAAGTGTTTGAAATGTTTTAAATTTTTACGATTACCAAGTTAACACTTTAGTCCGAAAGGGGCTGCAGACCTGGACGAATTAGGGTGTTACATTGATATTTTTGTAAATTTTGCGAACTTTTTATCCAATGTCCAGAACATATCTGAGAACTATTATACTCCCTCCGTCTCCTTGTATTTGTCCACTTTCATTTTTGCACACTATCCAATGCACTTCTTTAATCCATTTTATCTTGTAATTTGTATATTAAAAAATTATAAAAATTATATATTAATAATCTATATGTTAAGACTAATCAAACAAGATCACACATGACTATATTTAGGCTTACACATTGAGAGAATTTGATGAGTCAAAGTGCTTAGATGAACAGTTCCAAAAGTCAAATGTGAACAAATACAGAGGGACGGAGGTAGTATATGACAATGAGTACCATCAGATTTGAGAATGAGTACTAGCACTTATGAGAATTACGAAGTATCATATTCTTATTCAATACAAACATGAATAAACCTAGGTTTTAAATTCTCCATGCTCAGAGAGTATAAATGAGTTGGAACAAATCGAATGGAGGAAGAAACTTTTAATGATGGTACTGAAATTTTTAATTGTGATAAAATTGAACAATACTTTATTTCAGATTGAACATTTCCTTATTTGAGAATGAGTATTGTTTTTTAAAGAATGAACATTATGCTATTTATTATAATTATATTAGACAAATGTGTAAAAATGAGTACTTCTTTATTTTAAAATGAGTACTACCTTTGCCAAAATGAGTACCACGTAGTTTGAAATGAATGGTTATATTTGTACGAAAATGAGTACTACTATATTTTACAATGAGTACTACCGGATGTACCTATTTGTAGGTACATCCGGATGTACGATATACCAACTCCATCCAATTTCAATTATCTTCAAATTTTTGCAAAAGTCAATAATTAAAAAAAATTAACTTGAGAGATACTATTTTTTTCAAAAAATAATTGTAGATTGAAACCGAAATAGTCTCTAGAACCGGATCCCAATTTGTTTGGTCCAAGGCGGTTCTTAAATTCCTTTCTAAGAACCGGAATCCAAATGGAACCGGCGGCAAACACTTTATTGGCTACGGGAAGACGGAGCTGCCGCTGCTCCACCGTGCGGATTTGCGCCGGCGTCTGACAGGTGAAACTTCAATGGAATTTCGCATTTCTTATACAAATCTGTCTCGGTTTCAATTTTTAGGTTTGATAGTTCGAATCAAATTCAAATCATCGAAATTCCAGTATTAGGTTTTCTATCTAGAACCCTAAAACTTCATGTTTGTATAGTTAAATTCTTAGCCTATTTGAACTTCCTTTCACCTATTGTTTAGTAAGATCTTATATTCTTATCGATCTATTGTTTCACCTATTCATTTTGCTTCTTTTGAAAAAATGATTTTGTCAGTGCTTTGCATTTATAGATAATGGAAACAAGTTAGATAAGTATGGTCACTTTAAGATTTAATCTATTACAATTATTTATTTATATATTTTTTTTCCAGAAATGAATTGCAGCCACCTTCATTTTCAGCTTCTTACTATACAACCTTTGAAGTTTGGATGCGATCCCAAACATGGTCTTAGCTCACTCAATTCTATGGAGGTTTGTGAACTTTAGCCTTCCCTATTAAGTACTACATTTGACCTTATATATGCTCATTGTTGAGATAAATGCATTTCGATATTCCCATTTGAGTACGGTCAACCTTAGGAGCTATAAGGTTAAGAGAGGAAGAAGGAAAAGTATATTCATGCATTTTGTTAGCCATATCGGAGTTTTCTTGTATCCTAATAGTCCTATAACAAATGAGGAATCACAATCCCACCCGACAGTAGGGTCTAGGGAGGGTGTGTGTGTGTGTACACAGACCTTACTCCTACTTGGAAGTGAGATGTGGTTTCTAAGAGACCCCCGGCTCAACAAAAGGCACAGATAAAGTAACAAAAAAACTATATGAACACATATACTCTTGCTAATAGTGGAAAACAAATCCAAATTGCCATCTTGATTTTCTGCTGTTAAACAGGTGTTGGTATATAATATCCAATCCATGATGATACTCATTGTCCCATATAGTCTGGTTTCAAAATCTTTTTGGTTTAAATATGAAAAGAATCCTTTTCGCCCAAAAGAAGTTTTTTTCATGTTGTTTTTCAAAAGATAAGTTTAGTTAAACCAACTAATACATTTTCTAACAAATGAGTATGATCGGCGACTAATAACCTTTATACCTTGACTAAGTTAAAAGGGTGTATTGAAGGGCACATTGCATGGACTAAAGGGCAGACTTGTTTTAGCCCAGCCCACTTTGCTAATGGCTATTAGGTAATTTCAGGGAAGTAGTAGTTTATTGGTACTGAAGTTGCCAAGGCGATTAAGGAATTTGCATCAGCTCCAGAGCATCAGATGTGTTGATCATAATCCACAAAACGCAGATTTTCCGCGTTATTATTCAAGAAAACAAAAGAAGCCGTTTCCTGTACCAATTCTAGAGCTAAGGAGAGCTGCCAGAGAGAGACTGAAAAACAAGTCAAGCCTACCCAAGAGACGTTTGCCTCCACCAAGAGAGGGGTTGGTTGTTAAAGAACTGATTCCGGATGCATATAAGGTGATGAATGCACGAATAACGTTGATAAACAATCTCAAGCGGCTCTTGAAGGTGGTGCCTCTTCATGCTTGCAAGTAATTTTTCTACCTCATCTCTCTGAGCTTAGGTCATGTTCTCTTCACCTGATCTGATCTAGTCTGATCAGATTTGATTTCAATAAGAATAATAAGTAATAAGAATAAGTTGAGGAGAACATGACCTTAATATGTGGTGTCATTGTTTGAGAAATGCATTCCTTAAGGCTCAATCATATTTTATTTCCCTTTGTATTTTGCAGTGTAATGTCAAAAACATGAGAAAATAAATTTTCTTGTCATTTTTTCATCTCCCTATATGCTTAGATGCTCCCAAGACTCGGGCTTTATTTGACTTTCGTAACGTGTATATCCTTGCAGCTGGTGTAACGACATTCATGTTGGGCCCGACGGGCATCCTTTCAAATCGTGCAGGGGCCCACAGTCTTCAGCTCGAAATGGACTTCACGAGTGGGGAGAGGGTGTAGTTGAGGATGTTATGGTACAACTGGAATCTTACCATTTATATGATCGTTTGGGAAAGCGGATTTCTCACGAGGAGAGGTTTTCCATCCCTATGATACCATCGGTGGTGGAGCTCTGCATCCAAGCCGGTGTGGATTTACCAGAATATCCCACCAAGAGGAGGAGAAAACCGATAATCCGCACCGGAAGGAGTGAGTTTATCGACGCGGATGAATCAGATTTACCGGGCCCCACTCAAGAACCTCCGAGACCACCGATACTGGCTGAGGTTCCTGATGCTGAGGTGTCACCTCCGTCGGGGAAAGAGGAAGCTGTTCTTCTAGCCGAAGAGACGCTCCGAGCTTGGGAAACCATGAGAGGAGGAGCCAAGAGGCTGATGAAGGTGTATCCGGTGAGGGTTTGCGGGTACTGCCCGGAGGTGCACGTGGGTCCCAGCGGGCACAAGGCGCAGGTCTGCGGGGCCCACAAGCACCACCAGCGCAACGGGCAGCACGGGTGGCAGACCGCGGTGCTGGACGACTTGATCCCGCCGAGGTACGTTTGGCACGTCCCGGACGCGAACAAGGAGTTGCAGCGGGAGCTGAGGAACTTCTACGGCCAAGCTCCGGCGGTGGTGGAGATTTGCATACAGGCGGGGGCAGCCGTGCCTGAACAATACAAGCCTACTATGAGGTTGGATGTGGGGATTCCTAGTAATATTGCAGAAGCTGGAATGGTTGTTTGAATGTGTTCTCTAATGATGTGACTAATACTAAATACTTGTAATACGTAGTACTACGTTTGAAAAAAACGGTAGTATTTGTCCAGTTTTGATTTTTTTCAGTCAATTGTTTTCAACGTTTGACTTATAATTAAAATATATATATATATTGTGTATTAATTAGATAAAATAATATTTTGAAAATACTTTATATAATAAATCTAATAAAACTATTTTTGTATCAATATCTAATATCATTTTTATTTAATTTAAATTCAAAATTTATCAATTTTGACCATAAAAAGTTAAAAGTGGACAAATATTCTGGAATGTATGGAGTATTTATTTATGTGGGAAAGTGTCTTTTTGCACATATGCATATAAGAATTCAAGCTAAATTGCTCACTTCTCTAAGTTACTCCCTCCCTCCTATATTTTTCTTTCTGCACAAAATAAAATCAAATTTCAATTTCTTTAATTTATTTTATTTTATATTGGTAGAAAAATAAAAAAATAAAATTAAGATATTTAAATAATAGGTTGAAAGTTTCAGAAAATAAGTAGTGATAAGAGTATTTTATTTTATAATATAAACGATTAAAAAATAAAAATAAATTTTCGTAAAATTTGAATTGTACACTGGGAAGAAAGATACGAGTAGAATACAAGTTATTTCTTCAACTTTAAAAATTCACAAAGCTTTGCATTATCTTTTTTTATTCTCTTTGTCCCATTTGAATCTTTACGATCCAAATTACGATGCTTGATCAATTTTATTTTCTATTCAATTTATGTAATTATATATTATAGATGTAAAATTAAAAATTAAAAATTATACATTAAAAAATTACATAAAATAATCTATAAAACTAGAGATGAAATAATTATATAACATTAATAACCTTACTTTTACTTTTGACAGTAAATTTGAGAGAGAAAAGTACTACGGAGTTCGAGGACAGCAAATTTGACAGCAAATTATTCTTGTGTTTAAATTGAAAATTAAAGAGGTTTTAAAACACAATTTTGCAAGCTTTCCTGAAGATTCATGGAAAGGCATGTATTGTGTAGAAGTATATGAATCCTCACGGGATTTTCGCTCTGTTGAAATCACTCACAGCATCGAGATGGAGTTCGAGGACAACGCCATTACAGAAACACGGAATCAAGATTCTGCACCAGAAAGCCATCACCATGGGCTTGCAGAGCAGCATCCCATTATCAAAGGGGCTCATGGATCTGTACTGTTCTTCCCAAGATTTCCGATCCGCAAAGCTGGTTTTCCTGAATCTGAAGAACCCTCTTGATATCACTCTATGGAACGGTCTCATGGCGGCTTACACGGGTCAATCCGTCTTCACCGAAGCTCTTGAGCTTTTTCGCAGGTTATTACTCTTATCCCCTTATCTCAAGCCTGATGGGTACACTTATCCCAGTGTTCTCAAGGCGTGTGGCGGTCTGGGATGCGGCGGCGCGGTGTACGGAAGGAGTGTTCACGGCCGCGTCATCAAGACTGGGTTTTTGTCTGATGTTGTTGTGGCGAGCTCTGTGGTGGGAATGTATGCCAAAGGGGGAGACTTTGGAGCTGCCACTGAGGTGTTCGATGAAATTCCCCTGAGAGATGTGGCTTGCTGGAACACTCTTATTTCATCGTATTACCATGCTGGGGAATGGGACAAGGCTTTGGAGCTGTTTGAGAAGATGAAGGAGTCTGGGTACAGACCGAATTCCGTGTCGTACACGGCTGCCATATCTTCTTGTGCTAGGCTTCTTGATTTGGATAGGGGGGAGAAGATCTACGAGGAGCTGGCAAATGACGGGTTTGCCCTTGACGGGTTCGTTGTCTCTGCTCTTGTTGACATGTATGGGAAATGTGGTCATTTGGAGAAGGCAGAGGAAGTGTTCACGCGAATCCCAAACAAGACTTTGGTTTCTTGGAATGCCTTGATTTCGGGTTACAGTTTGAAAGGGGACAGTGAATCTTGCATTCGCCTTCTGCAGAGGATGAATGGCGAAGATATGAAACCTTCTTTGACAACCTTGAGCAGCTTGCTATCGGCTTGTTCCAGATCAGCCCAGCTGTGTCACGGGAAATTTGTTCACGCTTACATCATCAGACACAGAATAGACACCGACGCATTTCTTCAATGCACACTAATCGATCTATACCTCAAATGTGGAAGCGTCGAGGCTGCCGAACAAGTCTTCACTACAACCCCAAAAGGGGATGTAACCCCATGGAACACAATGATCTCCGGGTTCGTATCGTCTGGAAATTACTTGGAGGCCCTTGGCATCTACAGTGACATGAAGATGGCGGGACACATAAAACCGGACGCGATTACTTTCACTAGTGTATTGGTGGCTTGTTCACAATTAGCTGCACTAGAGAAAGGGAGAGAAGTTCACAAGAGCATTGTTGATCAAAAGTTGGATTCAAGTGAAATAGTCATGGGAGCACTCCTTGATATGTATGCTAAGTGTGGCGCCGTGAATGAAGCTCTTGGAGTGTTCCACCATCTTCCTCGGAGAGACATTGTATCGTGGACCTCTATGATCGTGGCTTATGGGTCCCACGGCCGAGCTGTTGAAGCTTTACACCTCTTCGATGAAATGCTCCAACAGCCCAATGTTAAACCGGACAAAGTCACATTCCTTGCAGTGGTTTCAGCTTGCAGCCACGCGGGATTAGTTGACGAGGGTTGCCACTATTTTAACCTAATGGTAAATAGTTATGGAATCAAACCCGAGATTGAAGACTATTCTTGTCTCCTGGATCTTCTAGGACGTTCCGGAAGATTGAAAGAAGCCTACAGAATTCTTCAGAGATCACCTTCCATGAGAGAGGACGTTTTGATGCTAAGCACATTGTTTTCTGCTTGCCACATGCATAGGGAAGAAGAAGAAGGTATTGGGGAGGAAATTGCAGAACTTCTTATACAGAAAGGCTGTGATGATCCCTCAACTTGTGTGGTTATGGCAAACATGTTTGCAAGTAGGAAACAATGGGGCAAAGTGTTGGACATAAGAATGAAGATGAGAGAGCTTGGGTTGAGGAAAAACCCTGGTTGTAGCTGGATTGAGGTTGACAAGAGAATACACACATTCTTTGCTGATGACCAATCATTTCCTGCAGTGGAAATGGTGTATGAGTTTCTGAACAGAATAAACAGTCATATTGACACTCATGAAATACTTACTAGTTTGTAGTGTATGTGATTGATTTTGATTTTTTTTGTTTTGAAATACCTTGTTATTTTGACACAAAGGGCTAGTGCCATAATACCTCACTAGCCCAATTTGAAGCCTTTACGGTGCTTCGTTCGATTCAAAAGCTAGTTCTACTCATAGTTCCCCCTAAACCCGTCCACCTCGGCCCTACCCCAGCGCAACCGCGCCTAGGGGTGTATACGAATCGAATCGAAGCAAATATTTCACTATTCGATTCGTATTCGATTAAAGTGATATGTATTCGAATTCGGATTCGTATATAATTCGAATTTAAAAAAACATTCTTATTCGATTCGATAGATATTTGACGTATTTGAATTCGTATTCGAATATTCGAATTCGAAAATATTAGTAGTTTTTCTTAAAATAGATTTCTTAAAGACATTAAATTATTATTTTATAATAATGTAAAATGTAGTAAAAAATGTAGTAAAAATATGTTAGAATATATATAAATTTATTTATAAATTATAATATTCGAATATACATAAATTTATATGTACACAAAAATTTAATATATTAAAATATGTTAAAATATGTACACAAATATTTAATATATTAGAATATATATAAATTTATTTATAAATTATAACATTCGAATAATTCGAATAATAAACGAATCGAATTTATTAATATTTGTATTTGAATTCGAAAATAATTCGAATCTAAAATATGATTTATATTCGGATTCGAATTCGAATATAGCGAATACGAATCATCCTTTTCGAATACGAATCACGAATCGAATACATTTTATTTGATTTGTATGCACCCCTACTCGCGCCCCATTGCACCCAAGTTGCACCGTAAGTCTTTCAAATTATACTACCATATTATGATACTAGGCCTTGGTGCCAAAAAAATCTAACTGCATTTGAAAAGCATTTATTTTAAACATAGAATCCAAAGGCATATAAAAAATGATTCTACTCCTTCCATCCCAAAAAACATTTCTACGTTATCGTTAACTCTCATGTTTACAAAACTTATTTTGTCCCCCCTACTAGTTCTCTTATTCTTACGCTAATGTCATTCAAACTAAACTACTCTTCAAATCTTAGAAGAAGATTTTGATATTCTAATGGTAATGTTTATTTTTTTCTTGTTTTTTTTAGACGTTTTAAGTTCCTTTCTAAAACTATTCACAAAATCAAATCATATCATTTTTCCTATTAGTTTTCCTTAAATATTCATCAAAGTAAAATAATCAAGTTATTTACCATTTCATAAAAACAAAATGTATGTAGTTCAAAAAAAATACTCAAATCATTTACTCGAGTATTACTTGATATTGTAATTTAAATTGTAATAATGTATACATTTCGTCTTGTAATAATATTTCATATTTCTTTTATGTTTGTCTCGAAATTATTTTCTATGTTTGAAATTATTTTGTAGCTTATATCATTTCTCTTTCTCTCTCTCTTACACCACTTTCAATCACAAAATTTTATTTTTCTTGATCTAAGTATTCATTTGATTATAAAACACTATAAAGAGATCAAAAAAGTAAGTTTTGAATATAAGGCCATGTGTAATGGGGAGTTTGACAGGAGCTTGATGGGGTGTAAAGATGTATGATGTGGAGTGATGAAAAATATATGTTATGATGAGTGTGAAGTAATATTATGATGTATAAATGTGTGTTAAAGTGGGGTGAGAGTAGACCCACAAAAAATGACCCGACCTGTTTTTGACCCGAAACCCGACCTGAAAACACTGAGTTTTGAACAAAGGTTTTGATGACCAAACCCGAAGTTGACCGAAACCGAAATGACCCGCTAAAAATGGGTCAAACCCGACCGAACCCGACCCCGACCCGACCGACCCGCTAAAGTAAGTAGTTTTCAAAATAATACACTTTACTACTCATTTTTAGTGTATAAATTTATATTTTAAGACAAAATTTTAATGATATTGCATAATTATCTTACTTTTTCCAAAACTTAAGCATTTTTAAATTCAAAAATTATTTCAGAATTTAAAATAAAATAATTTTATAGATTTAATAAATTTTTTTGATATTTTAAAAAACCAAAGTCATAACCCGTTGGGTCAACTCGAACTCGATGACACTGGGTCATGAACATATAATTCTCAACCCGAATCCGAATTGACCCGAACCCAAAATAACCCAAACTTGAAGTGACCGAACCCGAATCTGACCTGACCTACAGATATGAATGAATGAGAGTGACCTAAGTATACGGGTAGTAATTTTTTTCAATTTCACGGGAAAATTGCGTATTACTCCGGAGTAGGGGTGAGCATCGGTTCGGTTCGGTCGGTTTCGGCCCAAAACCGAAAAAACCGAAATTAAAAAGTACTTGAAAAAACCGACCGAACCGAACCGAGTAAAAACCGATCGGGTTCGGTCGGTTTGAAAAAACCGAAATTTTCAATCTAAAAACCTACTGCCTACTGCAAATATTGAAGCATTTCTCAAATTTTTAAAGGAAAGTAATAGCAAACACATATTATAACAGCTCCAAAATGACAGCTCCAAATGACAAAAACATATTATCTCCCAAGGGTCAAACATAATATTTAAACAAACAAAAGCAGAGCCCCAAAATGAGTAATAAAAGCCAACAATGATATTGATAACAATCCAAGTAGAGCTTTAAAAAGTTCAAAATAATAATAAACTGAAAATGCTCCCATGACTTCATGCTCAATTCCTTCAGAAGTGGATGTCACCCATCACCATCAATCTGTACTTCTAAAGAAAAAAAATCTTAACATACAATCCACTAAAATTGAAAAGTATGAGAATTATAATTAATAAAATAACAGGATTACCAAAACATTATCGGATTACCAAAACCAAGATCTTAATGTCTTCACATCTCTAAGCATCAATAACGGGATCCAACTTGAGTTTCGACAAATCTAAAAGAACAAAACAAATAGACAATTTTAAAAAAATAGTTATGAATGCTAAATAAAAAATATTGAAAAATCAAATACATTTTAAATGATATAATATGAACATATGTTTTTATACACACCTTCATCTAATTTGTCCAACTCAGAAACTTCACTTTTAAACTCGTGAATGCTACAATATGCTCCTTGTCGTAACTAATCTTGAGAGCAAATAAGAGCCTGGACAATTTTTGGAGTTAAAGAACTCCTGTACGAGTTAAGGACACGACCACCTGTACTGAAAGCAGATTCAGAAGCAACAGTTGACACCGGAACTGCTAAAACATCACGAGCAATATTAGCCATTATTGGAAACCTGTGGCCATTCTTTTTCCACCATCCTAGAATATCAAAACTATCTTCATCCTCATCAAACTCATCAGTGATGTACTTGTCCAAATCTAATTTTTGCCCTCCATGAACAGACGAACTCTTATATTTCCTAAATTCATTCTTGGTACTGGTTTCACTGATTGTGTTAGAATCAACAATAGCACTTAAAGTGTTCAAACTACTTTGTGGGGTTAAAGTAGTTTGTGCACTAGAAGTATTTCCAAGAGCGTATGCCATTTTTTTGTACTCCACAAATAATTCATCCATTGTACTTTTGACCTTTTCAAACAATGTTTTTGCAACATCTTGCGAATACATTTTCTTGAAGCAAAATTCCACATAATCAAACTTGTATCGAGGATCAAGAACAGCAGCAATGTATAACAACATATTCATCTTTTCAACATCACCCCAATACTTGTCATATTTATCATGCATCTTTAAAGACATATCTTTAAATTGTTCATCTTCGCTCCTCGCCCAAGCATTCAAAGTACAATATACATCACATATTTCTTCCAAATAAACATTAGATGTGACATACAAAGAACCAGAAACTCTTTTTGTGAGATTATAAAAACGCTCCAAAAATATGCTTAAGTTCTTACAAATTTCCCAATCATCATGAGAAGGAATCCCTTTATCTTCAATGAGAGCAGTTATGTAATTACTCTCGACATCCTCAAACTTGTCAAATGCCTTCTCAAACTTCTGAGCAGAATGTAACATCAAATATGTTGAGTTCCACCTTGTACACACGTCTAAGCTCAACAAAGATTTAGACTCAATCTTAGCAAATTCAACACATTGTTTGAACTTATGCATTCTGGCAGGTGATTGTCTAACATATTTCACAGCACTTCTTATCTTATAAATGGAGCTATTCATTGTCTTCATGCCATCACTAACAATGAGGTTAACAATATGAGCCACACATCTCATGTGAAAGTATTTTCCTTTAAGCAATGATGTTCGCATACTAATAAACCTCTTTTTTAACCAACCCACGGCTGTGTCATTTGAGCTTGCATTGTCAACCGTGATTGTAAAAACCTTATCTATACTGTTAGACAATAATATTAATAGTACTTCTTATGGTATTGGTTATGCTAGTGTTTCATTATTAGTCAGCTTCCTAATCCTATTTGTGGTAGATGTTGTATGTTAGTTAGTTTCCATTCTCTATTCCTAGTTGTGTTAGGAGTCTCTCCTATATATACACTATCATGTACTCCATAATTCAATGAGCAATATTAATATTCCAATATTTCAACATGGTATCGGAGCACCACTATTGGTGATCTAAAAGAGTTCTTTGGTTCCGCTGCCGCTGCCGGCAATTATAGCGACAGCGGCTCCACCTTATTGAAAAAAAAAAGCCGTCAAAGGAGGAACTTCCCTCTTGTCATCACCATGGTTCGTCAAAGTATTTGTATTCCAATATTTCAACATGGTATCAGAGTTATCGCTCTTGGTGACCTAAAAGAGTTCTTTGCTTCTGTCGCCGCCGCCGGTAATTCCGGCGACGGCGGCTCCACCCTACTCACTTGTATTTTCTTTTCCTTCTTTTATCCTCAAATCAATTTCTCCATTCAAATGGAAAAAAAAGAAAAGAAATAAACTCCTATTGAAATCACATAAAAAAACTATCGAATGAAGAACTTCTCTCTTGTCATCTCCATGGTTCTTCAAAAAAAACTCAACACCTCACAAACTCTCTCAGATCTAAAAAAAAGGGAAAAAAATGATTGTTGTTTCTCTCCAATTCACCACATCAAAATCTCAAACCCAAATGTTTTTTCCATCACCAATTCTTAACCTACTTTTTCTCTCTAAAATCACTTATTCCAATCATCAACCTCCCTTCTCTTCTCTTGTGTTGAATCATTAAAAAATCCAAAGTAAATCAACACAAAAGCAAAGCCAAGAGGGGAAGTAGTGAAAGAGGAAATAAGACCTCTACTACTCACCCCTTCAAGAAGGAAATAGGGCATTGCCCGGATCCAAGAAAAAGATAAAAAATGTCAAAGATCTTCAGTCAAACAGGCACCTCCAATAGCTTTCTCTATTCTTTTTCGACGTCAGCAGCTACAAGCGCACGTCAACCTTCTCTCATCTTCATCGACATCAGCAGCTACAAGCGCACGTCAATTTCTCTCTTCTCCAACGACGTTAGCAGCTACCAGTGCACGTACATCAGGCTTCTCTCTTCTCCAACGACGTCAGCAGCCACCGGCGCACGTCAGATTTCTCTCTTCTCCAACGACGTCAGTAGCCACCGGCGTGCGTCACACTTCTCTCTTCTCCAACGATGTGAGCAGCCACCGGTGCATGTTAGACTTCTCTATTCTCAAAGTTTCCTGTTTCCAGCTAGTGTCCAAGCTTCCTCTTGCTTCAGCCAGAGTTCAGCTTGAGGGGGGATGTTAGACAATAATATTAATAGTACTTCTTGTGGTATTGGTTATGGTAGTGTTTCATTATTAGTCAGCTTCTTAATCCTATTTGTGGTAGATGTTGTATGTTAGTTAGTTTCCATTCTCTATTCCTAGTTGTGTTAGGAGTCTCTCCTACATATACACTATCATGTACTCCATAATTCAATGAACAATATTAATATTCCAATATTTCAACATATACCCCAATCTCGCAAACACTTGTCAGTTGCTTTACCAATATTCTCACCTTTATGACTCTCAATTGGACAAAAGTTGATTATCCTCTTATTTAATTTCCAATTTTCATCAATAAAGTGAGCTGTTAGACAAATATAATTGACATTTTGCAAAGACGTCCAACAATCAGTGGTAAGTGACACTTTGGCACCTTGAAACAACTTCTTTATTTTAGCTTGTTCTTTTAAGTAAATTCCATAACAATCTCTAGCAACTGTCCATCGAGAAGGCATTTTAAATCTTGGAGCAGCAATGGATATGCACTTTTTAAAACCCTTTCCCTCAACAAATTTAAATGGTAGTTCATCGATGATAATCATTTCTGGTATACCCTTCCTAAGTGCATCTGCGCTATACTTCCCAAAAGTTATTGGCACATTTCCCTCCCCATCAACTGTTTCGCATATTAACTCAGTTTGATCATCATCCCCTTTCTCACGAGGCAAGCTCACACAATTTTCTAAATGGTTTTTCAAAGAGCTCGTACCATTACTTTTAGTATTTGCAGCAAATTCTCTACCACAATGATCACATCTAGCTTTATGGAATATAACATCATCTTTAGTAATGGTAAATTTAGTAAAATGAGCCCAAACCTCAGATCTTGTTGAAGGTGCGCTCCTTTCCTTCCTCTTAGGTCTAGAACATGAGGACTTTGCCCTACTTTCTTCAGTGATTGATGGATTTTGGGCTTCATTTTGTTCTTCACATTGTGAATCATGGTAAGCTATTGACTCCATTGAGTTTGCTCTTCAATTTTGAACTAATTTTGAATAATGTAAAAACAAAACAATTAGTTAAACAAAAAAAATTAGTTATAGAAAACTGAGGTCTGTTTTAAAATGAAGCAGTGGCTAGAAATATGATTTAAAATATGTGCAGTGGTTTGTTTTTCTAGATTGAAACGAGGAAAACAAATCTTATGGTGATTTCTTAACTTGAGTTTTAAAAATAAAGCAAAGAAAATATACTCTGTGTAATTGCTGGAAAAAATTGAAGTATGTGGCATTCATTTAATGTGCTAAAAAGTAAAGAAAATGTACTTCGTGTAATTTTTCTAATGAAACAAAAAAAAATTAATCTTTCTAGTTCAGGCTTTATTTGACAATCAGAAGAAAAAAATTATTAGGATACAAGAACAGTCTTTATTTGACCATCAGAAAAAAAAATCATTGGGATGAAAAAAATAAGAAAAAACATAGTCATCAAGATCAGAAATATTCATGTTCATATACGCATGCATCAACAAAAAAATGAACAAACCTGGTGATAGCCGATTGGTGACGCCGGAACGGAGATGGTGATTGCCGAGATCTTGGCGTAGGCTTGAGAACGCACGAACTGGGAGAATGTGAGATGGTGATTGCCGATTGCCCGATTCGTGAGGGCGGAGAAGACGAGAATGCCACAGGGGTTAAGTTGAGGGGTTGAGATCTGGGAATTTCGGCCGACTTGGGAGAAGGGTTGGAAATCGGGTAGGGAGAAGGGTTGGAAAGTGGATTTGGGTTTTTTTTCATTGGGCTATAACTGAAAGATTTGGTCTGGGCTTACATATATTTAACAGTTAACACTTACTATGGGCTCGGTTATTCGGTCGGTTTCGGTTAACATTGCCCAAAACCGAAACCGAAACCGAAACCGAATTAACCGAATTTTTTTTACATTAAAACCGAAAACCGAAACCGAATTTAAAATTGCGGTCGGTTCAGTTATAGTGTATCGGTCGGTTCGGTTAATTTGCTCACCCCTACTCCGGAGTACTTTTCTTCCCCACAGCCTTACAGACTTTTTTTCCCCTCACAAATACTATCTGATACTCCCGTGATACTATATCATCTCTCAACAATGGAAGCAAAGATCAGAAACCTATTTGATTCGGTCGGCAATATCTTCTCCGGCGGCGATCAGATTCCATGGTGCGATTCCGATATCGTCACCGTAAGTATCCTCTCCGTCTATGTTTGCTTGTATGGGCAAGTTGAGTTGCATATCCTGTCTAGGGTTTAGATGTCCTTAGAAATGAGAATCGCATGATTAGGGTTTTAAAAATTGGGCATCTTGTCTTTCATCCAACATTAACCCTGAATTACCGATGTATCTGTGATGTTCAGTAACAGCTGAAGGTTTCACATCATTTTGCTTAAGTTTTCGTGATCAGTAACTCTAACATTCACGTATTTGAGCTCAATCGAAATTCGACACAGTATTTTTCAACTTTCAGACTTAGGTGTTGCTATGAATTTTGTGCTTTGAATGTCCCACATAGTTTTCTGTCTTGGCAATAGGGTTTAATTTGTGCATTTTGGCGCACCGGAATTGTTTAAGTTTCTTTCGTTGGTAGACAGATTTGTGACATGTACCACCTTGGGATAATGTGATCTACAGTTCCCACTTCCCATTAATATTGCCTGCAGGTTTGAAAATCAATTCCGGAGTTTGAACCCTTTTCTATTTTTGAAAATTGAAAGTGGTTGGTTCTTGTTTGTTGGTTCCCACCTTGGATTGTTAGTTCAATTTCTCTGTTTGTTTGCATGTGTAAGACTGCATACTTCTTCCCCCCCCCCCCCCCCCGGCCATAAGCATGCCAACAAAGTTCGGATTATACCAGGTTTGTCGTTGTTGTTTAGGGGCGGTTTTTTATTGGTCTATCTGCAGGAGATTTATTTATTTACTTCTTTAGAAATATAGCTGCATGTGCCAATTGTTCAACAGTCAACGCATCTTTGGTTGTTGACTCGAGTCATATCCTAAAATATTTATACATTAGTTTTAGGGGATGCAACTATGGAATAGAGCTTGACTTTAAAGGAATGTTGTTTGATCACTTCTATTGTATGTCTTTTAACTTATGACTCTATGTGAAAAGTGAAAACATAGAAATACAAAGAAAAGAAGCATATTTGGCCTGTTTACAATTTTCTCTTCATAGCTCTTTATGTTTTCTTCTGTTTTTCATACTCTCTTCAGCATTATCCTATTATTTTCCAGTCCCAAAATAGTCATTTGAAAAACTTATTTTAGTATTTTACAATATCAATCTTGATCATAACTTGTACACAAAACCTCTAGTTAGACATTTTCAAGTTCTCCCCCACACAAACTGTAGTGCATTTTCAGGGATGTGAGCGCGAGGTAGCAGAGGCTGAAAAAGGTGCTTCTGAAACTATCAAAAATGAATGCATTATGCGCTTATCTTGGGCTCTTGTTCACTCAAAGCGCCAGGAAGATCGCCAGCGTGGCATAGGAATGCTAGAAGGTAAGTCATCAGAGGGGAGATTGAATAGCTCCCCCTCCTTGTCGACAATTTAATTTAGTTCACAGATTGAGTTTTGCTTTACTAGGTCCTTACTAATCTCCTTCTTGAGCAATTCTATTGTAGTCCTGTTGTTGGTTTTCCACCAACTGGTTGTGTTTCTTTAAAAAAATCAAGAGGAAAGAATTTTGGAAGAGTAAAATTTGGTGTTGCTTGGATGGAATGAAAATTGAGGAAAGATATAGTTGATGTGGATCCCGCAAAAAAACTCAAAAGAGAAACTTTGGAGCAGTTACCATGTTTCCTCTCCCTTAGAATATCTTTATAAAATAATGATAAACTTGTCTTTTTTGATAGGAATCATCTCTTTTTCTCTCCCTTTCACTTTTGTCATAATTCTCTCAAACTAGAATCACTAAAAATTCATCCATTCTCTTCTCATTATAATTTCTCTCATAGTTCTTTCCTTCATTTCTTTCCTGGTCCAAAAAAAGTATCAAGGTAAACACAATGGAAATGAAATGAGCAGTTAATTATATATCCATTACTGTTCTATTCAAGTGTTTTCTACGAAGGGTCGATCAAGCTATTATTGGTTTTTTTTCGTATCTCCGTTTAGACGTAATTTTATATCATCTCCTGCAGCTTCGCTGGGTGTAAGTAGCACTCCACTGCAAGAGAGGGAAAAGCTATACCTTCTGGCTGTGGGGTACTACAGAGACGGGAATTATTCTAAAAGCAGGCATATTGTAGACCGTTGTTTGGAGGTATATTTTATGTTTTTATTTCAAAATTTTGACTAGAAGTTCCTTGTCAAGTATTACTCAATAAGTTGGAATCATTTAATTATGTTAATGTCTATAGTCTATATTGAAGCATGAAATATGAAGGCTATATTATTACATTGCTTATTATACTAGTAAAAAAACATCCTACTGCAGTTTTTTAGCGACGGGCTGCCAAACAATGTGTGGTATTGGTTAGGATACAATGAAACATTTTTTTGAAATATTTTTTGAAGATAAACCTCATGAAACCATTTTTTGTATTAATATGCGATGTAGTATTATTATTATATTATTTCATTAAAATATCAAAGTATTGGTTCAAATTAGAAAAGCACGTTAAAGCTTATGGATCAATTATACATGACCTCGAAGTATTGGGACTAGATGAGAAAAAAAAGTTCATGAATTATCATCTTAAATTTAAAAACTTTTTTTTCCAAGTAGACTTATAGAGTTAAGTAAAGGGAAAAGTTAATGAAAATCGTCTCAACTGTGCTCGGTCAATTTTAAATAGTCTCAACTAGGAGTCATCTCATTATAACCCCAATTCTCGGGTCAAGCAAGTCAAGGGAGGCATTTGGATAAGAAAAATCACTAAAAAAAAACTGATTGATGAGGGTTTAGGTTTGAATTTCAAGTTTCTCTTATTATGAAAGTGCTGGTTTCTCTATATAAAAAGAGAATATTATACTCCCAATGTCCACTTAAAAATCTTGTTTTTTTAAAATGATTTTAAAATGTCAAATAAACCTTTGCTCCTTCATGCCAACCATGCTCGTATCCTTTCATAGGAGGATTTTAGACAATCCATCATCATATATTATATCAATTAAAAACATGAAACTCCTATTTCGATATATTTTCAATGTTTTACTCCTACTTTAGTCTTGTGAAATCCATAATTAGTTTGTTTGTGCTTGTAGATTGCACCAGATTGGAGGCAGGCATTGACCTTGAGGAAGACAATCGAAGACAAAATCACGAAAGGTAGTGAGTAGTCCATCGAAATCCCAATGTTTCCTTTCCTGTTTAATCCCACACTTTCCTCATTTCGTTCTGCGTGAGTTTTGACAATAGACGGAGTGATTGGTATCGGCATTGCTGCAACCGCGGTTGGGCTTTTGACGGGAGGGATCGTGGCTGCGTTTTCCCGTAAGAAGTGACTTTTGATCTTGTGAGCATCCATCTGGAACCTTCCAATTTTAAGTGTAAGCTAATATATATAGCTGGTCATATTATTAATATCTTTTCATTTCCTCCTTTGGTGAGTTTTAATTACTTACAAACAATGTTTTTGAAAACCTTTATTAGGTGCACTGGTCCTTAATTAGGGCTTCTAAGGAGTATTGGGGGATTATGCATGCCTTAGTGCAGCATGTAATTAAGGAGATGAATAATAATAAGTACATAAACTCAGGTCCAACTTTACTTGAATCTACTGCAACTTTTTACAGTGTTTCTTTTATGGTTGACATTGTGTCCTTTAATTTCTGAACAAAATTTAGTTTATATTTTTAAATGATTGATCAAATGCACAATAAAATTGGAGTGGAAATAATGAAATTCTGCTCTTCTTTTTCAAAAAAAAAACAGTATTTTTGCCCAATTAAATAAGCCATATTCTGCTTTTCACTCTCATTCATTCACTCTTCGTATGTTTCACAGCCCATCCATCCCTCGATTTGTTGATAATTTGTTTTTTTGGCTTACAAAATATGATTGAAGTTTTTTTTCTTTCAAATTTGTTTGATTAAAGGCATAAAATTTGAAGATAAAAATTACTATATATTTAAAAATATCAAAAGTTCTACTACAAAACATGATTGTCATAACTATATTATTTTACTATCAAATGATGAACGAAAATAGCTAAAGAAAATGAATAAAATTTTACTATTTGAATAGCATTTGAAAAGAAAGTTTTAGGTCATGTTTGACAACAACGTTAGAGTCTGACATTAACGTTTTGAAAAGACTTTATAATGGTAGCTTTTAGTGTTAGTGTTAAAGTTTTCTTGAATTAATTTACAACATTAGAATTTTATCTAAAATTCATTGGACATATAGAATACACTTTTATTTATTGCTGCTACAATAATTTCTTCCAATGGTGCCATTAGTATTTCTTTATCTTTGTAATCCTATCTCTCAAATGGGGTGCGGAAACAGTTTGATATGATTCTTTTATGATAAAATTATCTCAAATAAATTCTTCTCTGATCTTAAGTTAACACTCATTTTTTACACTTTAGTGTAATGATATCATAATACAATTTGGTCTTTTACAAAGAAAAAAAGATTGACTTACTAGTTCATGAAAAGAATGAGAATGTCTACACTTTGTGAAAGAATAACTCTTCAAATGGGACTAAAACGTTGAACATTTATACAAACAGGATTCTTTTTTAAAAAAATTTTACACAAAAGGACCTATCACCGTGCATTCCGTATTTTCTAATCTACTTCAACTCTTTTTACTTTTTTTTTACTCCCACCGTCCAAATTTAAATTGTCTGATTTGGTTTACGATGTTTGACTTAAGTTATTTTCAAATCATTTTATACGAAAAATGGGGTAAAATTAAAAAATAAAAATTATGGTGTAAATTTGCGGGAGATTATTCTAGAAGCCAATCAATCAAGAAGGCCATGCGAGAAAGCTCTTCTTGGACCCAGTTTTACCCAAAGTTAAGTTCACTAGACATAAGAAATAAATTCTCATAAACTTTTAATACGCTCTCCATGTCCGTCTCAAATTAAACTAGTGGTTTTGGTTTACTATTTTTAACTAAAAGTATGTTTAATTCAATTTATATGAAAAATGAAGTGAATTTTTTTTTAAAAAAATTACATATGTAAAGATTACATTAAAAATTTTACAAATTAGAGATGACATTACTACATCATTGTATCAAATAAGTAATAAAAACTGCAAAATAAAATGAATAAAATTTAACCACTTAAGTAATATATATGCAATTAAAATTGAGAGAGATCAATTACATCTACCGGAGGAAAGGAAAATAAGTACTCGTGTGAAAATAAGGTATTGGGGATTTGCTATTTAAGTCCCACGTTGTTGATCAATTTTCACCCATCCCGAGTAAAAAATTACCCTAATGACCTGAGTTATGTAAGTTTAACATAAGTAGCTTACTAAATTTTATTATATCTTCTTTTTTTTTTTTGACGGAATTTTATTATATCTTCTATATAGAAAAAAAAGTGAAGTCTCAAAACAGTCTTTTCTAATAAAGTGTTTTTCCAAATTAGTGTTCAATAAGTAATAATTACTTGCGTGATTCTTTAAAATTTAGATTTATTTCTTAAATGGTCTTCTATCGAAAATATATATTAAATGTTGTTCTCAAAATACTCCTTTATAATTAAGTATTTCCAAACTGATAATTTCTAAGTAAATGTTTTTCGAAAATGGAGTCCATGAGCTTACTTGGGTTGGGTTTGTTCATCTAACCGTCACCCACTTAATTTTAAAAGATTATTTTGAAGATCTATTCATTGTTTAGATGATGAAAAATATCAAAATATCACATATTTAACTGTCATTTAATCGACATTTCTTACAGAGAACTATTTAAGAAAAACATCTCAATTACAAAGGATCGTGTTAATAATTATTACTTATTGAGAACTAATTTAGAAAAACATCTTATCAGTAAGGATCATTTTGGAAATTCACTCAATAAAAAAAATTGCAATAATAACTTTAAAAAATCACTCACACCTTTTAATTATAAACAAAATATAATAAGCACGGAGTATATTTTAAAATAGAAACAAGTTATGATAAGACGAGTTAAAAATTAGAGTATGACCAAAATAATTCTTAGTCTTTTAGCACTAAGAATTCTGTTACTCCGTGCAATGTACTTCCTTTGTCCCAATTTATATTGATTATTTTGACTTACGATATTTGACTGAAATTATTTTCAAATCATTTTATGTGAAAAAAAGTAAAATTAAAAAATAAAAATTACATATTAAAATGCTACATCAAAAAATATGCAAAAGTAGTAGTGACATGACTGTTTTATTTTATCAAATGACTAACAAAAATATAGGAAGAAATTGAATAAAATTTGGCCATGTGAATAATAAACATACAATTTAAATTGAGACGAAAGAAGTAGTTAGAAGCCCAATGAAAGTTAACCAAGGGTACAAAAATGTGACCTCTCTCTTGGGAGAGTTACAACGATAGCCGTATCCCTGATCACAAGGTCTTTGATATTCTCACCTTTTAATTATATACAAAATATAATAAATACTACTCCCTTTGTCCCGTTTTAAATCGTCTGTTTTGACTTTTGAGCATATTTAAGGAAAAGAAAAAATAGAATAGGTTTTTCATAATTGTCATTACTTTTTAGAAGGGGTGACTATGAATTAGAAGATAATGTGAAGAATGGTGACTTATTTTAGGGATAATTTAGGTATTTTGTTTTTAAAAGTTTACGATAACAACTAACAGGCAATTTATTTTGGAACGGAGAAAAAAGGTAAACATGCAATTTAAATTGGGACAGAGGGAGTACTTACATTTGAAACAAATTAAAGGCAATTTATGGACAAAACAAACATGACCCATTCAAAAGTGAAAAAAATGACCGACCCTTTAAGTGAACTACTGAAAAATTTTAATATCCATACGTAAAAAGGAAAGAAGCTGGGGAACCCCGATTGTGACACCATTTTCGACACCAAAAGCAAACACGGACAATTGTGCCAAGGTGTCCGGGAGTATATCGTGTATAGGTCTTTAGTGTGAAAAGTGGTGTCACAAGTAAGGCTTAAAAAAGCTATGGTTCTCTGCAAAAAAAGCACTACACTACTAGCTGTTCTGCATTCCTTTACAAGATTTTAAACAAATTTTGATTCAGAGGGAATGTATGCTTCTAACTCTCTGAATTGCTTCCTTCAAATTTGACTCCAAAATCAAATAAATTTGGAGGGTGCAATAGAAGGGGGTGGGGGTGAGTTCGGATCGATGCAAGGTGGAGGGGTTTGGGTTGGGACGGGATGGGGGTTAGCCGGGGGGGGACAATATCACATGAACCGGGGTGATAGTACAACATAGCTTTGAAAAAGCCTGGAAGGAAGAAGCTTTGCAAATAGAAAGATGCTATTCAAATAGAAGATTTTGGAGGGTCAAATAATGATTGATCACCCCGGTTTTCTCAGAGCACATGATGCGCATGAACATAGTATATTACTCTCTTTGTTCCAAACTAAATCGCTTGTTTTGGTTCATGATGTTTGAATAAAGTTATTTTTTAATTTAATTTATTTGGGAATTGGGTGGAATTTAAAAAATAAACGACACAGGATTTAACGTAGTTCGACCGCCAACTGCAACCAACGTCCACACGGGGCAACTAGGAGGATTTTATTATTTGTTGTTGCACCACAATTACAAGCACATCAGCATCTCTTAAATAGAGATTAGTTAGGGAGATAATGATTAAGCCGTAAGCTTCTAGGTAGCTTCCTGCCAATTTTCTATTAGCTTCCACTTAGCTTCCTGGTTTCACACTCAACAAGAAACATATGTGAAATTATAACTCTAGACAATTCTGCCTGTGTGAACCGTTATAATGTCAGTGTAAGTGTAACTCGAGTTACGTTTTTTGGTGTACTTCTGGCATGGTTGTAAAATTAATATACATGAATTATATGGTGGTGTGAGTCACCAATTGGACCATGCCATATTTTTGACCGTTACATATTTAGAATCATTACTTCACCTCTCTTAGGATGGCTGATTTGTGTGTACCAAATGTGGTTGGTGGACTTTCTTTTCTAAACAATAATTGTTGCTAAGCAAAGGCATAATTGGACTTCAATAACTCAATATGATCCACTAAAAGGTTGGAACTAGAGAAAGTGAGTGGACCATTCATTGTTAAGATGCCCTCTAAATTGTGCCCAAGAAAGCGTGTGCATAATCACATTCACATGTAGGGCACAATAAATGTGTTTATTCCACTATTAGCACCTCTGCATTCCTGAAATTGTTTGTTTTTATTTTTTTTGTGTCAAACTGAACGGAATTTAGACATCAAATTAAGAAAAAAACTTTAGGTTTAAATTGTTGAAAATATTTAAAATTTTATTTCGTTGTGATGTATTAACATACTATACAAATTGAGAGTATATGTTACATAGCCATCACATACATACATAGCCTCTCTTTGTGGCCACATACAGGGTGGGGGAGAATGGCCCCATACCCCCATCATCCGTGTGCCTTTTGGCCCAAGCACAAGGCAAACATTATTTATAGGACCATGCTACACTTACACCAAAAAATATACCTCATTTGTACACCGCAGGTTTGCACAAACATTTTGATGATTTACAGTAACACAAGTGTTGGTGCGTTAATAAAAATTCACACGGACACAAATGTTGGTGCGTTTAACAAAAATTAATTTTACACCAACACAAAGTATTGGTGCAAAACTGCGGGGTACAAACCTTGGGGTAGATTACAAATTAAATACAGTTTTAAGTAATTAAATATCATAAAAATTTGATGTATGAAAACAATATTTTAAATGGACACAATTTTTACATTATAATTAAATATAGATCAACTTGACCAAAAATATCAAATTGTAATTAAATGATATACTAATAAACATTGATTTAACTAATTAAAAAATAAAATAAAAATGCCAATAAATTTAGGTAATGATAAATCATTGAAAAATACATATGTGGTATATGGCCTATATGTCATGTGTTATACTTCAACAAAAAAATTAATTTAATTTAATTTGTTAAAATGATATATGGCAAATTAAATAATTTTACAGATAAAATATTTTGAAATAAAATACAGTATATAGTTAGTAAATATTTAGTTAATAAAATATAGTTATTTGGTAAAAATAACGATATAAAATAAATGGTGGATTGTTTTATAAAAATATATATAATGTTAGTTTTTTTCGTGCTTCGCACAGATATCATATGTGGCATGATGTGCACACGTGACATGAAAATTTTTATACAAACTAAACGATCAATGAAAAGAATAAGAAAGAAATAATTTTCAATCAAAAAAATAAAATAACAAACTTGAAATGAATTAATTAAGTAATGACACATGATGAGAAAATACATATATGGCATGCAACGTGTATCATCTTTCAACTCTAACTTTGTTTCGTTTAGTTTGTTTAAAAAATAAACACCATATAAATATACTTCGTAGCATGTAATAGGATAAAAAGTTTAAAATAATTTTAGTATTTAATAAATGTTTATATGTGATAAAAATGCTATAATACTGCTTTGAAAATTTAATAACAACAAATGTTCTTTTTGCTCAATAATAATGGTTATTTAGTGTAAGAAAGTAAAGAGTTCATAACACTTTAATAAAAATAAAAGTTAGTTAATGTACAAAAATGAAGGGTTTTCATGAAAATTTAATAATACTCCAATAAACATATACATATGGCATGACACGTGCCGAGGTGTAATGCACACGTGACCTAAAAATTTTATACAAATGTAATGGTCATCAAATAAAATAATAATGAAAATTATTTTAAATAATAAAGATTAAAATAAAAATATCAAATAAATCAATTAAGTAATGACACATCAATAGAGAATGCATATTTGACATGTGCCACATGTAATCCTTCAATTAAATTCTCACTTTGTTTAGTTTTCTAAAATATATATAATAAAATAAGACAAAAAATTGAAATATGTTATGAAGTTATTAAAGATGCATGTGTAATAAAATTTATATATAATAGTTTCTTTTGAGATGATGGATAATTTTAAAAATAATAAGAAACATTGTTTTTTTCATTAATAAATTTTATATAATTTTTTTAAAACTATAAAATAGTCACGCTTATTTAATAAATGTTTCTAAAATGGTTAGAAAATTTTATTTAAAAATAATAAAATTAAGGGTTTTTTATTGTTGGGAAGTGATGGGTTTATAAAAAATAATACTCAAAAATTATGATTTAATACAAAATTAATAAATATGCATGTGTGGAGTGACATGTGTCTGGTGATTACATGTGGCATGACACATGTCAATAGTATGCACGCGTGGCATGACACGTGTCATCACCACAAATATGTAAGTCTCTTTTACATACATACATACACACACACACACACACAGGATATAGGATTGCGATCAAGCAACGTCATGTGATGTTCATCTCGATAAAGATGATCATAATATTTGTTATAATGTCTACAACAGTAAAATTAAAAATATTATTGAATTAACTTATCCACTGACAAACGTAAAAACTGAGTTATACGATTACTCCCTCCGTCCTATAATGTTCTTCCCGGTTCATTTTACGAGGCTTGACCGACTTTATTTTTAATTCAATTTATTTGATTGTAGGTATAAAATTTAAAAATAAAATTTATATATTTAAAAACTACATCAAAGGTTCTACAAAACAAGTGGTGACAAGAATATATTATTTTATCAAATACCTAATGAAAATAGGTAAAGAAAGTGATTAAAATTTGACCGAGTAAAAAGTGAGTGGGAAGAACATTTTAGGACGGAGGGAGTATTTTAGAACAATGAAGCTATTGAAATTGAGATAAAATGCCCCAATCATAGTGCTCTACACCAAATTTAAAACATGCAATTTTTTCATATTTCACAAATAAAATTTACAAGTACTCCGTATTTGTTTCGCAGTAAAAACTTTTACCAAATTTCACAGTTAACATTTCTTTATAGTCGTGTCTCAAAAATCATGTTGGCTCATAGCACACAAATCAATAATTTTACTTTGAGCTTGTTTGAGAAAAGCGCAAGGGATTAGCATTAACGTTTTAAAAAAGTTATCTACAAGCAACGTTTAACTTTAGCTTTTTCAAAGTAATCTGTATCGTTAAAATTTTATTCAAAACACTAATTTCTAACTTTATTTCCAAAGAAAACCTTTCTTTTTTTAGTAATACTCGCACTAGGATTGTACCAAAAGTATATTTCATTTGCACATTATGTGGCTTTTCACCACACATTTTATGCCATTTGTATACCAGGCGAATGCAACAAAATACATACTCTCTCCGTTTCCAATTTGATTACAAATTGCGGGTTACGGAGTAAGATTTCTTACTTTTTGAAATCATTTTATTTACAAATTGGTATATCAATAAGTTATAAAAATTACATATTAAAAAACTACGTCAAAAGTTCTACAAAATAAGAGGTGAAAAGAATATTTTATTTTATCAAATACTTGATGGAATTGCGTAAACAAAAAAAAGTTATCGAGAGGAGAGAAAAAAAAATTATAATCAAATTGGGGACGGAGGTAAAAGAAAGTGGCTCAACTCTCAAGGGAGTCCAAGAAGAACCCCAATTGGACGACTCCAATTTTTATAGTTGTTCAAGCAATCCACCTCCACCAGGCTGAAACTTGAAAGCTGCTCCAGCTACAGTTGCGTCGTCTCCAACTGAAAATCAGATCAAAGCGCATTCGCTCTCTCCCGTCTCGGACGATCTCCACTGCGCCGGAGTCGACGGAATCTTCGCAGTTGACGCTCCTACTGCCCCCCCCCCCCCATCGTCGCCGTCAACATCTGTGACCTCCTCGTTTCCCTGAGAATTGCGGAAGAGCGGCGTCGATTGCGGCGGAGATTGAGATTCGGAGCTGACTGAGCTTGTGATCGAAGGCTCGGAGCAGTTGATTGGTCGATAGGCGAGTGCCTTGTGGGATGGGAAGGATTGGACTCGAAAATGAGTAGGATTTGGGGGTATTTTCTGGAGGCGCTTATTAGAGCTTCACATTTCGGCGCTTCTCCGGTAGGATGAGTTCGTTGGATGCCGGAAGAGTTGGTGGACCTGTTGAACGGGACATGGAGCAGGTATAATCTGTTGGAATATTTTGTAGGTTGCTTGTATTGGGTTCAGTTTGGTTGAATTCCTAGATAGAGTTAGGATTGTATGTTGAGAGTGATATTCCGACTGGAAGCATAACATGCTTAGATCAGTTAGATATGAAATTCTCAGGAACAAGTTCTAAAGTAAAACACAGCCGTTCAGGAGAGTTTCTATGATTTCATACTTCATTTTTTTATCATCAATTTCATTCAATTTATTAAATACTCAGGTATTTGCTAATTTATAGTTGATTACTAGTTACAGAGTGGTTTACTTTCCTATTTGATCTCGTGCCCGCTTGGTAAAAGCTTCAGTGTTTAGCTTTAGCATTTTGAAAAAGCTATCTAATGTCCACTTTTAACTTTAGCATTTTCAAAGTTAATCTGCAATACCCTCCCCTCTTTGAACATTGAAATTCAAATACTCTAGTTCTGGCTATATATTTGCTGGATCATCTTAATTATGATACAGCTTGTGTTTACAACAGGCTATAATAGCTCTCAAAAAAGGAGCTTGCTTGCTTAAGTATGGAAGACGAGGAAAGCCCAAGTTTTGTCCATTCCGATTGGCAAATGTAAGTTTGTATGATGGTCCTTGTGATTAACTTTCTATTCTGATTATGCATCTTGGATGTAGTGTTCAAAGCAACACATGCTTTTAAAGCAATCCCCTTTTATAATAATGTTCTGGTGAAATTCTCTTTTTTTGGGAGGACATGTTATGTGAAACGTCATATCTAATAAGAGTTAAGTTTTTTTAATGTTATAACATTAGCCAGATCGACACTATTTGTTTTCCCCCTTTGCTCTAACTTCCCCAATTAATAACCCGTAGCTATTTCAAGTGTATGTATATATGATGGCTGTTTAGATTTATTACTATTGTTGTTGTTGTTGTTGTTGTTATTATCATTATGGGGTAGGGATATAATGACATCTGTATGGTGCTTTCTTTGTGAGTACACAGAGGTCAATTACATAGTATTGGAGACAAGCTTCGCTTCAAAGTTGTTTCCTATTTGCTTATGCTTATTTCCAAATCTCAGAAGATATTTTCTTTGTCGTCGTTTCAGGACGAGTCTGCTCTAATATGGTTTTCAGGTAAAGAGGAGAAATACCTTAAACTGAGTCATGTTTCCAGAATAATATCTGGACAGCGCACGGTGAGTTTTCTGTTCTGAGGAGAATCTAATAGCAATTTTTTGCATCTATACTGAAATGCATGCAGCTCATAAAAACAAATTTTTTTTTGGCACTGCTTGTTTAACGCATAAGCTAATAAACTACATAAATTATAGCATGCACGTAAGCCTATGATGCGAGTGAATACTAATTGCTAGGGTCATTGACCCTGCCACTAACACTATGTTTGGTTCAAGGAATTTGGAAGAAAAGAAAAGAAAATGGTTTTGTCTCATTTTCCTCAACAAAATGGGAGGAATTTGGTCTTCATTTCTCTTAGGACATTTTGCCTTTTCATTTTCTTTCCTTCCACTTTTCTCTTCTTTTCTTCTCTAACCAAACAAGAAAAATGTTTTCCTTTTCATTTTCTTTTCCTTTCCCTCTCAAATTTCTTGAACCAAACATAATATAAACGATGTTGGCCCGACAGTGCTGGCAATACATTATATCCCAGAAGATTAGACATTGTCGCACATGCACTTGGTGATATCATTACCTAAGTACTACCTGTCTGCAACAATTATCCATGTGAGATGGTCTAACCAGTAACCTGAGCAGTTGAGAGGAAATTGGGCAACACAGTGATGACAGAAGGTGTCATTTACAGAATGCCAGCACCACATTGTTGAACCCTCTAGCTTATTTGTAATCTGAACACCTAGAAACATTACAATTCATTAAACCCTTAGCTCTACTAGTTCTAAGCCGACTAAGCTTGTGATTCTTTTGATCCACGTCTTTCGTCTCTCACTCGAACCCTCTATTCTGCGAATTGGGGGTGCACATTAAGGGGATTTGGCTATCTTAATCTATATATGATATGGCTGATTGACTACTCAAAATTACTTTATTGTGTTTATAGGTTGCAGTGATTTTTTGTCAGCCTGGGTTATTTAAAGCTTCAATTTTATTCTTTGCCAGCCCATTTTCCAAAGATACCCAAGGCCTGAGAAGGAGTACCAATCATTTTCTCTAATATACAATGATAGGTCACTGGATTTGGTGAGTTTCCATTCATTCGAGTAATTTTCAGGTTGAATGGATGGATGTCACTATTCTCCCGTCTTATTTTAGATATGTAAAGATAAAGAGGAGGCAGAGGTCTGGTTTAGCGGTTTGAAGGCACTGATTTCACGTTCTCACCAGCGGAAGTGGAGAACAGAATCACGAAGTGATGGGATCTCATCAGGTGCTAGTAGTCCCAGGATTTACACACGTAGAAGTTCTCCGCTGCATACTCCATTTGATGCTAGTGATAGCCTGCAGAAGGTATGCACCCTTCCCGTGTTTCAAGTATTTTTCATGGATTGCACATTCCACACAGGCCCACACACATTGAGTTATTGACTATTTGTAGACAAGAAGATTCCTGCTTTGCTTGTAAAAGTCTGAGTTAGCTTTTATATCTCTGGATCAGGATGTCAGTGATCAGTTACGATTCCATAGTCCATATGGAAGCCCGCCTAAAAGCGGTATGGATAAGGCACTTTCTGATGTGATGCTGCTACCCCCCAAAGGGGTTTTCCCTTCAGATTCTGCTACTGGTTCTCTTCATTCCTTTTCTTCTGGAGGTTCAGATGGGGTACATGGTCACATAAAGACAGTGGGGACGGATACTTTTAGAGTAAGCCTTTCAAGTGCTGTTAGCTCATCAAGTCAAGGTTCTGGGCACGATGACAGTGATGCCTTAGGTGATGTCTTCATCTGGGGGGAGGGAACAGGGGATGGTGTACTGGGGGGTGGACCTCATAAAGTTGGCAGCTGTTTTGGGGCAAAAGTGGATTCTTTATTGCCTAAGGCTTTTGAATCTGCTGTTGTACTAGATGTAACAAATATCGCTTGTGGTGGTCAACATGCTGCCCTTGTGACAAAGCAAGGAGAGATATTCTCTTGGGGCGAGGAATCAGGAGGCAGGCTTGGACATGGTGTTGATTCTGACGTTTTGCAACCAAAGCTTATAGATGCCCTCAGCAATACAAGCATAGAGCTTGTTGCTTGTGGTGAACATCATACCTGTGCAGTAACACTTTCTGGTGATCTCTACACATGGGGTGATGGTCATTTCGGTCTTCTTGGGCATGGGAATGAAGTGAGTCATTGGGTCCCAAAAAGAGTAAATGGTCCTTTGGAGGGTATACATGTCTCATGTATTGCTTGTGGGCCTTGGCACACCGCAGTCGTGACCTCTGCTGGGCAATTGTTTACTTTTGGCGATGGAACTTTTGGAGTTCTTGGCCATGGAGATCGGAAAAGTGTTTTCAAGCCTAGGGAGGTAGAATCTCTAAAGGGACTTAGAACTGTACGAGCCGCTTGTGGAGTTTGGCATACTGCTGCTGTTGTTGAGGTCATGGTTGGAAACTCAAGTTCAAGCAATTGTTCTTCAGGCAAGCTATTTACATGGGGAGATGGTGATAAGGGTCGACTAGGACATGGTGATAGGGAATCAAGACTCGTACCAACATGTGTTGCAGCCCTTGTTGAACCCAATTTTTGTCAGGTTGCTTGTGGTCATAGCTTAACAGTTGCTCTAACCACTTTGGGGCATGTGTACTCTATGGGAAGTCCTGTTTATGGGCAGTTAGGAAATCCTCAAGCCGATGGAAAACTTCCATGTCGTGTTGAAGGAAAGCTTGCAAATAGTTTTGTGGAGGAGATAGCTTGTGGCGCTTACCATGTTGCTGTTTTGACTTCACGGACCGAAGTTTTTACGTGGGGTAAGGGAGCAAATGGAAGGTTAGGTCACGGGGATATGGATGATAGAAATTCACCGACACTAGTTGAAGCTTTGAAAGATAAACAAGTTAAAACTATTGCTTGTGGTACAAATTTTACTGCAGTTATTTGCCTTCACAAATGGGTCTCAGGAAGTGATCAATCTATGTGTTCTGGATGCCGACTTCCTTTTAATTTCAAAAGGAAACGCCATAACTGTTATAACTGTGGACTTGTCTATTGCCATTCATGCAGTGGTAAGAAATCACTGAGGGCATCAATGGCTCCAAATCCTAATAAACCATATCGCGTGTGTGATAGTTGTTTCTATAAATTAAAAAAAGCTGCTGAAACTGATGCTTCATCTCATTCTTCTGTGAGTAGTAGAAGAGGAAATAAGGATCAGGGGCTACATGATGTTATAGATAAAGGTGATAGAATGGAAACACGACCCAGACCTCACCTTAATAAGATATCTTCAATGGAATCTTTCAAACAAGTGGAAACCCGCTCTTCCAAGCAAAAGAAGAAGATGGAATTCAATAGCAGTCGTGTGTCACCTATCCCCAATAGTGGTTCTCAGTGGGGTGCCCTCAATATGTCTAAACCTTTTAATCCAGGCTTTGGTTCATCAAAGAAGTTTTTTTCAGCTTCGGTTCCAGGATCAAGAATTGTTTCTAGAGCAACATCTCCAGTCTCAAGACGAACGAGTCCCCCACGTTCCACTACACCCACGCCAACTCTTGGTGGCCTCTCTTCACCAAAGATGGTGGTACTTGGTGATGCTAAGAGAACCAACGATAACCTTAGCCAAGAGGTTAATAGACTGAGAACACAGGTATATGGATTATATCTTTCTGGTTTGCAATTTTCCCTTTCCCTATCCTGTGTGTGTTGTTAATCTTTGATTCTTCAGCTCATGTTGGGTTCTTGAGGCCTACAATAATTAAATTTCCTTGATGAGTTTTACCAACTGGACATTTGTGTGGAAGTTGAATTTACACACGCATGTAACCTTGTTAGGTAAAAGGAACTTTGATTTTTTTTCTTCGTTTTCATGGCTCGTATATATGGATAACCTTGAGCTTTTTTTAAAAATCACATTTTGATTGTTTATTAAGGGTCAACAAGCATATATGGTGAACCATATGCATTGTGTGAGTGTCTGACGCCCGTTATGGAAAATTTTCCTAATCATGAAGTACTCTGTAACAAACAGTTGTATAGTCTCTTGGTACCCTCGATGAAACCCCTTTGTTTGATTCAGGGATATCAAAGATGATGGACCGTTATGTGTAAAATCATTTTTTTGTAACATATTACTACGTATTAAGGTTAGATTGTTGAAAAGCAGCAAAGATAAAAAAAAATTACTCCGTACATAGAAATACATTATTTAACCATAGATAATGTTGTTTTTTTCTTTCTATATCAAGCCTAACAAATAGAGATAGATACTCCCCCCGTGACTCTGTCCCACTTGTTTCTTTACAGTTGCCATTTTTGTTTGTCCCGTTTGAGTCTTTACACTTCCCTTTTTCCTTTAACTTTATATCACATCATACCAATACCCCACCGCCAAATTTAATTGACCAAAGCTTTAATTCGGTATCCCCCATCCCCCGACCCTTTCTAGAATTTTGTTTGACGAGTCCTTATTTCAGGTGGAAAATCTCACACGCAAAGCCCAAGCTCAAGAGATAGAACTGGAAAGAACTACTAAACAGCTGAAGGAAGCAATAGCAATAGCAGGGGAGGAGACTGCCAAATGCAAAGCAGCAAAAGAAGTGATCAAGTCACTCACTTCTCAGGTAATAAGCTTCTTTTTTTGCACCTTAAAGAAATATGTTTAATATTGATGATTTTTCAAACATTGGTTACTGCTCTTTTTTTAATAGTGTACACCCTATCATCTCCACAAACTTGGATAAACAAGCTAATTAGCTCGCTGAGCTTGGCAAGGATAAACACAAATGCATTTAAATGATATAGTACTTCTGGTGCTGGCTAACGAAATTCACGAAAAGCACATTCTATAAACATTTCGGGCCATCAAATAGCGTCTAAGCTCTACTTTGTGAATTATTTGTTTGGTAAACTACCTCTGGTTGGTTTTCTAGAGGTGTGTGTGGAACTTTGATCTCCAAATATGCTGGATGCTCATCGAAAGTGGTTACTGCTCTTAAAATCAATGCCTAGGTTCTAACTCTCCCTTAGTTGGCACATGCCAGTGATTAATCCCCTTTTAAGCTCACCTAGGCTCCGATTAGTCCACATCTTTCCACGTAAGACCGTCTAGAATCTAGCCTAGGTATATTTGATCACAGATGTTGGATGGGCATGGTTTGGACTTTGGATAATAAAGCAGAGTGGAACTATTTTATTGCTCCATACTATTTTTTTTTTTGAGGGGGGGGGGGGTATGGGGATGAGAATCATTGTAGATCTTGAAATAGTCATATTTTAGTTAGTTTCCCCTTTTGCTGGTTTTATATGTGATATTTACCTTTGATGCATGCAGCTGAAGGAAATGGCTGAAAGACTGCCTGTTACGCGGAACACCAAGCCTCCATCCACGATTGTCTCCATCACCCCACTAAATTCTCTCTCTACAGATGTTTCAACCAATCATGTGAATGGTGAAGTAACATTCCAAGAATCAGAGTCAAATGGAACAAACACGCAACCGCTTTCCAATGGATCAATCACTGCTTATAACCGCAATGTTGGGCAAATCAGGCAGGCCATTTCAGAAGCAGCTGCAAGAAATGGAAGCAGAGGGGGGAAAGAAGGCGAATCCCGGAATGAGAATGAATGGGTTGAGCAGGATGAACCTGGTGTATATATTACACTCACTTCCTTGCCAGGAGGGTTGAAGGATCTCAAGAGAGTTCGCTTCAGGTATGTTAGTTATTGATCTCGCATATACTGTGTGTTTGTATTGCTAAATCCACACCTCTTTTGGCTAAATCCACACCTTTTGTCACAAATGCACAAATCTACCCTTAAAGTTTACAAAAGAAAGAAAGAGAATATGTGAACTAAGTTAAGGGTAAACTTGTCCATTTGGCATAAATAGGGTGAATTTAGCCAAATGGGTGAAATGGGGTGTGAATTTAGCACCACCCCCTACCCTGTAATGTCACAATTGTTTGCACTGTTATGAAAAGAGGTAGGGAGAGAGGGTTAGGCGGATCATAAACATAATTATTAGGGATGGCAACGTGGTGGGTAGTTTCAGGTGCCCGACCCGCCCAAACCCTGATGGAAACATGTCCGAGTAGGTAGTAATTGAGTTTGCGTAGAGAAAAACACATACCCATAACAGGTTTGGGTAGTATTATAACACTTGACTACACACACTCACGGGTTCATGGTAGGTTTGGGTGCCCATGCTTAATGGGGGTGGGTACAACTAATCGGGTTCCAAGCGGGTCTAGACAGCATTATGTTGAGTCGGGTTTGGGTTCTGCCATATGGGCGCATACCCGTGGGCAATATCCGTGGGATATATTTAGATAAAACAGAGGTGTCAAAAAGAAATGTGATGGGTGACACAACCAATTCATGCAGCCGGAAGAGATTTAGCGAGAAGCAGGCGGAGCAATGGTGGGCGGAGAACCGGGCAAGAGTGTACGAAAAATACAATGTCCGCATGGCGGCAGATAAGTCGAGTATCGGAGCTGGAAGCGACGAGTGAACCCCACCTCCACCGCACCGCCACCTTCGTGGCGGCGGAAGCGGCAGCGGCCAAGTAGCAGCAGGTAAGAATTAGGAAATGGTAGTTGCGCTTTGGGTTGGTTTGGTCTGAAAGGGTTTTATTCCTCCTGTTTTTAGTTTCCTAATTATTATACTCCGGTATGATTTTCTTCTATTACCTTTGGGTTGTTGAGGGTGAGAAATGTAAATTCCGATTTGTAGCTTGGTGGGCCCCATAACCCCACTTCACTTGTAAATGTCTGTTCACATTCACTTTACACTGTTCGTCCCTTAGTAGTTTTGTTTGTTTGTTTTTTGCCTGGTTTTGAAATCATTGTCATCCAATGTTTTTGTTTGTTCCACAAATTCTGTTGCATGTTATATTTTGTTTGGTTTGGGTTATGTGCCTGAACTAATTATAATTAATGTTCAATCTAATTCAGTTAAATTTAAATGGAGTATCACTCTAAATTGTTCGCCACTAATTTCACTTTCAATATGTTGGCCATAACCATTTTTTTACTCCCTTCGTCCCAATTTATAGTGCCTGTTTTGGTTTATGATGTTTGACTGAAACTATTTTCAAATCATTTTATATGACAAATGGTATATAGTTAAAA
This sequence comes from Cuscuta australis, assembly GCA_003260385.1. Lineage (NCBI taxonomy): Eukaryota > Viridiplantae > Streptophyta > Magnoliopsida > Solanales > Convolvulaceae > Cuscuta > Cuscuta australis. Next base: position 2,875,509 of record NQVE01000161.1, read on the forward strand.
AATATAAAATACATATTAAAATACTACATCAAAAGATCCACAAAACTAGTAGTGACAATAGTATTTTATTTTATCAAATTGCTAACGAAAATAGAGAAAGAAAGTAAATGAAGTTTGACCGTGTGAATGGTGAACATGCATTATAAATTAGGACGGAAGAAGTAACTCAGTACTATGTAACCAAAAGAGATTTAAGTTCTAGACGAAAGTACTCCCTCCCTCCAAAAATTTCTTTCCCGGTTTGACTTGGCACAGAGATTAAGAAAAGTTAAAAAGTGTAAAGATTTTACATGTTGTCTTTGGTGTGATAAAATAAAGTAAATAGTGTAAAGAAAAAAATAAGGGTATTATGGAACATTCATTAAAAGTTTTTTGAGTAAAATCTCAAAATAGTCTTTTGTAATAAGGTATTTTTCTGAATGAGTCCTCAATAAATTTTACTTCTTCTATTCTGTTTTAAATTGTTTGTTTTGACTTTTGGGCATATTTAAGAAAGAAAAAATAAAGTTGATTTTCCGAAATTACCATTACTTTTTAGGAGGGATGACGATAAATGATAGGATAAGGTAGAGAAGAATGACTTATTTTTGGGTAGTTTAGGTAATTTACTTTTAAAAGTTTACGATAACAAATAACAGACAACTTTTTTTGGGACGGAGAAAAAAGGCAAAGAGACAATTTAAAATTGGACGTAGGAAATAATTACTTACGTGGTTTTCTATAATTAAGATTTATTCCTTACATAGATAGTCCTTTGTAAATAATGTTACTTAAATAATGATTAATTGAGAGTATTTTGGTATTCCTATCATCTAAATTTAAAGTATATTCCCGAAACATTCATTTCTATATTACTAAATGTAAAACTAAAAAAATACATTATCTGTACATAATCCATGAATGATTAAAAACTTATAAAAAAAATTTTTAAATTTCAAATCAAATATACATCTTTAATTAGAAAAAAACCATTTTGGCAAAGCACTTCATTAGAAATGATTATTTAAAAACTTATTCTAAATTTAGCAGTGAATGATACTAAAATACCCTTCAATTAATCATCATTTGAGTAACATTATTTACGAAAGACTATCTTGAGAATAAATTTCAATAATAGAAGACCACATAGGCAACTAAAACTTATTAAGAACTGATTTGAAAAAATACCTCATTAGAGAGGATCATTTTGAGAATTTACTCAAGTTTTTTGCCAAAATAGAAAACAGGAAAGAAATTTTTGAACAATCCAAAAAGGAAAGTGAGAAAGAAAATAATGAACGGAGGGGGTATGCCACAAAGGATCAATCAAAATAAGCACATGAATTTAGGTCATGTTAATTTATTCTTAACACTTCTTATTCTTATTCTTATTGAAATAAGTTCAAATCAGACTAGATAAAAATAACTTTAAATATAATTATATTTAGATTAAATCAAACTAGATTAGAACTTATTTCAATCAAATCAGGTCAAGAAAACATGTCTTAACATGAAAACTTGGAAGAGAATGAACTTTATATATATAAGGGACGAGCCAGGTATGGGATTTTACCGGGATATTAGGCGGTATAAACAATCAATTTTACTATCGAAGCTTTGTTGGTGTACCAATTGAATTAGTGTAAGAATCTTACACCAATTCACTTGGTGTAAGATTACCACACACACGCACAGACCTGCATGATCTTCAACATCATAAAGGATAAGGGGGAAAAGCAATAACAAAACTCTATTCAACATCTCCCTTTAACTATATTATACATACATAGTAGTAGCAGTCAAGACCTCAAGATGCTTCCAATAATAATAATACACTAGATAGATGGAGTACAATACAATACAAAATCCGTGACATTGAAGAACGGACCGCGCATTCAGTCTCAGATCGAGGAGATCAAGAAGAAATAAAAAAAATGGCACATTTATAATAAAAAAAACATTGTGGGAATTCTATACATGCAGCAGTGATTTAAACAAGAGGATATACAAAAGACCTTGGGGAAATCCTTGGAGCCATTGATTGCTGCTCAGTTCCACGGAGGAGAAGACGACGGTGGTGGAGGTTTGTACATGAAATCATGTGGTGCTGACCCGAAGCTTAGGTCGAGGTTGTGCAACTGCTCCATCAGCTGGGAACGTCTTTCTTTGAAGAAATCTAACCGTGTGGTTAGTTCCAGCAAGGTGGAAGACGTGGCGGCTGGAGGGTGGCAAGAATAATCCAACCCCTGCTCCAATGCACCAACAACCATGTATATGGGTTAGTCCCATGGTCAAAAATATAAGTTCGCATGCAACATGATTCATAAAGAACAGTGCCTTGTTTTTTTTTCTGAAGCCGGATTCGCACCGGACCAGGTGGTTAATCAACATTTCCCCAAATCCCTACGGAATAGGTGTAATTAATTTGACCTTTGTTACATGATCTCTCTTAGAATCCTATTCACATTCACCTCTTTGAGCGAATCCAAAAAAGGTTCGAACATTTCCTCGTTAGCCCCAAAATCTAATGGAATTGCCTTGTATGTATACTTCTTAATAGCTATACAAAAATTGTGTGAAGTTAGTTCAAAGAAGAGGTAAATATGTTGTGTTTGAATGTTGAAAATTCCATTTTTTTAATAAAAAACAATTACTTACTATTAAAAACTACACAGCCAACTTGTTTTTTATTTCTAGTCTGGCACACCAAGGGATCCAGTGCTGGATACACCACTGCTGGTGTGAGACTGAGCAGACTAGGATAAATAAAAAGAATAAACAATATTGACTGGGAAATTAGAATATAAATAAGTTGAATAATTACTTTGGTGAAAATAAGTAAGATCCTAAGCCTTAATGAACAGATAGACCCTAATTCCCTCGTCACACAAACTCATTATTCCGCCTTGGCCGTTAATGAACAGATAAACCCAAGTGCAAAGTTCAAGGCTCAATAGAAGAACCCAATATAGAAGTTTAGGGGTTCAATAAAATAATTTGGAAAAACACAGGAGCCCAATAATAATTATTAATACCTCTGTGACCCTTGACGTAGACGGATGAGACAGGCAATCAACAACACCAAACTCATCCATTGATACACCGGCTGATGCCTCAGTCCCACTCTTAGAATCACTCAAACTTGTTGAGTCAAATGAGTGTTTGCGACCTGTCTGCCTGCTAGTGTTGCCAGGTGTCAGAACTTGTCCTTTGATGTTCCTCAGCTCAGAACCAAACAGTTCCTGCATTAATAATATTTTTCCCAACTTACCCTTGGTAATTAATTATGGAACACAATGAAAACCATGTATTAAATGGGTGTATTTGGTAAGAGCTAATAAGAGATTGATTGTGAATAATTTAAGGACGGTAACTTACTACTGTGTTTTGGAAAAAGTGGACCGGAAATACTTTCTAAATAAGAACAAATGGAGTATATTTGTACTCTTTTAAGTCTAATCTACCACTCACCTCAGTTCTTTGTTTCCTTTCATGATTACAGAAAGCAAGGCTTGTGTCGAAATCTTGCTGAAAGTATTTCCTGCAGATTAATGGTAAAGTAACCGTATAATGAATAACATCCAAAGTTATACTCTATCCCCTAATAAACTTCACTTTTTCCCATTCTAGTTGTCCCAACACCCAAATAAACTGTATTTTTCTTTTCAAGGAAAGGAATGTGTAATTGTGTACTTTATATCTTTTCCACTTTCTAAATAAATCTCAATCACACAAACTGCACTATCTAAAAATGCTTGCAAAAGTGAAGATGAAGTTCATTAAGGAGATGATATCATTATGATCATAACTACTGCACTTATTTTACCATTAGATGTAGACTGGGTTAAGTGTTTTTCATTAGTTATTGTTAATTTGTTATTATCATGATCATCATCATCGTTTGCTACCAAAAAACCTAATCATCAAGTATATAGTCAACAATCAAATAAAACAGATAACACAGCTTGAAGGTGGTACCCAATGAGTATTTTCTACTTACAGTTGAGAACTATTGTTTGGGCCATGTTGATAACGATCAGTAGCATCCGACAAAGGGTCAAAGGGATGATGGCGCTGCTGATTAAGTTGCTGATGTAATTCAGCAACTTTCTGCTTCAGTCTAACCACATCAGCTTCAGCAAGTGCTATCTCTTCAAGCTCGGCCCTTGTCTAAAAAAAGAAATAAATCTTAACAATTCCCCTTCGACATGCAAAACATCAGTGAGGTAAACTATTACTCCCTCCGTCCAAAAATGATCTTCCCATGTTTTTGGACATCCCAAACGATCTTCTCATTTCCGGAGTATTTCCTACAGTTTACAGTTTTACTTCACTACTAAACCCAAACAAGTAAGTAGGGGTATTGAGATAAATGTTCTATTCCACTCTTAATCTCCATTTCATTTTGACATGCAAAAATCAAATTGGATGGAGGGAGTAATACTTAATGATCCCACACACACACACTAGGTTTGGAGTAAAGAAACCTAAATTTTTTTAAAAGTATAAGTGTGGTGGTATGGAATATGTAAAGTATGGATAAAATATGGATGAGTTTGAACCACACAAATAGGAAAAATGTAGTATAGGACACAAATTTTGGGATGAACCAAAATGGTAAAATGGGAGTTACATACATCAGAATCACTAAAGCACGAACCTTAGAATCCATACCACGAGAGCCTGATAGCTGCCCAGAAGACATGCTCAGCCCAACTTCCAGTGCAGCCCTCAAGTCCCTCTCAGCCTGTAACTGTTCTTGTAATCTTGCAACCTATCATAGAAGGTGCATACTATTAAAATGATGCAAAAAGTTTTTACTAAATTTAAACCATCTTTGACCATGTTAGCGGTTGCATGCCTAAGGCTCTCCAATGATTAGCTTTTATGATATTCAAATCATTTTTTACCACATGTAATATATTGAGTCAATAGATCATCAGATAGTTAACACAAATTTTTGTATACAGCAAAAACAACCAATGTAGCTGGGCAGGTGGCAGGAAAATTTTCAGAGTGGTTTTCAAATTCTATGATCTTTCTCAAGAAGCTACTCTGTGTTACATACTGTGCATCAGATTCATGGGAATTCTCATATAAATACCTTGAAAGAACACCTAGCATATGATGCAGAATTAAGGAGGCATAATATATACTACATATATTGCATAGAAGACATACATCTTGTTCCAGTGCCAATCGTCGCTCATGCAATGCTTGTTTCCTTCTCTCAAGGCTAGCCTGCAGAATGGCATTCCCTCTTGCCTAGAAAAGATCAAAGTGGAATTAAGAATAGAGCTTAAAACCCAGAAACATGTTCTAGCAAATTGTATAACAAAACCGAGATGCTACCTCTTTTGCAATTCTATGGCGCAAGTCATTTTTAGTAGTCTCAAGTCTCTGTATAGCAAGCCTATAAAATATTGAATATTGAGCAATTAGAGACAGTCATAAAAACAAAAAGATTTAGATTCAATGTCAACTAAATACGAGTAATTAATTGTCTAAAATTTTTGAACACCATAAATTCAAGCAAAAAAAAAGTTTCCAATTTGATGTTGGTTCCTGTCGCAATCTTCTAAAGAAGGAAGAATGAAAAGAGATTCCAAAATCGGCATTATGATATGTTTTATTTGGTTGTGTGAAAAATATCATGAGTCTGAGTCATGAGACGAAGATAGGTTGAGATAGTTGATAAAGTCTATGTCCCATAAAATCGACATGTCCATCATAGAACACGACTAAAGAACAAAGTCCATTATAAGAGAATATACTTCGTAAACCATTCGCTCCTAGGAGTCCTAGGATAAATAAAAAGAATTATACATCCCAGTTAAAATCTAATACAAGAAAATTAGGCATAAATATGCCATTCAGAGTTAAAGACTTAAATGATAAGTAAACTAATAAAACACAATATCGTTCCGTTAGATGCTTCAATAATGCCCAGAAATGTTTTGGGTCAAATAAGACTGTTCTAATTTAAATAAAAATGGAGTCAAATTTAATAATTAATACACACACAGGCAGAGATGGAGAGAGAGAGAGAGCTTACTCTTCCTCTCCAGAAGAACCAACTGACTCCATTGATGGAGTCTTTCTTGTCTGCACAGTAGAGAGGTCACGGCATCAGACACAGAACAAAGTTTCCATCAAGCAAAAATTCATGTGGGGAAAAAACTTGGCTTGATAAATGGATAATGCAATGCTTCTTATTTAGTATAATCTGATTTATCATAAAACTGAAAAATAAAAACCATAAACAACGAACTGAATAGAATTCATGCCTTCTAAAGCATAAACTGATAATTCGATATGCATGTTCATGGTAACGAAGAAAATATGGCGACAAACACTCACAATGTTTCTACCCCAGAATGCTGATCGTTTGACATTGAGATGGGAGGAAATTAGTTTACTGGAAGACTTTTCCATAGATGAATCTTTCCCGGAGGAAGGACGAGACATCCCTTGATCCATAGATGAAAGTATTTCACCCATAGACCGCTGAGATCCATTACTTGGTGATTCGAAAGGAGTAGCTATACCACTTTCAGTTGTCTTTTTATGCCGGTCTAGCTGTTCACTAAATAAAACACTAGAATCTGCAACAAGCTGAGAGTTTCCAGTGGGCTTAAATGCAATTCCAGGAACTTCATTGTTCCTTGGAGATTCAAAATCTGAATCATCACCTCCAAAAGCCTGCATTCAATAAACAAATTCACCTTTAAAATAACTGCTTATGCACAGCATAAACAACAACAACAACCCAGTTGGATCCCACAAAAGTAGGTACAATTCCTGCACTTATTCACATTTCTTTTACAGTTACAATAGCTAAAAAAATTCCTTAATTTAGAATGGTTGAATAAGCTCATATTAGGGATTCACTTGATTTCTGACCACGCATAGAAGCAATAATACCATCAGATGGAAATCTTTCTACAAAGCAACACCTTATTGCCTCCTACTGCAAGAAAGTGTTGCTGTCTACTTGAACTCAAAGTACTTACAAAAATTTGAAAAATTAATATCATGCTTCAGTAGCAACAACTTGGTGCTACTTCACAAGATATGGATTCAGCCAAAATGAAATTTTCTGTGTAATTGTAATTTTGCTATAAGTAAAACTCGAAGTAGTTATCGATCATGGTCTAATTACAAGAGCAATGAGCAAGACTGCATAGAATTATGTATGCAACACAGACAGAACATATTGTAACATAGACTTCACAAACAAAAGAAAGATTTTTGTGACTATTGTGTGAGTGGGGGGGAGGACCTTGTAATCATATAGATCACTGGCAGCCGAGCTGCTGCTTTCACTTAGCTTTCCACTAAGTACACGATCATGATCATCATCTGATTCTTGCACTGCCTCATTTTCAGCATCATGATATCCATTGTCTTTCACTTCCAAATTATCATCATCATTTGAATCTTCGCTGCCACTGTTTCCAATTCGTGAATCCGCTGAAATAGAGCACCGATGTAGATTATCATCCTGAAAGAGGCGGTGCAAAAGAAAACTAAGAATCATGTGCATCAGATGAAATTTAATCACTGAAGCTGCATTGGTAAGAACAGTCAACATAGGTCATCAAAATGAGTCACAAAATTTATGATTACTTCCTATATACTGCAAGTGTTAGGGATCTAAAGTTTATGAGACACCTTTCTTTAAAATAAAGCAACTAATTCAATCTCAGAACAAGAGGATAACAGTATAACACTGCCTGAAACGAATGATGATCAGCTAATCATGTTAGTTTGAAAAACAAGTACTGAAGAATAACAATTTATTTTACAAAAAAAACATTTAAAATATAAGAAAAGTAACACTCCCTCCGTCCCAAATTAAGGTTCCACGTTTTATCAGGCACGGTTAATAAGAGTGGTTGAGACTTGAGAGTTATGCAGAGGAGAGAAATGATGTAAACCTTATAATTATTTTTCTAAAAAGAAAGTGGAACCTTTTTTGGGGACAAACAAAAAAGGAAGTGTGGAATCTTTTTTGGGACGGATGGAGTATAAAATTAATGAATCGAATAAGACTAAGGGGCTGTTTGTTTCAGCCTCTTGATGGTTCAGATGTCTGAATAGTTCAGCACTTAATGGTTCAGACTGTTTGTTTCAACCTCTTAATGGTTTAGATGTCTGAATGGTTAAGAGATTTGCTTCTGAATGGTTAAGTATTATACAGAGTCTGAATGGTTAAGACCTCTTATCTGAATTGATCAGACATATGCCTCTGAATAGTTAAGCAATATACTAGCTCTTAATGGTTCAGACCTCTTACTGGTTCAACACTTAATGGTTCAGACCTCTTACTGGTTCAACACTTACCTATTCACAAATTGCCAAACAGCCCCTAAATCATACAAAAGCGACCAGTATTGTTATATCCGGGCTTGGCCCTATCATACCCTCCCCCATGTCCCACACCCGAGGCTGAGCCCACACTCCCCATACCTTCCCTAAACATCCAAAATATTTCCTTTTCGAAATAAAGTTTTTCCTACTCTTATTTTAGCCCAGGGCCGAAAATAAGAGTGTGTAAAATAAAACCTTTTGTTTGATGTTATTTTCCTTTTTTTAAGCCTTTTATTAAGCGAATAAAAGGCTCCCTTTATTCCATTCACCCCTATCCAATTAAATCTCACAATCCCAACATAAACACCCACAAAAGGCCAAAAACCTGACCCACCACTAGCCATTCATTTCCTGCCCATATTCCCTTACAAATAACCCAATCCTATAAGTCCAAAACCCCACATTATATTCCCCATCCCTGCCTGGCCGAATCAACCCACCCAATACCCTCCAAAATGGCAGCCCACTCCATAACTTGCCCACAATAATAACCCAACAACAGCCCCACAAACCAGCCCCCATCTCTGATTTCTTTCCATTAAGGAGACAAGAATAAATGGGTATTATCCCATGTTTTTGAAATAGTTGCTTCCAAGAAGTTTCCTCATGTTTTGTACTATGTATTTCCCCCTTCCCCTCTCCCTATATAAATCAGGCCCTATGGCCAAATGTAACACATCTCTGATTATTGAAAACATTTTACTCTTTGAGTATTATTAAAATAGTGTGATGCTATTTTAGCCAAATTCCTAATTCTATATCTTAAGAGTGGTTATCTTAAGTGTGAGTTTTAGGTTCTAGATATTTAAATAAGTGTGTAATATCTTATTTGAATTCTAGATTCAAACCCCAAGTTAGGCTAAGAGTGTGTAATATCTCTTAAACACCAACTTGGTTTATCCATCCCTGATTTTCTTCCATTTCATATCCCCCATTTCTCCTCTTAATCTCACTCTTTTCTTCCAATTAAAATACCCAAAAGAACTCCCTCATCAACTCCATATATTTCCAGTCCATTCCCCCACAAAAACACCCTTCTTCCTGCCCAGAATTCTGCCAAATAATCGATTATCATTCCCCACAATCGATTATCAATCCCATTGGAAACACCTGCAGGGATCAATAATCGATTATCCCTTTAAGATAATCGACTATCATCTTCCCCAGAAATTCTGCAGCTTTCAGTAATCGATTGTCACTTTGTGTAAATCGATTATCACGTCCCCCAGGATTCCTGCAGTCTCTAACAATCGATTGTCTCCTTCTGTCAGTCGACTATCAGCCCCTCTTGAAGTTTCACGGCTGTTCTGGTTTGCTACCAATTCCTCCGTAATCCCGCCCTCAAATTATCTAAATGATAAGACCCCGGGTTCGGGTATAACATCTGGTATCAGAGCTTGTTGTTCCACATCCCTCAAGGGGCCGAAACACCATCTCCTACATTCTCTCTTTTGAAACATTTCTCACATCATCCAAGATATGTCTCAATATGATGTAGTTGCTGCCCAAGAAAAGTTAAAGAAGGAAGTTGAGCTTATGATGAAACAAGTCAAGGAGCTCACTAATTCAGTGGAGATTCCCACGTTTGAAGGAAGAAATGACCCGGAGAAGTTCTCAAAGTGGTTAGCAAAAGTTGAAGACGTCTTTACACTCAAAGACGTACCTGAAGACAAGAAGGTCAAGCTAGTGGTGGCAAAGTTTCAAAGACATGCCTCTACATGGTGGGCTAGCGTTGCTTCAAAACGAAAGCTCCAAGGCAAGGCCTCTACATGGTGGGCTAGCGTTGCTTCAAAACGAAAGCTTCAAAACGTTAAGAAAACTCTTAATTAAGAGATTTTCTCCCAAAGATCATCTCCACCAGGTACTTGAACATACTCTCCCTTTTTCACCCAATACCCTTTCTAAAGCCATACCACCTTCTCCACAACAAAAGCCACTCCATATTGCCCTCTCTCCCACAACCTTAACCTCCTCTAAAACCCGATCTTCGCAGACTTCTCACACTACCCAAATCATTTTCGAAGCCACCACCATCTGCAACACCCAAACTCCCTCTAAAGTCCCCTCTTTAGAGTCTTTACCTTGCATCCATGCTGTCTGAAACATCTCTCACCCAACTCCCTCACACCTACCCAAAGTTCCGACTAAAACAACCTCTTTACCTTCCTTAGCCACTGCCCATATTCACCCCAACACCTTCTCCACACCTCTGCCCCAAAACTCCTCAAAACCCATCAATGTTCCATCCCTAGCTACTGCCCAAAATGGTCTGAATACCCATTTAGCACCCCTGCCCCAAAAGTCCTCACAAACCATCTCCTTTTCTTTCTTGAATACTGCCCAAACTAACCCCAAAACTCTACCTTCAAACTTTCCTAAACCCTTGTCCACAACCCCTCCACAATCTGCCCAAAACAACCCCAGAACCACCTCCACTTTCACCGCTCAAAACCCCCACAAAACCATAGCCTCTCCACCGAATGCCTTGGTCATACCCCCACCAAAAACCTGTTCATCTATTCCTAAGAATCCTGATGGCTTCCATTGTCAAGAGATTGCTTGTTATACTGTTGATGAGAATTTGAAACCATTGGTTGAAAGGGAAGAAGATAAATCAAAATCATCGGGAGTTAAGGAACCACTAGATGATGTGAAGGCTCAAACCCATGAAGAATATGAGCTCATGATCATGGATGGGCCATTGAGCAGTTGGGCTAATCAAAATGAGCTTAGAATCAAACCCCTTGTGAAATCGTGTTCCATTGAGTGGCTCAACCCTAGAAGAGAACTACAAGTGGAACTACGTAGATTTTCTTTATTTCATATTGACATGCCATGGACACCTAATTTTGTGGATTCATTGAGAAAAGAGGCTTCGGCATGTTTACTCCTACCCGTGTCCACGCCTCACCAAGGGATAGAACCACGGGCTCATCTCAGTTTAGGTGAAAACAAACCCAATGGTAAATTAAAGAAGAAGGATGTTGCTGCCACCAAAGATGGGGTCTTAAATGTGCGAGTTGATAAGAAGAAATTTCAATGTGGAGCTATGAGCCAAAATGTGGAAGCCTCACCTCAAAAGCTATCTTCACTAACGGTACCTCGTGCCAAGTTTGTTAAGTTTTTGCAGGTTCCATGTGAAGAAGAAACTTCCGAGTTTTATCATAAGACTCGTAAAAAGCTTATGAAGAGAGAGTTAAAAGGTTCCATCCACTATCAGCCCGGAGACCTAGTGTGGGTCCATGTACAAAGAGAGCGTTTCTCTGGAAAACGCAAGGCAAAGCTTCAACCTCGAGATGATGGCCCATTTGAAGTGGTAGCCAAGATCACTAACAATGCCTACATGGTTGCCCTTAGTAAAACTGATGGAGTTTCTGCCACGTTCAGTAAGAGAGACCTAGTCCATATGACGGTCTCGATTATCCGTTGAGTTTGAGGGCAAACTCTTTTGAAGACCGGGAGGATGTTATACCCAGGCTTGGCCCTATCATACCCTCCCCCATGTCCCACACCCGAGGCTGAGCCCACACTCCCCATACCTTCCCTAAACATCCAAAATATTTCCTTTTCGAAATAAAGTTTTTCCTACTCTTATTTTATCCCAGGGCCGAAAATAAGAGTGTAAAATAAAACCTTTTGTTTGATGTTATTTTCCTTTTTTTAAGCCTTTTATTAAGCGAATAAAACCCTCCCTTTATTCCATTCACCCCTGTCCAATTAAATCTCACAATCCCAACATAAACACCCACAAAAGGCCAAAAACCTGACCCACCACTAGCCATTCATTTCCTGCCCATATTCCCTTACAAATAACCCAATCCTATAAGTCCAAAACCCCACATTATATTCCCCATCCCTGCCTGGCCGAATCAACCCACCCAATACCCTCCAAAATGGCAGCCCACTCCATAACTTGCCCACAATAATAACCCAACAACAGCCCCACAAACCAGCCCCCATCTCTGATTTCTTTCCATTAAGGAGACAAGAATAAATGGGTATTATCCCATGTTTTTGAAATAGTTGCTTCCAAGAAGTTTCCTCATGTTTTGTACTATGTATTTCCCCCTTCCCCTCTCCCTATATAAATCAGGCCCTATGGCCAAATGTAACACATCTCTGATTATTGAAAACATTTTACTCTTTGAGTATTATTAAAATAGTGTGATGCTATTTTAGCCAAATCCCTAATTCTATATCTTAAGAGTGGTTATCTTAAGTGTGAGTTTTAGGTTCTAGATATTTAAATAAGTGTGTAATATCTTATTTGAATTCTAGATTCAAACCCCAAGTTAGGCTAAGAGTGTGTAATATCTCTTAAACACCAACTTGGTTTATCCATCCCTGATTTTCTTCCATTTCATATCCCCCATTTCTCCTCTTAATCTCACTCTTTTCTTCCAATTAAAATACCCAAAAGAACTCCCTCATCAACTCCATATATTTCCAGTCCATTCCCCCACAAAAACACCCTTCTTCCTGCCCAGAATTCTGCCAAATAATCGATTATCATTCCCCACAATCGATTATCAATCCCATTGGAAACACCTGCAGGGATCAATAATCGATTATCCCTTTAAGATAATCGACTATCATCTTCCCCAGAAATTCTGCAGCTTTCAGTAATCGATTGTCACTTTGTGTAAATCGATTATCACGTCCCCCAGGATTCCTGCAGTCTCTAACAATTGATTGTCTCCTTCTGTCAGTCGACTATCAGCCCCTCTTGAAGTTTCACGGCTGTTCTGGTTTGCTACCAATTCCTCCGTAATCCCGCCCTCAAATTATCTAAATGATAAGACCCCGGGTTCGGGTATAACAAGTATAATCCCACAAAAGCATGGTCCGGGGGGGTGTACGCAGACCTTGCCCAACTAAAAGTAGAGAGGCTGTTCCCAAGAGATCCCTAGCTCAATTAGACTAAATCATAAACCAGCAAATTAAATTTCAACTAGACAGTCATTAGTGAAGTGATGTGAGAGTTAAATACACAAACAGGAAGAACAAACAAGGCCCAGAGAATGAGGAAGTAGGAAAGAAATACAAAGTAGCTGCACAACTATTCCGCGCTTGAAGAATCAGTAAATTGCCAAAAAAGTTGTGGTTAGAGAGAAGCTTACATAGAAAATATTCTCGTACTCCTCCAGAAGTGTTGTAATGATTGCTTGGGCATTATTAGCTGCATTAGCAGCAGCGAGAAGCTGTGAAGAATTGCCACTGTTAGTATCAAAATCATCCTCCAGCTCACATTCACCAGCTAAGAGAGGCCGCAAAAGCAATGGTGCCATACAAGCAGCTACAGCAGATGGATTCATTCTATTTTCAGAAGCATATGAAGATATGGTGTGCATCATCTTCACAATTCTACAAAAGGAGAATCATTAGGTTAACCTTGTTAAAGAATAAAGTACACCACAGATATAAGAAAAAATAAATTTGAAGTTTTTATCTAAAAGAAAATTAAGAATTTCTGGTGTTATCTTCTAAGAGTTCCAAATGCTCTAATCAGAAGTGAAGACCAAAAAGAAATTGAAAAAAAATCTGTCATGCCTTCCCTTTTTAACCGCATTCGTGGTCTGACATTGTACCTTGGTTATCAGATTTGAGTAAGTGATTTTTTTAAGGTTCCATCCATTTACCACTGACAGGTTGGCTTTTCTACTATCCTTACACTATACCAAACAAGATAGATTACTATTCAAAAGTACATTGCCATCATCTACTCACCAAATTAGGCATAACAGCATCGCAGAGCCATAAAAGACATTTAATCATTACAGTTGTAACAAAAGTTTATATTACCTAGGCAAGAGTGCTCTGATTTACTTAGCATCATTTCAAAAGCAACCAAAAGTCTCTCCCTAAAGATAAAAAAGTACTTGTAACAGCTATATTTGAAATACATATTGTACCCACAGAGACAATACCTCTGTAATAACCGGCGGTTGGGTTCGGGAAACGTCTCAGCTATAGCAGAGCGCATAGCATTGACCCGAGCTTCCTTCCTATCAATTTCTTTTGAACATCCAAGGAAACACACTCTGGTTAGAAAAGATCAAATTGTGCATAAAAAACATTTTCCTACAATTGTGCATTTCATAAAAATGACTAATTAAATCCAGGATTCTGAGTTCTAGAAAACAAAAACTCAACATCTGGATATTCTATTGGAGAACTGATAATATTTGAACACTAGTACATTCCATCATGACATCTCAACTAATGTTGGTGGTCCTCTGGCAAACTCTCTCATAGGTTAAATTATACTCCAATTGGAAGCTACAGTATCCACAACACTATCATCCTCTACATGAAAATTGCAATCCTCATACGAGTACAATGCAAAGAGGAAGCCATCCTGGCCTTCTAGGCCTAGCTGAAAATGTTTATTGCTGCTACTACATAATTCAAAACCCTACAAGATGTTTTTATTACGATCTTATATGAATAACTTGTAGATGATCTGGAAAATGAGAGGAAGATGGAAAACGTGAAAATCATCATTCAGAGCATTCATATGATACTACAATTATTCTAAATTGTAAATTCTCAACTCACTGTATGCCTCCAATAAGGCAGTGCAGCAAGATGCAGGCACTGGAGATGATGGCAGCTCACGTAGTACATGCTGAACAACGGGGTAACACCAATGAGTGCTAATTGAAACTTCAAAGTATGCGGATCATAAAAAATGTCCTAATTAGATCTAAGGTGGCGATGAATACCTTCACGCAGTCACCTATTACATGTGCATCCTCATCTGGACCAAATTCAGTCTTACCTAAAAAGAAAGGCACACTTATATCACATGATTAGATCAACATCTAAAGTAAATCAAACTTCAGAAGTTTAAAGTTTGGACCTTGCTCATATGATTTTACCCTCTCTTCTACTTCCTCTACATCAGCAGATTGTCGCAATATCCCTTCAACTTTTGTTCCTATAAAAAAGGTCAAACACAAAATTAAGAGAAGTACACATTCAACTTTCAATGGGCTTTTCAACCCGATTGTCCTATTTGATATTTACTTTAGTAAAATTTAAAAAATGCATCTCTGTTCTAACAACAAGTGTAGGGGAAGACAAATTAAATTATACAAGGAATGTGATGCCACCTTCACCTAATACAAACAGAAAAGAATATTATAAAATCTCTCAGACATCATGGTAACCCATTAAAGGAGCACCTTTTTTTGGAAGAAAAATCCTTAAATATATATGTGCACTTTCATATTCATTGTGTCATGTGTACTTTCATGTCTTGATTTGAAAAAAAATTAGAATATGGAATTCTTCTGCTAAAGAAGAAAATCGAGCCCAAGAGGATGATATGCAATGGGAATCATAATAAAATCGTTTCGAGTAAAATGACAATTACTTTGAATACTATTTTTTTCCTTTTTGTCCAGCGCCAATGCAGCTAAAGAGATGATTTTGACATTGTTTTAGGCTTTTAGCTTCTGATAAATAATGGACTAAACAAAATGGCACATTAAACCTTACTTGCTTCTTTTACAAGTTTTGGGCAGGATATGCAGCAAGGGCCTAATGGAAACAACTTTCTATTTTTAAAGGGGTAAGGTTGCATACATCTTGATCCACAAGACCCCAATGGCTTTGGGATTGTTGTTGTTTACTTATTTTTCCTTTTATTTTTTTTATTGGGAAGTAAATTGTGAGCTTACCGTGCTTTTCAAGAAATTTAAGTGCCTTTTCAAGAAAGGATGGACCACCATCTATATCTTCTAACGCAAGCAAAAGTGGCCGCCCAACTACCAAAGACTTGACAGGACGCTTATCCCTCCCTGCATCAAGAAAGAACTCAAGAGGCCATTGTTAGAGGAACACATATTTTCATATAATTAGAAACGACGTGGAAAATATAAAGGTTCAACACATAATGGCAAGAGTGTACGTACAGTGATGGAAAGACCCTTCGACTGAATCACCGTTGTCATTTTGAAAAATGCCATTATGTCCCGTCACAAGCGCAGCATTTGGCGATTGTGCAAGAGCAAGCTCAAGAGCAGTCTTCCACTCATACAAATCCTCTAATGTTTCAGCCTATATGAATTCACTGAGTTTGATATTCTAAAATAGCATGTATGCTAGTGTAGTGTGTGTTTGTTTAACTATTTTGTTAATTAAATGAGTACCTTAAGAGTAAATGCCCGACCATCACGTCCATCGGGGAAGAGTACAGTTATCAGTTTTTTATCTTCTCTAACAACCACACTGTAACCAAAGTACTAGAGTAAGGACAGATAAGAAAATCACAATATAAATGATGTGCCACTACACTAAAAATTACCTTCCAGAATTATTCAAGTCTATGCCTCCTAAAGTAAGATTAACTTCGCCATCCCGTTGTGGAAGAGTACTCTACACAATCATTTACATTTTGTAAGATTGAAGCAGCATATTGGCATAAGAGCATGGGCAAAAACTCATATAAGACAAAGTTAATCCAGTATTCATTCTATATTCGGAGTATACAGTCAGAACCCAAATAAATGACCATCTAAAGGATTTCATTCATAACAGATGAATGTAAACCAAAAATTAGCTCACTTAGCTGTAAAAATTTATAAGCTATAGGATGTTAATCAATTTAGAACCAAGTCCTAATACCAAATCATTAGGTTCCGCTTGTCAAATTTCTGCATTATCATATTTTAGTGTACAAACACAAATTGTCTAAGAGGATATTTCAAAGTCAAGAATGATTTCTTAGAACTAGAAGGTGCAACCAAATTGACATGTTTACGGGTTTAATACACTTCTAAGTTAACACAAAAAGAAGAAAACTAACCGGATCATTTTTGAAGAAAACCAAAGATGTGCGTGTGAGAATGAACCAGCGCTTTTTCCAAGACTTCCAGCCTAGTCCTGCAAACATGCCATGTTAGTTTGAGGGATGTTCAGAGTGACGAGGAAAGAGTTGCAGTGATATGAATAAAGAATGTCAGTTCAATGATCATGCATAACACACAAAATGAGGAATCCTCAAACAATAGAGTGGCTCAAAAGATTTTCCACCAACATATATTGAAACTTGTCTGAAAAAAATGATGCTATTTGAGTCTTTTGATTCAGTATTTTTATGTGAGCATGAATTAAAATGTAAATAGCTTCAAAATTGATTGGCATTTCTATGATATTTCATTTTTAGAGGTACTGATACAGATATGGAAAGTCTTCCTCTATAGGTGGATCCAAATTCTCAATATTTTTATTATTCTTGTTTTATTTTAAATCAATTTAATGATATTGATATTGAAAACATCTTTTGATGTGTTAAGTGAATACCAATTGATAATTTTAACAATTAAGCTGAAATTTATTAATTGAAGAATAAGAGGTAATGCCTTACTTATAGGCTCAAGTGAGGTGATATTCCTAAACCAACTAGGATTAGTAATACTAAACTAAATAGGACTAGGAAAAACAATTATAAATGGACTAGGACTGACTACTAAGTAATACTAAACTAACTAGAACAAATAATCATAAACTAAATAGAATTTTCCTTAAGTCGAGCAGATGCTTTGGCCTTCGGTAAACCAATAGCCCATCATGATGCAACAAAGAAACCAAATCTTAATCGCAAACTGCTGTGGTTGGCTACGTGAACCATTATAATGTTTCCAGAGGTCATACTTCCACAGGTTGCAATAGAAAAGGCTGGGAGAACAGAAAGGCTGAGGAGCAGGTTCAGTGAATGGCAGAATTCAGGCAAACGACTAGGGTAGGAGCAGGCATTAGTCTACCAGGTATTTGAATTTATTACTAATATTTTAATACATGGAGAATGATTTAGTTTTGGCTGACAAATTCAGATTAAAATATTATTGTCCAGAACATAATGGATACCAATCTTGCATTAAATGGTGTTGAATATCAACTATCCCACTCTTGCGCACTCAACTGACTCAAGCAGCTGACAAAAATTCATGAGCCAGAGTTTGATCATTTTTAAACACTAAACATAATGCAAGTCTTACAAAAAGTGTTCTCTTGTTCTCGAAATAGGTATTTTCAGAAAACTTACAGTCTGTCCAAAGGTGCAGTGAACAAACATTAACAGTGTTGCGAGAAGCATGTAAGCATGCCATGACAAACCTTTGGCATGAAGGGGCAGGTCAGGCGGATGCCAGAACAAAAATATGACCAAAACTTTCAAGTTTTACTAACCTTTTGATGAGATGAATAGCGGCCCACTTTTGAAAACCTGCAAGTTGGGGTATTGAATTGAAAACAGTGAGTACAGACATTAGAGCAACAAGAAAAGCACCAGAAACCAGGAAAAACATTTTTTGTGCAGTTGCATAACCTTTATCTTTACTTCTGATATGGTTCATAGTTCTATACTTGTATGTAATAAGTTCTAAAAACACAAAGAAAAGGAACCTACCTACAGTACAAAAATGAGAATTAAAAGAAAAGTCGATATGATGCTTAAAGATGCAGAAGCAACATTACATAGATTGTTTCATTTTTAAAGCCTACATCTTTACTATTCTCAATGTCAAACAATATCTTCTTTATTTGCTTATTTTCTATAATCATTTGTTGCAATAATGTAATTGAGTCAAGTTTGGTTTTATAGAAGTTTTGGTTTAGTTTTTAAATATTTAAATTTTAGTTTAAAATTTTACTCCGATATTTAAATGAATTCAGTTAAACATAGCTTCAATCAAACACTGTCAATTGAAAAGCAAACTTTAATTAGGGTTGGAGTGAGTAATGAATAAGATGTTAATAATAAAATCTGCACCAAAATCAAAATCAGCCCGTTTTATAGATTAAGTATAAGTGCTCGCATACCCACATTGTTTAACAAAGAAATGGAGAAGGTGAGAGTCATCTGTGATCACATAGTAGGCAGCAAATCAAATGGTTTTGCTTTAGGAATCAACGTGCATTCCCATATTTTATACTCCGTAATATTAAAATAAACATTGATGAAACCAATGGGGCTTAATGTACATATTCATGTTTACCCAGAAGCACCCAACATTGAAAATGTTCAATAGGCACCATCCCCAATATGCCGAAATGATGCCACATTTCAAGAGCAAAAGATCATCAATTGAGGTATTCAACAAATTGGAATTTCAAGGGGAACAAAGAATTACAATTACCCCTGTTCTACTCCTCCGAGCTGCAGTCGAAGTAAAATCAACTACAATCCCAAGCACCAATACGAGCATAGAAACCTCAACATTCACACATTTTCATCATTTCGTCCAGTAACACACAATCGATTGAATGAACAAGTACATAATTTGAAAACTAAACACAGTCGACGGAACTAGTTCTGATTCCGTACCGTATTAGACGTTCCCGCTCGAGGCCGCTCAAATGCAGCGAGCGAGGCCGACATTTCCATGAATCAAACGAAAGTGAAGTCCATTTCAGCTGGCGATCAGTGGGCTGAGCTATGGCGGAGATCTGGAGGGAGAGAACTAGGGTTTGGCGATGAACGGATAGGAAGAGGAGAGGCGGCTCCTGCAAACAAAAACCAGCAGAGCTTTATTTCCCCGGTCTGTCCTTTTCTTCGCTTGTGAGAGAGAGAAGAAGAAGAAGAAAGAAGAAGAAGAAGCAAATAAAGGAATGTACTTTTACCAGTTTTACCGTATGTCTTTGGTATGAGGCAAGTTAATTTTGAATTTGAGCGTATAAATTTTTATAAAAGAAAAATTATACAAAATTCAGAAAAGAAAAATTATTTTATACGGAGTATAATTTTAAGTGCAATTTATCATAAATAATCTCATCTTACACCATGATTGTCAATAAGCAAATCTTTACTACGGAGTATAGTGTTATTATTTACGTATTTGTGAGTTTTGACTCGTTGTTAACCTTCTAATGAACGATTACCGACTCAACTTATTTTTTACAAATATTTAAAAAATAAAATCATTAGATTTATTTTTTCTAAATATACTTGTATATTTTTTATTTTACCCAACATCGTCAATAGCAACAAAAAAATACTTTAAAGCGAAATATCGTAATTAATAAGTGAATGTCAGATGTGTTTGAGACATCCAAAGAAGAGAATGTAATTTTTTTTAGATATGTAAACTTCTATTTTGAGAGAACTATAGTCCTAAAATGAAGTTTGTGTTAATAATTTACATGGTCCAATCATATCTTTTTGTTTTTTTGATTGCTCATTTGGTAAAATAGTACTCCGTAGTATTGTTATTCTTTGTTTTATAGAATTTTGATGTGATATAAAATAGGGTCGGTTCCTTTAAAACTGGACCTTGGCGAAAAAATAAGAATGGTACATTTCTGTTCATAGTACATTTTACAAAATAATAAGTTCATTATAGTGCATTTTACAAAGCAAGTAATAAATAAATTTGATTTAACTACAAAACTTGTTAGCCTTGGTTTGATAAGTCTCATGTTTTGATGTTAACAAACAATATAAGAGCTTAACGTTTGTTTAAGTGTTTCAGGAAAACAAGAATCCATTAAGATTCGGTACTCAAGAATGAAGTCGAAACACTAAAACTAGCGTAGAATATAGGTAGAAACCAATGTAAGGATATGACTTTATATACCTATATTCACAAGCTCAAAAGCACTCACAAAATATGTTTAAAACCATCACATAAACACTTTCAAAATATCTAAAAGGTTTTAAACTCAAACACGAAGGATTAAGGGAATTTTGGAAAAATCAGAACAGAGTCACGGTACCTCTAGCGGTACGCCACACGGTAGGGTATACCGCCTACACGGTACCCCCATACCGTGTAACGGTACCTAGGTACCGACGGTAGGCGTATACGGTTGGCCGAACCCGTCCTAACCAGGTACCACCAGAGGCGAACCGAACTTTTGGAAGACACGGTACCCCCAAACGGTAGGCTATACCGTGTCACGGTACCTAGGTACCGGATGACACGGACCCCCCCACCGTGAAGGGTACCGGATCCGTTACAGCACTGTAGCAAAATTGCCAATTTGATTTAAATCAACCCTAATCACCTCCCAACGGCTAATTAACATCTTCCATTATAAATACAAGCCTAATCCTTCATATTTCTTCAAGAAACAAAGCTCTAAACATCCTCTCTTTTTATTCTAAGTGTGTTCATCCTTTTATTAATTATTTTCAATATTTTGGCTATTTCAAGAGCCTTAAATTCCTGAATTTTATAGACACACTTTGAGCTTGTGTTTCTAGTTATATACTCTCATATTCATAAGTTTATATTGTATTTTTGAGAGAGTATAATTTCCTTCTACACCGGCTAAGTTTTGTTCTTCATTTTTATATTCTAGCCGTTGTGTAGAATCCTCTTTTGTGTTCTTCAAACACACCTTCTTACGGTCGAGAATAGCCGTTAAATTCTCATATTGTATCGGTCGAGGATAGCCGTATAAATCCTTGGGTAAATGTTCAAGGATAGCCTTTGAAATCCTTGGGGGAACGGTAGAAGATAGCCGTTAAATCTTCGTTGTAAACGGTTCGAGATAGCCGTGGTGAAATCTCGGAGTGAATCCTATTGGCAAGGGTTGTTTGCCAAACTAGTGCGGTGCTTTGACGGAGTTCAAGAGACCGAGACTTAGTAGATTCGGAAATCCTTGAGGAGGAGCCTTGAGGTACTGGAGTAGGGAGTTCCTGAACCAGTATAAAATTGGTGTGCATTTTATTTACGCTTTTATTTCTGCGTTTTATATATTGTTTCCGCATTTGCCAACACCATTTTTACTTAACTCCGAAAAGTTTTTAAACGCCTTATTCACCCCCCTCTAAGGCGTGGGCACAACGACTAAACCGACTAACAAAACTATCACTGTATTTTTTCTAACTTTTTCTAATTTTCAATATTTTATGACCCAGATCTCACATTCTTAAGATCTTACATTAATTATCAAATAAATTAATTATATAATAATTCCCATAACCTCTAATGAAAAGGCCTAGCCTATTTCTATCTCGGCACAAGTTAAGGTGAGGTATTTTTAGTTGGCAAAGAACAATTTTATTCGTTGCTATTTGTAATTGTTACTTGTTTTTACTTCTACTTCCTTTGGGAAGCTACTACTCTTTTTACAAAGAAACCATGAGAAATGATACCAAAAATATGCTTAGTTTCTAAAAAAAATACTGGTATTATTTTTTAAAGATGATTTAAAGTTTCATCATATAAATCTTTTAATTTAAATTTATTTGTCTTTCAACAATATTAGCGATGTTTATACTCTATCTCTTGGATAATTTAGATGATTCATCATAATTTCTGCATCGATCATATTATTAGAAGTGAATAACTAATCATAAAAAATAAAAAAATATTTAATTCGGGATTGGAAGGAATACTTCATACTCTGGCAATAAGATGTTTGACACATTATGAGTTAAATGTAACATTTTGAAAATCAGGTAGAATCGAATATACCTTTACTTGGGAACCATTTATTGAATATGTCACGATTTGGTCTATCTATCACTCATGAACCGTTTCAAGTTAACTTTGAACTAACTTCAACCTAAATGGACCGGCTAATTTTCACCAAAAATCAATGAAGTGGTTCGATCTTGATTTTTATTTGTTTATTATAAATTTAAGGTTTTCAGTGTGATTCAAACTCTAAAACTCTTTGACAATATAATGTTTAACACTTCAACCAACTAAACTAAAATATTTCTTGTAAATATTATGAAAAGATCCCCTCATCCCAAAAATTGTATAGTAGTGTAGTACTCCCCTGTCCCGTTTTAAATCGTCTGTTTTCACTTTGGGGCATATTTAAGGAAGAGAAAAAAATAGAGTTGACTTTCTGAAATTTTCATTACTTTTTAGGGGGTGATGATGAATGAAAAGATAAGGTGGAAAAGAATGACTTATTTTAAGGGTAGTTTAGATATTTCACTCTTAAAAGTTTACAATAACAGTACAAAAAAGGAAAACAAACAATTGAAAATGGAACAAAAGGAGTAACAAATATTATGAAAAAAATTGAATATAAAAATACCAAACTTATCTTAATCTAAACCTAATATTTGAGGCTTTCTAGTTAGTTACATACTACGTGTACTTTTGATTATGAGCTAATCTAATTTCGCTGATTTTATATTAATCTTTCTAGTCTAGTCTGATCTGATGTCATTTAGTTAAAGTTATATGTAATATATATTATCTGAATCTTTCTAATATAATATGAATTTTTCTAATACTCTAATTTCAATAACTATAAGAGTCTATTTGCTACAAGAAATTAACAGAACTAGAATTGATTTGGGAGTTGAAATTCTATAAAATTGAATATTATCGACTCTATTACAATACATTTTTTTCCTGAGCATTACAAGGTGGTGTGAAAGATCGGGCAAGAGTTAGAATCCCCTAGCATGGTCCTCATTTAAAAAGTGGTCAATTAAGACCCTACATCCTAAAGGGGTATTATTGTAACATCATTGTTAGTTGAAAAAATAAACATACTTCCACATGAAGAAACTGAATTGTACCAAATTAGCAACGAAGGACCACAACAAGAATCATTACCAATTGATGGGCTATAGAAAATCAATTCTCCTGTAAAATTGTCATCAATGCTCCATATCTATCTACCATAAATGCTTGCATCAAGAATCACTTGATGGGAACATGACCATGATAATGGAAGATCATAGGAGATGTGAGAGATATAGCGGAGATCACGTTTTGTCTCCTAACCCTAGCGCCTACCTCCACGGTCACATAGCATACTTTTAACCTCACTTTCGAGTCGGGTTAGTCGGGCCCATCTCATGTGGGCTTCTAGTGTTAGTTATACGATGAAATGGGTATATTAGGTCTCACACACTATACATATTTGGGTAGGTCCTAATATACCCATCGGTTTTCTAGGTTCCCGGGACATTCAAATACTAGACAACATAGGAATGAATGGGAGGCGAAATGAGCAAAAAATGGCAGTCTTTCAACTTAAAGAAATGAAAGTTATTCAGTCACACCCTGTTTTGCAGTTCATCTCTAGACCCCTTCCATAAGCAGCAATAAGTAAAGCCTCAGCTCGGCCTGGAAAGTTTCAGAGCTGGAGTTAGTACATGCTTATAGATAAAAACTTCTTCTCTTTTTTTTAAACCTTTTCCTAGCATTACCCTGATATACTAATCCAGTTAGGGGCTATCTGGAACCAGGGAAAATACTAGGGAAAGAAATTAGAAAGAAAAATCGAGATGAAAAAGGTAAGGAAAGTTGGGGTGAATAAAGGGTAAACAAGCTCAATTAATGTATTTTTATTATTTACATGGACCATGCTAGGGCACCCCCCCCCCCTGCCTTCTCATAGACATCCACATGCACCCATCAATGTTCCCACCACCGCTCAATATCTGTGGATGCCTATGAGAAGGTTTGGGCGAAAGGTGGAGTGAGAGTTGAGATGACTTTAGCATTTTCTTAAAGAAATAATCAGATTTAATCATTTTCCCAAGGTAACGCCAAACACAAGAACAAACTTAACATATATTTTTTACCCATTTCCCTAGCATTTTCAGTGATCCAATCATACCTTTTACTTACCATGCATGTGTCGCAAGAAAACATCAAATTTAAACGGGGAACATGTTCTTTGTCTTCAATTACAGTCTAATAGACATTGATTAGATCTCTTGCTTGTAATGATTAGACATTGAACACAGTAAAAATAAGAAAGAAACATAGCGATTAACAAAGAACTGTGTGGTTCATACTGCAATATGAGAGCAACATCCCAGTATAATCCCAACTTCGTTGGGATTTGAGGGTCAAGATGTACACAATCTTACCACTGTAAAAATAGAGAGGCTGTAATATGATAGTCGTGTGAATTTGAAGAAAGGTAAGTGCACGAACCGTGATCTTTCTTCCTTTTTAAGTGTAAACTCATAGATGGAAATAATTTGCACGCCATCTCTCGACTATAATCCTGACAATTTACACTTTTTACATATTACAAAGGATGTAGCAGTAGCAAGCAGAACTTGGAGAACATATTCCTCCTTTTCCCCCAACAAACCAAATACTGAAACAGAAAAAAGAAAAAAAGGAAAACGAGAACGTGGAAGTGAATTTGAAGAGGCTGCACAATTTGAAGTGACATACAATATAGGGAGTGCTTTTGAACACTTATCAAAAAGCAGCTAGCATACACAAAAGCATTACGCAGGTGGGTACTTGCATTTGGCTTGCGAGATTTAAGTGCTTAAAATAAGTAATAAGCAGAAGCAAATCAAGCAATAGACAATAAGAAAAAAAATAAGTTTATTTACAAAACACCAAAACTGTATAAGCTACTTAAAATAAGCAATACGCAATAAAAAAATTGTGTTTTCTAAAACACTCCCATAGTCCCATAATTGTTATTCCCTCCAACCCAAATCATTTGAAATTTTTAGCAAAAAAGTCCTAAATTCATTTTTGTTTTAGACACGCACGCACACAAAAAGTCCTGGTCAACTTGTTTTTACTTTTCATGATCAGACGTGGAGGAAGACTAACATGTTCTATAAACCTGGTCGTGAGTTGTAATGTGCTTGTAATTGCATCAACGATCTCATACGAAACCGAAGATGTGCTATCGTCACTACTCAAAGATGATGAATAATACTCCATAATTTTAAATTTTTGAAAGTGTATTGTTGAAAATTTGGGTGTGGTGTGAGTATGAGAAGTGTGGATTGTGTAGGTTACATGGTTTACATATAGGAAAGAATTTTTTTCATTGAATACATTTTAAAAAATGAAATACAAGAACATGATCCTATAGTAAAAAAGTGCTTTAAGGCATCATCCAACAAAGAAATGAGGAAAACACACCCAATACGCATGGTCTTAGGGGCATTGCTCTTTTAGAATGTAAGAAAAGAAAAAAACAAACCAAACCAAAACTCGAATGAGTAGTCAACATGAAGTCATCGCAGCCTAAAGCTAAAACTTTACATCTCTCTTCGTCCCTATTTACCTTCCCTTTTTGTTTTTGGGTAGTCCCTAAAATTTAAATAAATCTCCACCACACAATTTATTTTATTAAACTCCGTGTAAAAATGAGAACATTAAAAATCAATCATACCTTATTTAGGTGACCTCCTGGCAGCTTAAAATATCTTTTCCACAATGATGATGGAACAGGAACAACAGTAAATCCCAAAGCTACCAAGATTCCAATCCACAATCCATACCCGAATCCTCCACCCCACCAACCCTTCATGCAGGAAAAAAAAAATAAAAAAAAGAGGAAGAAGAATACAATAAGTTGGAGAATGAGGAATTCCAGACAGTGAACAACTCAACATAGATTAGATCTCCGTTATAGGGGTTTGAATAAATGCTCATTGCTGAGATGAGAGTGCTAACCTGTTTACCGTCTTGTGGGTATGGAGATGATTGCTCGATAAATGCAGTAGTTCCTGAAAGCAAAATGAAAACCTGTCAAAAAGCATCTTCATATAGGATGCAGTGCTTCTTCGAATCTTACCGAGAATATAACCTTAGAATCTTAGGTAGGAGTGTCTCAAGAGCTACGATTAGAATAGTTGGCTACACTTCTGGGCATTAGCTTGTAGTTTTTACTGCTGTGTTTTTCACCTTAGTCCGTAGCTTGTGCAGGTGTGGTCTCTCTCGGTGATTTGGGTCTAGTTGCTAGTATAAGTATGGGTGCTTCTTGAGTATGTGCGCTCACCTTGTTCGTGCTACTGTATTTACATTAATTTATCTATGTTTTTTATGCGGAGAGTCTCTTACAAACAGCCTCTCTACATCCAAATAGCCAAATAGGGGTAAGGTATGCGTACGCACACTCTTCAAACCCAACTTTTGTGTGATTCTATTGGACTTGTTTTGTTATTGTCGTAGTTGGCTAGGGCACATTATAATGTGAATAACAAGTACGTATGAAATGCCAAACTATAACACAAAACAAACAGAAAACTGCACTTCGGTGATGAGTCACTATGTAAATTACCAACAGGAACTTCAGAACTTCGAAGCAAGTTAACAATGGACTTTGCATCTAAACGACTCCGTAATCCTTTCCCAACCATTACTTTCAGGTGAGGAGAATCAAATACCTGCAATGAATAAAAAAGATACTTGCACTTGCAGTATATGATGCCTTATAGTTCTTAAATACATAAATACTGCTAGAATGCGTAAATGGAGAAAACTCACAAACAAGTCCTTTTAAATTATAAATGGGTTTCAATACATTCTTAGTTTTGACAAATATACACTTCTATCGTCCTCAGATAGACTTTCCTATTGTGGGTTATGCTTAACTAGAGTTATTTTCAGTTCAATTTATTTTGAAAATGGGAGAAAGACCAAAATAGGACTAAGACATTACAAATATACCAAAATAGGACTTCCATGTTTTTATTCCGAAATAGGACTTAAAATGCATTTACATTACCAAACATAGTCATGTACATTACCAAAAAGTATATGTAATGTGCACGTGTACAGTGCCACATTACAACAGTGTGAAATCTTATTTCGAGAAAAAAATATACAAGTCTTATTTTGGTACTTTTCTCTATGTTTAGTCCTATTTAGAGCGATTTCTATATGAAAATTTGGGTAAAACTAAAAAAAATTATATATTTTAAAACTACATCAAACAAGACTATATTATTTTATTAAAAGATATAGGCAAAGAAAGTGATCAAAGATTGAACATGTGAACAACGAACAATAAATTCTAACAAAAATCTAAACGTACATTCATCACTTATCAAATTCCTTCGAAAATAGGAATAAAATAAATACTTCACTTTTCCAACACTTTACTTGGGAAGGAGACTATGAGAGAGTATAATTTCTACTCCGTGTTTATCAGGACAAAAATAGAAATGAGGATTACTTGAGGAGATTGATCAGGTTTCAGTATGGCTAGGGCTCCAGAAACATCGGGGTCAACTCCAATTACCCACTCAGTGGAAGGCTTTGCGGGAGGAAAGGGGCAAGATAGAGCGTCCAGCCAGTTCTCCCTGAGCTCAGCTCTCTGAATTTCCTTGATGCCCCTAACCCTAGCTCGTCCATCAGCTTTCCCGGAATCTCGAAGGCCAGTAATCACGGACGGCGAGTCGAGCGTAAGAGGCGCAGCGACAGCTCCGTCGGCTGCAGAGGCCGAAAAGACCCGGAATGCGGCGGCGGAGGATGCAGCGAGGTGGAGCGGCGGCAGGATGAGGGTGGCGAAGCAGGCAGGAGGAGCGAATGCGAGCTTCGACAGATGGAAGGATTCCATGGAAGGGGAAAAAGCCGAAAGCTCCCAGCTTTTCAAATGGCTTCGCGTGCTTGGCTGTTTGTGGAGGGAAGGGCGTGGAGAGCGTTCGAGCTAGACCTGCCCAAAAAAATCACAGGCCCTCTTTTTTTTACTCCAAACCCGACCTGAAAACATTGGGTTTTGATGATCGAACCCGAAGTTAACCTAACCCAAAATGACCCGCTAAAAATGGGTCAAACCCGAACCCGACCTGATCAACCCGCTAAAGTAAAAAGATTTCAAAATCATACACTTTACTACTCATTTTTAGTGTATAAATCTATATTTTCAGACAAAATTTTAATTATACTACATAACTATCTTACTTTTTTCCAAAACTTAACCATTTTTTAAAATCATTATATTGATTTATATATCTAAAAATTACTTCAGAATTTAAAATAAAATAATCTAATAGATTTAATACATTTTTTTTATATTTTAAATTTATTTAATAGAAAATGTAAGTGTTAATGTTAATTTAAAAATTTAAAAAACCAAAGTCATAACCCGTTGGGTCGACCCGACCCGATGACACTGGTCATGTACATACAGATTTCAACCCGAACCTGAACTAATCCGAACCCAAAATAACCCGAACTTCAAGTGACTGAACCCAAAACCGACCTGACCGACCAATTTGTCAGCTCTAGTTCGAGCCCAAACCGAGCCTTTTTGGCCTAAGTAGCTCACAAATATCATTTTTAAAAGTATTCTTTATATTCCCTAATATTTTAAAAATTTAAAATTATTTGTGTTTGAAATTAAAAATAACTAAATATTAAATTCATAGTTACTTCATCTGCTAATTTAAATATGTGTAATTTACCTAAATAGAACATAATGACTTTTTCAAAATATGACCATATATTTTTATTTCCTAATATAGGACTATTGGTCATTATCTATTAGTTATTATTCAACTAAATGTCCAGCATCACTTGGACATTATTTTTCTCGCTAGTCCTATTTAAGGAATAAAAAAGTTTAAATCATACAATAAGAAATTACTTATGTTTTAGTCCTATTCAGTGCAAATTTCACTTTAAATATTTTTTTATTTCCAAAATAAGAAGAAAAATTGGGGCGTTCAAGAAAACGAGAAATTAAAAAAAAAAGAAAGAAAGTACCAAAGATACTATTAATGGAAAGGGAAAACTTCGTCTGTTGTTACACTTCTTTATAAGAACACCCAAAAATTTTAATTTTTTATAAGATTCTTTCAGGACGACTAGAAAAATAAATTTTTTTATGGAAGCCAATAGATTCAAAAAATTGAAAACAAAAAATCCTCTTTTTATCTAGTAAAATTTAAAAGAAAACTATTTTTAGTCATCAGAAAATAATTCTCCGTAAAACCATTTGGGCGTCCTGAAAACTCAGAAAGTAATACTTGTGTACTCATACTTAATAATTATCCAGTCACCATTCAAAATGACACGTAATTAGCTTAGTTGGCAGTCTAAAGTATTGATATAATATTAAATAATTTCTAAGGGCAGTTGAGCAGGGATGTAAATTATTTAATTTCGGAGTATTATCCTAAAATCATAAACTTTTGGAGTAGACACTTTGGAATTTTAAAACATAATATGAATAATTTTTTAAAAAGAAATCTTAAAAACATTATGAAAACGATACAAAAAGAAAAAAAACTAAAAATAAAACATGAACCCAAAAAGCGGGGAAATGAGTTTTAGCGTCTTATGTGATTTGAAAAATGAACGTCAATGTCCCGCAACTATCAAACTTCACTCATGGGGATCGTGAAATGCAAACATAAAAAAATCACTTGCGAAAGAGACATACATGCAATCTTTTGAAACCATGAGAATTTTATATGAATGTTTTTAAAAGTTGATAGATATATTGATGTCTATTTTTCAAACGGCATGAGACGCCAGAGCTATTTAGCCAACATTCTTTTTATTTTAAAATAAGATTATTACATCATAACAATGCGATATTATATATTGGCATTTCATAGTATTCATAGTATTACATGCGGACATAAATCATATTTTGGTTTTATTTCATCTTTTTACTACGGAGTATATTTTAGTCCCTTTTCCGCTCTTTTCCCATATTATGTGTAATGCTCCATCTCTTTCAGTTGAAAGTTCACACATCCTTTATATATAATATTTGAGAGTTGAACTCTCAGAATTGCGACATTTAGCGTGCTGACTGGATCTTTTTTTGACACTTCATCAGCCACGTCATCAAAATCAACTTCCTCAATATTCCAAACGGGTTGGGCTTCTAGAATTGTGACATGTGGCGTGCTTATTAGACAATTTTTTTTAACATATCAGCATGTCATGTTAGCAAGTAATGTTTAAAAAATAGTTAACAAAAAAAACTTATTATGCAAAAATTAAATTTCATATTTGTTACACATAAATTTCTCCATATAATTGCGTTTAAAAACTTTTATATTTTCATTCATTATTGGAAAATATTTAAATTAAATAGTATAGTTTGAAATTTGAAAAAACCACCTATTCAAAAACTATAATCAAAACAAATAAATTTACTTTAAGAACGAATAGATTGGTAGGACTAAACGAAATTACATTTGATTTTTCTGCTTTGAATTAATAGTATTTGGAGAGATTTTCTAATTATTTAAAAAAAAAGAAACAAATATATAAAAGGAAATGGATTTTTATGGGCATGCTTATTTAATAGAGCATTAATTTTATTCCGTATATATAAAAATTTCTAAATCAAATAAAAAGTATGTTCCATTTTAAAAATAGTATTTTCCATTTTAAAATTATTGTTTTCCATGTATAGCTTTGTAAAAATTTACATGTAACAAAAATTATCATTTCCATTTATAACTTTGTAAAATGATCAAGACTTGATAAGTGAGTATTTATGTGTAAGAAATTAAATATTAATTGGTGTTCCTAATTGAAATATTTATGGTATAATATTAATTGTTATAAATGTAATTACTTTTATATTTAATTCTTAAAAAAATGTGCTAATTATTTTGACATCTATGTCAAAATAATATAAGTAAGTAATATTCTTTCTTATTTATTCATTGAACCATCTACATCAATGTAACAAATATTAGTGGATAATAAAAAAATATTTAAAGTTTTTAGATAAAAAATTATAATATTTATTTTATGATGCTTATTACAAATACAGAAGGGGAGTGATCATCATCGGCTATAAACTCGCATCATCGAACACGTTCGAGAAAGAATATACTTTGCAAACACGTTCCAGTACATATTTCCCAAAAAATCATCTATAATTTTCCAACCACGAAACAATTATACACACGCTTCATCGCGCTTTTAAGTGCATAAGAAACAGAAGAGAATTGATCTATGTTTACGACTCATTCTACTAATTTCTTTGAATATGATAATACAACTATTGTCTTTTTGAATAAATGTAAGAAAATAGATATGGTGGACACACTCGATATATTTTAAATTTAAATGTCAAGGTAGAAGATTCATATGTTTAAGATACATTAGTGAAATCAATTTTAGATGATCCTGTATTTAGAGAAATAAAAATTTAAAATATGTTTATTAGATTATATATGCAACATGTAAGTTGTGTAGAATGCTATATATATATATATATATATATATATATATATATATATATATATATATATATATATATAATATATATATATATATATATATATATATATATATATATATATATATATATATATATATATATATATATATATATATATAAGACTGCATACATTATATTTTATTTTTCTTTCAGATACAATCTATTTTGGGAATCTTGCATTTATGTGTGAATTTGGGAAACTTTGGTATGACATGAACTATGAAGAAAGAATCAAATGAATAAAGATTCAAAACAACTAAAGTTTTCAATTTATTGCATAAAAGAAAAAGTTTAATTGTCTCTTCTAAGGAAAACCATCTGATTTGCTCTATAATTTATTTTATGGTCTTGGTGTGAAGAGTTTTCATTACCATGAAAAACTTAAATAAATACAACTGTATGTTTTCATTAACATTTATAAATGGAAATATTGATACATCTCACAATAATGGTTGAGCAATAATGTACTCTTAGCGAACACATTCATCATCACATACCATGTTTAATGTCACAATATGGTGAAAGACCAAAATTTACACAATTGTATATTTATGGTATACAGAACGAGATATGAAAACAAATACTTCTTTTTAGGTATCTTGAATACTTTATTGAGTACACCATTTTAATAAAAGTATTATTTACATGTGTTTGACAATATAATACACATGAAACATTATTAACATGCTAATAAAAACAAATTGTTCTATTTGTTTCGCACAGTAGGGAGCATAATTCTTTGACTACTGATAAAAGTTTGGTCAAAGATTTGAAAAATATGGTAGATGAGCATAATGTTTTAACACATATATTTAGAAGAACCAAGGACTTCATGGATAATGAGCCTACTTTTAATGTATCATTGAGGCTGTTGAGAAGTAAGACTTCATATATAATGAGTCTACTTCTAATGTATCATTGAGGTTGTTGACAAAAAAAACTAAAGACTCAAGAAATTATAATATCTCGACAATACATGAAGTTGGTGCTCTAATAGTTAAAGATCTTGATTCTTAAGAAAATTTATTTCTCAAGAATATAGTGAACTTCACTTATTCGAACTTATTGGAGAACATAAAAAACTATTATATTCTTTTTTTTAAGATAGTGCACTATTGGCACCCGTGCTCGAGATTGTTGAATGGTGATGGGAAATAATACGTGGCCTGGCCCACATTTCCCAATTATTTACGAAGAACAGTCAAACCGAACCTGTTTAATAAAATAGAGGAATAAGAGAATATTCCCCGAATATGCTTCCCCTCCTCCCCTATAAAAGGAAGGCTCTCCCTCAATGTTAAGGGGGGCAAAATCACACTCTCCCCTGCCATTCACTCTTTCTCTCTCTAGATAGCATGTTTTCTTCTTCTTTAAGAGCTTCTAGCTCCACCATTAATGGCTTCCGAGCCCAACTCTTGTACCATGTACACACCCCCGATATTAATAAAAATCCCCCGTTGGCAAGGTACCGCCAAAAAAGGCCCGTGGTTTTCTCCCGATTTGGGTTTCCACGTAAAAATCCACGTGTTTATAGTTTGGTGTATTTTTTAGACTAGTTTATCGTTTTAGCCGGGCTAAAAACGATATACCGGTCGATAATTTACACCATCATTTTGGCGCCGACCGTGGGACCCGAGCAAATGGCTGTGTTACTATATTCTTCCATTTTCCTCAATAAAAAAACGAATCTCAAAACCAATATCCAGTTTTGACCAGTGTTGTGTAAGCCATTTAAGTCCCCTTTGGGTCCAAAGTGCTAATATTGGGAGTCACTTCAACATGTCACTGAACAAAAGTTGGGGAGAAGAAAAAAAAAGAGGTTGAAAGGTCCGTCAATTAGGAGGTCGAGAAGGGAGTGTTTCACTCCAAGTTGCCGTCTTTCCTCAAGTTGACGACCACCCGCTGGAGATCCACCATCCTGAAAGCTACTCTTGTTGCCGCTGCTGAGACCTGTCACCGCCTCCGCTGCTCAAACCAGCCGCCGCCGCTGCTACTCAAACCAGCCGCTGCCGAATTCAATCGACGGGATTGCCGCCGCCGCCGAACTCAATCATCGTTGGCTCGCCGTTGAAGCCAGCAGCCGGCACTGGCACCACCGCTCCTGGCGAGAGGGAGATGTTTGTTAGGCTGGTGTGAGATTGTGCAGCGGATCTGAAGATCCTCCTCACCGCTCTCATCTTCATTTTCTCCATTACTACTGTTCTTCAATTGCTCGGGTTACTTATTCATCTGCACAGATCTCCGCTCGTGCCTCACCAAATCAGCGGCGTCTCTCTCCATCGCCGCTACCTGCTCTCTCTCGAATTCCTCCGACGCGGAATTGCAGACAGTGGATCGAGATGGGGTCCTTGAAAATGGCGTCATCAAGCGGACATTCAATGGCATCAGCTCTCTGCCGCTCACAACTTCGTCTTGATGTTGGTTTACCAGGGTGGCCACAACACCTTCACCGTCATGGGTTTAGTTTCCAGGCTTCTTCACGTGTTCGGGAAGCCGAATTACGAGTGCGGGAGGGTTCCGGTTGACAAATCGCCATATTCCATCTTGGTTGCCGGCCAAAGAGTCCTCCTCGGGTTACGGCCGCGTCGTGGTAGTGGTCGGTGACTTGTCCCCCGTTCCTGTTGGGGACGCCGACAGTGGAGGGACGCTGCTCGTCCGCGCCACCACGAACGGCGCCAGCTACGCCAATCTCATCACCACCGGCACTTTTGAGGTCATCAACGAGAAGCCCCAAGATTTCTTCAGATTCACAAAAGTCTTCGATTCTCCACCGAAATACGATTACGACTACTGCAGATCCTCCCTGTAGGGAGATCTGAGCCCACAAAGAGTTCGGGAATGGCTGGCGTACCACATCAGAGTGCTCGGCGGGAATCCTCATTTCGAGGTCCTCGACGCCGGTGAAGTGCAAGTGTGCAACTGAGAAAAAAAGGAGAGACAGAGGAAGCTGCATCGAAGGAGGAAGATGGGAAGATGAGCTCTCTAATAATTATTGAGTATATGATGGGGGCCCCACAGTTTGTGAAATATGGAGCTTACCAAGAAAGTGTTGTACTGCTGTTCAATCCAATTCAAAGGAGTGATGGAGATTAAACTATGAAAAGTAATTTTGGAAGATTTCCTTTCAAATGAGTTGCTCCGTCAAGATCTTTTGTGAGATTATTGATGCTTGGTGTTAAAGAATAATTCAAGCAAATGTGAGTGTCTGCCAAGTGCCAAGGAATGCAAGGACAAAAGATAATGGAGTATGGAGTATTTTTTAGTGGGGGAGATGGCTTCACGTGGGGGAGTATCATTGATAATGGAAAATTGTCCCCACAACAAAATATGCTCCTCCATGATTGCAAGAATGGAAGATATTCCAAAAGGCAAAACTCCAATCCATGTTCGGCTAGAAGGAATTAAGCAAATTCCCATAGCTACATCAAATACACAGTGGGCGTTAGCAGTTTTAGAGGGAAGACTGGGACACAGGCCCGGACCTGGCACGCCGGCTACTACACCGGTCTTGCTCAGTATAAAATAAAAAAAATAAACCCGGAAGAGGGGCCCGGAAGAGGGTATGCCTGCAAGAGGGCTGGACCTGGAAGAAGGTTCGAACCGTACTTACACGGGCCCATGAGGTTTGACCGGTATCGGGGAATCAGCCGAGACTGGCAAACTGATTGGGGACTAAAAGATGCCCATGAAAAGAAATAGAAAAGGGATCGTCCACCGTGGCGCATCCTATTTCCCCCTTCTCAAGGAAGACTTGAACGGGGGGTGAGCTAAGGCCTTCTCGGGATGGTAGATATCAAAGGGCCATTAAAAGACTTAATCACCCGGAAGAGGGGGCCCTGGAAGAAGGGTGCATTTTGGGCCTTGGAGAGGGCTCGAAACCATCCGACATGGTTAATTCTCCAATGTTGATCTGGCCCGGCCAGCAACATTATCATATTGGAAGACTGAGACACAGGCCGGGCCTGGCACGCTGGTTACTACACCGGTCTTGCTCAGTATAATAAAGAAAATATGTGACCCAGTTGAACTGGTACACTGGTCTCACACCGGTCTTACACATATTTTCTAATAAGCGTGAGCCCAATCGAATTGGGTACACCGATTGCACATCGGTTTCAACAAAAAAGTGAGCAAAGCTCATATCGGGGACGCCCGATTCATTTAAGCCCTCAATCTGAGGCACTTTGATCGAAGATGGTCTCCGCGAGACATGAAGATATTTACATCGGCTAACACTGATCTTCAACAAAGCTACCGCGTTGGATTCAATTCTTATTAACTAAGGTCATTGTCATCGGTATACTAATTTCGTCACGCATTATTTGCTTGACTCGTATTAACACCGACCTCGACGAAATAACTTTTTGAAGCATCGTTGCTTTATCGAACTGACATCGCTCTCGTTACGATAATTATTCGCGCGAATCTTAATCACCTAACACCGAACTCCTCAAATAATAATTTTTTGAGCACGGCATAGGCCGGTCAAAAAAAAATGTTGTACAAATTATTTTTTGCAGGAAAAACTTCTGATTCAAGAAATTAGAGAATTAATGAAGACTCGGAGGACTAGCAATAATATCTACCGGTCAAGAATTCAAAGTACGAAGACTGAAGATCACACTCGGAGGACTTATTTACTTTCCTAAGTTGATGATTCTCACAACTTAAAAAAGTGGAGGACTTCTTGATGGGAAATAATACGTGGCCTGGCCCACATTTCCCAATTATTTACGAAGAACAGTCAAACCGAACCTGTTTAATAAAATAGAGGAATAAGAGAATATTCCCCGAATATGCTTCCCCTCCTCCCCTATAAAAGGAAGGCTCCCCCTCAATGTTAAGGGGGGCAAAATCACACTCTCCCCTGCCATTCACTCTTTCTCTCTCTAGATAGCATGTTTTCTTCTTCTTTAAGAGCTTCTAGCTCCACCATTAATGGCTTCCGAGCCCAACTCTTGTACCATGTACACACCCCCGATATTAATAAAAATCCCCCGTTGGCAAGGTACCGCCAAAAAAGGCCCGTGGTTTTCTCCCGATTTGGGTTTCCACATAAAAATTCCCGTGTTTATAGTTTGGTGTATTTTTTAGACTAGTTTATCGTTTTAGCCGGGCTAAAAACGATATACCGGTCGATAATTTACACCATCAAATGGTAAATGAATTTTTCTTATCCTTAATTCCATGAGGTGAAAAGTACTACTTAGTTTCTTATTCTTCATGCCAACAAGTTTGGAATTAAAAAAGACATTTTTGAGTATATTTTCAATTTCTCAAATATTATTTATTCTATCTTGGTGTTTTTGTCCAATGATAAAAAATTGTATTAGAAATATATTTACTTGATCCAGAAAATGTATTGCATTAAAAAAATTCAGAATAGACAAAAATTTCATCGACCCCGTGCATCGCACGGGTAAAAATGCTAGTACCATTGAAAAAGACAAGTATATTTAGTAAGTAAAGACAAAATTGTGACTACAAATTTTAAACATATTTTAACATATTATTCGTTGCAATACTAGATGCAAATTCATGGGATGGGTTGCAATTGAAGGGGGTGGGGGGTGCGTTCGGGTCGGGGCGGGGTGGGGGGTTTATCGGGGGGGGTTAGGGGGGTTTAAAACCATGCATTATTCTTGCTGATTTTTGAATGGTTATTCAAAACCAAATTGTAACATCTTGTGACGATGCCTCTCAATGGTTCACACAAAAACATGACATTTTGCGTGTATATAGTACAAAATGGTGCTTACATAGTCCCAAAGTCTTTCTCACATTTTTATGAGCTTACATGTGGATAATTTCTCTTTTGAAAAGGTCTACTTTTTTATAATACAAATGCATTGAGGTCAATATAATGACTATAAATCTTAAGTCTACCGAAGAATTTTCTTATAGTATATTTAATATCTGTTTATCCAACTTGAATTTGCATCTATTAAAAAAAACTTTAAATGGATAATGGTTTGGGTCAACCCATCCAATACTTGACTAAACCTGACCCGACATAAATGAATGCTGAGTTTTAATAAGGATTGTATATAAATATTGTACTTCGTATTTACTTTTTAAAGTGTTTAAGTAAATAGAAAAAGTTTATAATTATTCTAGAATAAACCATAAGGGAACTTCTCTCCTGGCTTGAGTGGTAGCAAGCCCACTCCCCAGGATTCATGGAAAAGTTCACCCAAGTTCGAGTCCCAGCGAAGGCATGCATCATTAGCTTGAGAATAGTATGAACAGATACTACCTTGTAATCGAGTTAATAACATTCAAAAAAAACCATAAAGAATTAGTATTAAAAGTCATTATGACTTTTTAAATTTATTGAATAAAATATAAACAATTTTTTTTAAAAAAATTCTTAATCCAAATCATCGAAGACTACCTCTGTGGATTAGGGATGACAACGGGTCGGGTTCGGGTCGGATAGTACTATACCCGAACCCGATCCGACTTTAAAAACCGAAACCCGAACCCGACCCGAAACCCGACTTTTTAAGACAAAACCCGAACCCGACCCGAACCCGAGATTAAAACCAGAAACCCGAACCCGACCCGAACCCGACTTTTAACTAATAATCAATTCGGTGTACCCCAATAATTTTAAAAAGATTACATCTAATTTTTTTTGTGTCTCATTTTTTTATTAAGAAATTATAAAAAATGATTATAAAAGGCATATTTGGTATAGTAGCACTTTGTCAAGAGATTATACGGAGTGCTCATTATATCCATAGATAGGCTTTTAAGTTATAAAATATTCGGGTTTGAGTCGGGTCGGGTCGGGTAAAATAATAAACCCACACCCGACCTGACCCGATGTCGGGTTTGGGTAAAAAAATTCGGGTCGGGTTCGGATTATTTTATTTTCAGTTCGGGTTCGGATTTTTTAGTGGTAGGTCGGGTCGGTTATGCTGAGTCAAAGTTTCATCTCAATTTCCCAAAACCGCAAACGGAGTATAATCCGAACTTCCCACTCACAAGCTCAAGTCTTCTTCGCCAATGGATTTCCGGCGCCGAGCTCAGCGGATTCGTCTTATTTATCTCCTCTCGCTCTTCTTCATTATTCCTCCATCGTCACAATCTGGCCAGGTACTCCCATTATCGACAAACCGATTCCTTTTTCGCGTGAAAGCCATTGAATAGCAATACCTACGAGGACTATCGGCAATATTCATTCGAGAATCGGTATTTTGTATATATCTATCTATATATGTATGATTATATGTATATGTATCTCGCAGTTTTGTGATTCTGGAATCAGTGGATCTGGATATGGAGAATCTGTATGCGGAGTTTCATCGTCGAAGATACTGATCAAGGGAGGGACGGTTGTGAATGCTCATCATCAGGAGGTGGCCGATGTGTATCTGGAGGATGGTATCATTGTGGATGTGGAGCCTCAGATCAAGGTATTATAATGTTTACTAAGTTTCTGTTTTTGATGATGAAATGACCGGAGTTTACATCACTGAGGTTTCTGCTGAATGATTGATCACTGTCCAGCTCTCGAGGATAAGCCTCACTGTCTCAGTATTTATTTTACTTGCTTGCTTTAGATTAAAAATTAGAACAAGCTGCTGGGAAACAGATTGTATAAGTGTAAAATAAATACGAGAGGTTTTGGGCGATATGAAAAATGTTTGGGTGCATGTTAGATTGTTAGGTAATGGAGCTTGATGTTATATACGGAGAGTATTTAATTATGTTAAATATTGCTCACTCACAAGTGTGCATACTATAAAATTTTCTATATGTTGCCGCGGAGTTTGCCATCAGTGTTACAATGTAAAATTTATCTCTCCAGCTCTTGGCTTTCTTTGCGAAATCTACATATTTTTTCTTCATCTTGATTAGTGAGTGAGAGTGTTCGATCCTAACAGTGCAGTTATGACATGAAGGACTGTAAGTTGTGTTAGATTTACTCAGGTTTGTTCACATATAACCGAATGGGTAATGAGTCAATGTTTGGGTCAGTTAGTATAGAGTCAATTAGTGTGGTGTCGTTTAGTGTGTTATATTTAATTAATTTAAATAAAAAACAGTTGGGTAGTTTTTAAAAGGCAGTTATGGGTAGTTTCTTATGTTAATAGGTGTGTTCGTTTGTAATAGTTGTGTTGGTTAGTAAGAGTTGTGTTGGTTTGTTCTCTATTTATATTAGAGAACACAATGAATCCTGTAATGGTACACATCAATAAAATATTCTACTTTGCTTTGATCTGGTCCTGTTTAACAATTGGTATAGGAGCGAAAATCCAATAAGGACCCAACGATCCTCGACAACAGATCAAGAATCTTCGACAAGATTCTTCCTCGCCTAGGACAAAAATAGCAGGTGGCTAGTTTTTTCATTTGGCAGAAGGATTCCAACCAAACAGCGCGGGAGAAACGAATCAGCGGGGTAGCTTTTGTTTAGTGGCTTGGAAGACGGAAAAGCAGCGGTTTGTTTTCAGGTTGGTGGTCGATTGCAGGTGGCTTACGACCCGGGAAGGAATCGAAGTTAAGAATTTTGTGAAAATTGTCGAAGGAGATATGCAAGGTAAACTATTATTCACTAAAAGTGATGGAAAAGAGAAGGTTAATGTTAGGGGTGAACCGGGGGTCTTATCAAGTTGATAATTTAGTGGCGGATGTGCGGAGGAAAATGGAAGGGAAATAGTGGGCGAAAGTATGGAGGGTGTTTTAGGAGTTCTTTTTTTGGTATTTTATGGAAGAAAATGAATAGGATTAAGAAGGAGAAATGGAGGGATATGAAATGGAAGAAATATCACGGATGGATAAAACCAAGTTGGTGTTAGGAGATATTGCACACTCTTATCCTAACTTGGGGTTTGAATCTAGAATTCAATTAAGATACTACACACTTAATCAAATATCTAGAACCTAAAACTCACAGTTAAGATAACCACTCTTAAGATATAGAATTAGGAATTTGGCTAAAATAGCATCACACTATTTTAATAATACTCAAAGAGTAAATGGTTTTCAATATTCAAAGATGGGTTACAATGACCATATGGTCTGAGTTATATAGGGAGAAGGGAAGGAGAAAATACATAATACATTGAATGTGAACATGAGGAAGCTTCCTAACAACATCCACTTCCAAAGTATGGGGTAACACTCATTGAATCTTGTCTCTAAAGTGGGATAAAATTCAGGGATGGGGCTGGGGTTGTGGGGGTTTTGAGCTTTGGTTTGTAGTGGTTGGTTCCTGGGTTTTAAGGCTATTATTTGGGTAAAAATGAGGGGTTGTGTTTGGCCAATAAAAGGGGACAGGGCTAGGCAGTATTAGGGGTGGTTTTGGACATATGGGTTTGGGTTATTTGTGGGGGAACATGGGCAGGGATTAGTGGTTTGTGGTGGGTCAGGATTTTGGCTCTTTTTGGGTGTTGTTTTGGGGTTTTGAAGTGTACTTTGTCCAGGGGATGAATGGAATAAAGGGAGGGTTTTATTTGTTTAATAAAAGGCTTAAAAGAAGGAAAATAACAACAAACAAAAGGTTTTATTTTACACACTCTTATTTTCTGCCAGGGCTAAAATAAGAGTAGGAAAAGCTTTATTTTGAAATGAATTAAATGGCAAGGAGTTTTGGATGTTTAGGGTTGGGTTGGGCGGAGTGGGATTTGGTCTGCGGAAACCTTGGGTCCGAAGTTATTCAGGCCTCTCGGGTTGAAGGACGTGGAATTCTCACTAAAACGGATCATAATGTTTGAACGTAAGTCCTTTGGTTTTTGCGAGGGTGTAGGACATGGGGGAGGGTATGATAGGGCCAGGCCC
Source organism: Cuscuta australis (assembly GCA_003260385.1). Taxonomy (NCBI): domain Eukaryota; kingdom Viridiplantae; phylum Streptophyta; class Magnoliopsida; order Solanales; family Convolvulaceae; genus Cuscuta; species Cuscuta australis. The sequence continues at coordinate 2,917,545 of NQVE01000161.1, forward strand.
GGGTATAACAGTTAAGGAGCACAAAACTAAGCATTGTGGTTGTGGGAGCTCAAACCAAGAAGACTTTGGACGTGGCCAAGGTAGAGGGCAGGGGTCCGGGAAAAGTAGGGATGGTGGACAGTTTCAGCAGGAAAAGAGTCACATTAAGTGTTTCAAGTGCATTGAGCTAGGGCATTTTCTCAATGAATGTCCAAAATGGGATGAAAAGGAACACATTGCAAATTTGATTGAAGATGATGATGAACCAACGTTGCTGTGAAGATCAGTGTGAACAAACAACGATTAGGGGCGTGATTGTTAGATTTAATCAGGTTCGTTCACATATAACCGAATGGGTAATGAGTCAATGTTCGGGTCAGTTAGTATAGAGTCAATTAGTGTGGTGTCGTTTAGTGTGTTTTACATATTTAATTAATTTAAATAAAAAACAGTCGGGTAGTTTTTAAAAGGCAGTTATGGGTAGTTTCTTATGTTAATAGGTGTGTTGGTTTGTAATAGTTGTGTTGGTCAGTAAGAGTTGTGTTGGTTTGTTCTCTATTTATATTAGAGAACACAATGAATCCTGTAATGGTACACATCAATAAAATATTCTACTTTGCTTTGATCTGGTCCTGTTTAACAAGTTGTAACAGAGCTAATTAAATGGTCGAGCAGTATATAACATCAAATCTACAATAACTGATGATCTCATTTTGATAGACCGTTGATAGGGCAATGACAAATTTCAAACCAATCCCAATAATGTGTCTTGTGCCGAAATCAAAGAGGCTCTATATGTTCGAGACAGAATCCTGACTTTTTTTGTTTTCAATTTAATTTTGTTGTGGCACAACTACATTTATAGGACATGCAGAAGTAGTCAGAATAAACCATATATATATGCTGGTTTTGATGGATGATTCTTGGAGTTCATAATCACAATTAAACTTGAAAGGAGGCAACTAAAATTTGTTTCTCATTATCAATTAAGGTGCAACTTCTAATAGATGATGGTATTGGATTTCAGAACACATATCCAAAAAAATATCTTTGATGATTTTCCACCTGAGTTTTAAAATGACTGAATGAAAAACAAAGATATATGTACAAAGAGAACTAAATGAAAATTGAATTGCTAAAATTTGTTATTCCCCCCGTTCCTAATTTAACACCTAATATGATTTTGGACATTTTTCAGTTAAGTAGAAAATGTGGTCGGAATTTGCTTAGAATAAAAGAGAAAATATTATATGTAGTATTATAAACCACATAACACTTGCCTAAAAAAGGAAAATGAGACTAAAAAAAGGAAAGAATGAAGATTAAAAAGGGGCAGGGAGTATATGCTAGCCTATGTTTGGACTGCTTTGCCAGTGGAAAAGATGATTTTTATTACATAACGTTTCAACACCACATCCAAACGTTAGTGCAATTTGGCTTGACAGGGGATGTATTCTTTCAATTTAAGTTTCTGCCTTATTTTCATTTGACAGACCCGTATATGAGTTTGATCTGCACCATCTGCAGGTTGGTGATGATGTGAAAATTATTGATGCAACTGGAAAGTTTGTCATGCCAGGTGAAACTTTCTCCCCTTATGGGGCATATTAGTGGACATCATTGTAGCTCGGAATTAAGTTTGTATAACACTTTTTGCTCCTCAATGAGACAAACTTTTTTATGTTAACTGAATTTATTCATACGTGAACTATGAACAATGGAATTATTTTCTCTACACAGCTTTTACATGTTTTAATGCGGAGATCAATTAGACTACAAAAAGAAAAATAAACTAGAGAAATTCTTAAGTTTTTGTAAATCTCAGCCATGGCTAAGTTTAAAAATTTAATCTTTGCTTTTTCCGCACAATGATTCAATTTACATGATGTAGTTTTTGGTTATTGAATCCTCAATTTTCAATTAATGTACACGAGTGGTAATTGTCAAATTTTGATTCTAAATGCAACATTTTAGGGGGCATTGATCCACACACGCACCTGGCTATGGAATTCATGGGTACTCAGACAGTTGATGACTTTTTTAGTGGACAGGCTGCTGCTTTAGCAGGTGGAACAACAATGCATATAGATTTTGTTATTCCTGTGAATGGTAGTCTATCTACAGGATTTGAAGCATATGTTGATAAGGCAAAGAATTCATGCATGGATTATGGTTTCCACATGGCAATCACAAAATGGGATGAAATTGTTGCAAGAGATATGGAAATCATGGTCAAGGAAAAAGGTATGTAGACCCATTTTATGATTCTTTTACAGACTTTCCCCTTTCAGAACTCACATTAGACTTTTTCACTAGTCTTTATCGTTGTCGTCTTTCTTTAAGATTGCTGAGTTATTGTTTATCTCACATTTAGGTATCAATTCATTTAAGTTTTTCCTGGCCTACAAAGGATCTCTTATGATCAATGATGAACTTTTGTTGGAGGGATTGAAGAAATGCAAGTCTCTAGGTGCCTTAGCCATGGTTCATGCAGAAAATGGTGATGCTGTATTTGAAGGTCAAAAGAGAATGATTGAACTTGGCGTTACTGGCCCAGAGGGGCATGCACTGTCAAGGCCACCAGTGGTAATTAATAGACTTGTCTGGATTATGTGTCAAGTGTTGATAAAGTCATATGTTTTTGCTTTTTGCATCATGAGTTAAAGAAAATGGATTTTAATAGCATTACCTGGTTGTGTTACTTGTCTAAGAGCATCTCCAATGCATTGGCTGTGGGTCTATCCTAGGTGACATGCAAGGGAGGAAAATTTCATGCCAATACTCCTAGAAATGTGTCAGTTTAGGTAAATACTTTGATATATCGTAATTACCATCGTCACTCAAATAATTTGAACATTTTTACGTTGTCACTTCGCGACCCGCCGACAGTTCAAATTTGGGTTTTATTTTGCTTATCTAGACAAAAAATACACTTGCACGGTAAGTCTTTCCTGGTCTTATTGAGTTATTTCTTGTTTTAAAGATTGTTGTTGTCAAGATAAGCAAAACAAGACTATAATTAGATATTAAGGTAGGTCCCAGAGTGCCAGAGTGAGCATAAAAATGTTTAAATTCCTGGAGTAACCATGGTAATTTTGAAATTTTAGAGTATTTACGTAAAATGACATTTTTGGGAGTATTGGGATGGATCTTTCATATGTGAAAGGTAGACAAGGTCATTATGTTAATTTAATATGAATGAAGATATATGTAGGGAAGACGAATAAAAGGACGGGGATAGAGACAAATTTATGAATTGGCTCTATGATAGGGTCTATTGTGGACCTTGCACGGGATGGAAGAAGAGAAAACATGTTAAAAGTATAACAAACCCAATATCTTCAACTCCGTTGGCATCTCGGGGTCAAGATGTATGCAATCTTACCCCTGAAGAAAACAGAAAGACTGTTTCTGCTAGACCCCTGATGCAATTTTGCACATACCACCCAAAACATCATTGAAAGTAAGAAGGGAAGTTTAATGTCCCATTTTGACGTATTCCATTATTTACCCAAAGCTAAAACATGGTAAAAATTGACCCCTTTAGCTCCATTGGCAATGGATTCAGGGGATTTCAAAAAAGTGAAACGGTGAAACCAAACTAAAGGGATTTCATTTTTGTGGGCCCTATAAAAATTCCAAAATTTGGATCTCGTGTGTAAGAAACCAAACTAAATGGGTCCAGTAGCATGGGAGATTTGGAGATGCTCTAAGTGTGTTATATTTGACTTCCTGTTTTTTTTACATGGCTCAAACTTAACTTATTAATATATTAGTGAACAAATAATGCAGATAGAAGGGGAAGCTACAGCTCGAGCAATTCACTTAGCTGGTTTTATCAATACACCTCTCTATGTTGTTCATGTTATGAGCATCGATGCAATGGAGGAAATTGCTAGAGCTCGGAAATCAGGTTATTTGAAAGATACTGACTTCTTAAGCTTTTTATCATTTTAACTTAACGCTTTCAGATCCCTAAGCTGACTTATCACCGATATGACCATGCAAATCACCTCTACTTGAACCTAGCGATAAGCTTTCTGTTAACATACTGTTATGAGCCCACATCAGGTCCTCCACAAATGGAGTGGAACTTAAGTAAATGCCAAGCTTCCACCCATGCGCTAGCTTTTGTGGAAGATTAAAGACTGAGCTTGGTATCCAGTGTCCTGGTGCCACCACATACCACATATAGTTAGGTTGAACTTCTTTTGACACCAAAGTTTCAAGAAACATCAAGATCACATTTGTAACTTGTGAACTTGTCTACATACGTATATTTGGAACCTGGACTTACACTTCCATATACCTTCGGTCACAATGTTTTCCATTTCTTTGTTTGAGAGTTCTGCCCTTCTGCCACCTCGCATCTCATCTGGGCTTCTTATCTGTCAGCAAGTTGTTTCTTTGACATTTGTTCCTTGAGTTATTGTCAATTTCTCATTTGCTATATATTGATAGCAACATTGACTAGTTTTTATAGGGTTCTGAACTCTTAAGAAAAAATGTTAAGATTTGAGGAATTTACGTAAATAGCACTAAAACATAATGACTTTCCCTAAATAGCACTACATATGTTTTTTTCCCAATGTAGCACTTTTAGTCATTATTCAAGTAAATGTTTGCCATCACTGGTCATTATGAACATTATTAAGTGCTATTTAGGGAAGAAAACAATCTAAGTGCTATTTAGAGAAATGACTTAAGTTTTAGTGCTATTTACTGCAAATATTTCTTAATTGGATCTTTGTTCAACCATTCATTTTTAGTGATGTTTTATATTTAAGAGTAAAATGGAGCGTCATTCTTTTTTATTCCATGTTTTTCTTCTTTTCATCTCCTTTTCTGTCTTAACCATCTGGCAAGATTATTAACACTCAACGGAAGGATGTTAGGTTTTGTTGATATATGTCATCACAATTTCAATTACCCATTTCACAAACATTTATGTTATCCAATTCCAATGAGGATGAAGGTTTAAGGTTATTCAGAATCTGATCTTTGTTACCCTATTGCAATACCTGTATCATAGGGCAAAGAGTCATTGGGGAGCCGGTAGTTTCAGGATTAATTCTTGATGATTCTGGACTTTGGGACCCAGAATTTACTACAGCAGCCAAGTAGCTCTTTTTCTTCCAAAATCCTCACTGAGATAATTATCTTAAAGTTTAAAAAGAAGGAAAATGTCATTATGTTTTTTTCTTTTACTCCAGATACGTCATGAGCCCACCTATTAGAGCACTAGGGCATGGAAAGGCTCTTCAAGCAGCACTTTCAACTGGCCTTTTACAGGTATATGCAATGAGGCAGTTATTTATGCCACTATTCCTACCTTGCATAAATTTGGAAATGGTTTCTAATTTCCTTGCTCCCATCAAATTAAAATTTTTAAAAGGCTTGTGATTTGTATGTTCTGACAAAGGGACTTATGTCTACTGAAAGTGATTACTTCAAAAGGAAACAAAGACTCTTGTCAAATATTAAAAGATCCCTAAATAATTTCACCAAACGGACAACTCTTTGAAAGGAAAGGTAAATAAAAAAAATGAAACATGTCAAGGCTAATTGTGAGTCAATCACTTAGCATTGATTTTCTATGATGATTGTTTCAATCTTGTAAGTGGAATACAATCTACACTTACCAAAAACACATGTGCTAATGGACTTTAATTGTGCAGCTGGTTGGGACTGACCACTGTACATTCAATTCAACTCAGAAAGCCTTTGGAATTGATGACTTTCGGAAAATACCAAATGGTGTCAACGGTAATGTGACTTTTAATCTTTTTTGCATGTATGTATCTTTTCTCCTCGCATATGTCGTGATCACCTTTGTGCTTCAATTTCTAAAACTAATCTTAATAAGTTGCATTGCTTTTAGGTATTGAGGAGAGGATGCACTTAGTTTGGGATGCTATGGTGGTATGCTCTCATTTATAGGCTACTGGCCGATTATCAAGGTTTAGAAGTTTGTCAAAACCTTTTCATATCAAAACTCTAAGTTCTCTATGTATTTTGACTGTTGTCCCAGGCATCTGGTCAAATATCTGTCACTGATTATGTTCGCTTCACGAGCACAGAATGGTACAATCAGGAGCGCCCTATTATCTTTCAATCATTTTTCTTACAGCGTTTAGTGCAGCACCTAGAAGTTTGAAGTTTGACATCATTCCTTTACACTGTTCTCATCTTCTTGCATCCTTATCCCATCCTGATGGATTATTAATTTCAACAACCTGATGCCTTTATTTTCCAGTGCGCAAATTTTCAACATATATCCAAGAAAGGGAGCAATCCTTGCTGGGTCAGATGCTGATATAATCATATTGAACCCTAATTCAAGTTTTGAAATTAGTTCCAGTTCCCACCACTCCAGATCTGATACCAATGTTTATGAGGGGAGGCATGGCAAGGCAAGTATTTTCGGACAATTTACCAAGTCTATTGTCTAGACAAAAATTAATTAGAATTTTACTGCAGCCAATAGATCTATTTTCGTCCTAATTTCTTTGTAAATTCAAGGTGACACGAGTAAATGCTAAAAAACGTATCAACATAAACAGCAAAAGGGATCCAGGAATACAGAAACTGTAGGATAAAATTAGAGAAATGTTAGTCATGTATTGCAGTTCAGAATGCCTATCTCTACAAGTAATCTGCACAAATCCCCGCCTAAGCTCTGGGATACTCAACGGTCAACACACACCCCTAGCCAAATGGGACTGGAAACATCAAGGTTGCTGACACCCTACAAAATGAATCCTTAATGAGATTTACCACACACATACTAAATTCAAATATAGTAGAGAACTTTTTTCACATACTCAACAGTGAAGTAGTCAACACACACCCTTAGAGCCTTTTACTAATTTTTTTTCACCCGGGAAGCTTCATTCCTTTTTTTTTCCTTTTCCATGCAGGGAAAAGTTGAAGTCACTATTTCTCAGGGAAGGATAGTTTGGGAAAATGGTGAGCTGAATGTCATTCCAGGTTCTGGGAAGTATATTAAGATGGCACCATTTAGTTATGTTTTTGATGGGATAGAGAAATCAGATGCCGCTCACATCTCATCCTTCAGAGCTCCAGTCAAACGATATAGAGTAACAAATTAGACAGGTTCAAAGTAACACATTTATTAGATGTCTCACACATTGATCTAGAACTTCTAGATAGAATATGTGTCTTTATATACACACATATGTGATTTGTACATAGTGTCCCACATGACCTCGACATCTAAAGCGTCTTTGAATAGTTAGTTTCTTGGACTGGTGGACCCTACATGCATTCGTGAGACACTTTCACTTGGAAATAAATGGCTATTACCCTGTTAGTCGATATATATCCCCAACTCCATTGGGATATGGGAGTCAAATGTATGTACCTACGTGTGAGGCTCTTTTCGTTTGACCCTAGATGCATTGCTTCATTTTCTGTGCAAAACTTCTATTCCACCATGTGCCCGAAAGTAAAACATTGTCAATAGTGACTCCTCTAGCTCCATTTGCACTGGACAAGAATCACTTTTAGTAGATATTTATTATGATCACAAATTGATGGAGTTTAGATAGAATCACAAATTCACAAGTATGGACGCACAAGTGATGGGCGGGTTTTTAGAAAATTTTGCAAGCAACCCAATTAGGTTCGTAACATATATAAACCAACCCAACTCAACCCATATTACTAGCATATAGCACATATCTTACCTTACTAGAATAGTGAATGATTTGCAAGTCACAGATATACTGAAATATTTTTTGTGATTGCCAAAACAACTAGCTCCTTCCACATGCCATTGCCTTAGTGATCATACAATTTTTGTTTGTGGAGAAAATGTGATATTTTACATCTGTTGGAAGACTAAGAGTGCTTGCTCGATGTAAAGAAAAGACAGGCGGAGACGTATTTTCCGGTTTGAAGGTTTGTTTTCAGGGATTTGAATGCCAAGCCTTAATGAGATCCCCCACAAACAAAGAGTGAGAGAAACTTCTTTTTTCTCTGCAAAAATGAAAGTTTAAAGCAACTCAGAAATAGCCATTCAGCCAGGCAAGTTTACAGCAGCTTTTAATATAGAAAGTAAAAAATCCCCTCCCCCCAACCCTCCAAAGCATTTTAAATTCATGTGGCTTTCACCCGGGGGATAGTGACATATCTATCTAGGATATGTGTGTTTTGTGAAATTTCTTTTCTTTTCCAATGAAACATCAAACATAAGATGCACAATAAAACTGGAATTTGCATGTGATACAACTATACAGTATGTTATACTCCGTATGGAGCATGTGTAAATACTAAAATGTTAAAAAGTGAATTTCAGCATTCACGCAAGAATCAATGCATAATGTTATGATCCATTTGAATCTGCCCAAGGGGATATGGATCATAATATACCATGACTTCAAATGTTCGATTCGGAAAAAAATTGTTTTGTAAAATATAGTCACATTCTGACTCATATTTCTTTGACTTTAGGGAGATGGATCATAATAGAACCTGCATGCTGAAATGTTAAAGAAGTCTGTCATTCTTTTAATACCTTTCTTAGTACTCCCTCCATCCCGCCTTATTGCCATGTTAAGGTTTACGATGTTTGATTAAAGTTACTTTCAACTTATTTTATCTAAATATTGGTGTAGAATTACAAAATAAAATTAATACACTTAAAACCTAGATCAAAAGCTCTACAAAACAAGAAGCCATGAAATGGCTATGCTATTTTAAACAAATGATCAATGAAAATATTAAGGAAAAAATATATAGTGTGACCTTGTGAATAGTCAAAGTGACTAAGATACAGGGAGGGACAGAGGGAGTATTAAAAATGATACACCTTCCCTCCCTAAAAGAGTCCTATTTGACCTTCACGGGCAACAAGCATAAGCCGAATTGGTATTTGGATGGCAGCTTTGCTGCAAGGTTCCTCTCACACAAGAGGATGCTTTGTACCTGGGCATCTTCTCCACAATCTTTGGGATGTACGGTGGAGGCACTGGCACTCGAGTGGGTGATTCCACATTTTGCAACAAAAGTCTTATTTGCAATACTGAAGTATTACAAACAAACAGGCCCCTTTATTTTTGACAGTACAACAACCCAGTAAATCCCACAAAAAGTAAGGATCTAGGGAGGGTGTGTGTACGCAAACCCTATCCCTACTTGGAAGTAGTAGATAAGTTCTTTCTAAGAGACCTCCAACCCAAACATAGAAACACATAAAGTAAACACAGTAACACGAGCAAAGTAAGAGCACAGACACACGTGAGCACACACACCAATACTAGCACTGTTTCCCAAAGCACAGAAAGCTCACAAGCACAAGCAATTAGCCCAAAGGTTTACAGAACTAGTGCAATCCCTGGTCTCTAGGCGTTCCTATCTAAAGGTCATATCTCCGGAAAAACCCTAAAGTCACATGTCATGACTAACCAACCCTTCTGGAAAGATTCTCTACCCTTTCTCACGGTCACTATCCCAATCGTATTGCATAGAAGAAAACTAGGACAAAGGTACTATAACATGCTCACAGAGAATAGAAACTGGCATTGGTATGATCCATACGCATTTGACCAAGGGGGTATGGATCATAACAAAACCAGAGGTTCCTTTTTTTTGTTCATATGACAGGATGCAAAAAATGAAGGGTAGTGCTTATTTATGTGCAAAAGGAGGGGATAGCCGAGGCTCGAGAAGTCTCTTACCCTCACGGATTCCACCTCCATTTGGTGCTGTTTGGCACGAAGCTCTTGCTCGTTCCCGAGGCTGTGGCGAGTAAAGTCCTTCTTTTGCTGCTTCCTGTTTGCTCGAGCTTCAGAGAACATCACCGTGTAATTGCTGGGGCTGTTCCCGGACTTGTCGTCCCATCCTCCAAACTTGGGTACGGCTGTCCTCCCATTTCTCTGCATTTTGCATAAAAACTTCCCTGTTTAGTCATCCTATAAGTGCATGCATGCATAGGGTGTGTTTCTTTTGAGAGAAAAAAGGATGGGAGAATATTTTAAATTTGGTTGTTCGTTTGGTTGGAAAGAAAAAAATGTGGGCCATCCTAACTTGGTCTATGCATATTCACGTATGCAATTTCGAACCTAGGCAACAGCTAAATATTGTTCCTCTCCTAAAAAAGCTTCATTGTTGAGTATTATTTACATGGTCAAATAATATTTTCTGTTTCTTATGTATTTATTTGCTTTGATTATATGTTACAATACAACAATCTAGCTACATTTTCTTTTCTTAGATATTTGCTTTGATCATTTTTGGTATAGTTTTTAAATTTATAAATTTTATTTTATACTTTTACATCAACTTTTGAAAAAATTGAATTAAAAATATTTTTTACACTAAAAACTCATAAGTACATTGGGATTAATTGAGCTAGCCAGTTCTCAGCGCTTGCCAAGCATACGACGATACTTATTTCGTCTCACAATCATAGAAACTCTACGTAATATTATATATGTCATCAAAAGTGTCAATCTTAGTGTCATCTTTTAAGGTTAAAGTAGCATTTTCGTTGTTTATATTGATCAATATCCCCTTGGGCATGCATATTGATCAATACATAGGAGGAAAGCCTAAGTTATGACCAGTCTGAGGTGAGCAATCGGATCATTAATGTTAATGATTCGACTAGTCTGAGGTGAGCAACAATGTGTATCTGCAAAAAAAAAATGCACATAATAATAAGACAAGAAATCATCCTAGGTGCAACGATATTATTGTGCTCGCATATTTATTTCTTCGCATATATTCAAAACATATACATTATGAAATTGATGTGTGCATATTTAATACTCCGGGGTAATTGTGTAATGTTTTATTGTTGCTAAAAGAATTTTTACGAGGGGTAATCTTGCACCAACTCAATTGGAGCACCTGTGGTAATCTTTCATTGTTCCTGTCCCCTGATCTGGTCTAATGTTTTATTGTTGCCAAAAGAATTTTTATGAGGGGTAATCTTGCAACAACTCAATTGGAGCACCTGTGGTGCTCCGATCGCAAAATTGATTGTTCTTACCTCCCGATCTTGCCTGATTTTAAAAAGAATAAGTAATAAACTAAAAAAATAAGTTGAACGGAAAGCATCCTTAGAACCTTTACGTTTATATAAACACGCATACAAACATATATACGTCATTTACGTACAAAAACACGCACAGACACACACACAAATCACTGTACAACCTGATTTAGACACACAGGCACGCACGTAGCATATATTCGTTGGGTATCTCCTTAATAACCAATTGAGGTGAGGTATGCGCAATCCCAACAATATATACGTACATACATACGTATACACATAAATACACACACACAGATATAGATATATGTGTGAGCCTACCTCCATCCGGTGATGAATGGCAGGGCAAACAGGAAAGAACAAAATATGGCTCTTCTTCAGCTTAAAGCATATGTATACATAAAAATGAATACATATATAAATATGTATAGAATTTTTTTTTAATAATCTGAATATTTTTAATTTATGTACAGAATTGGATATTGTTTTTGGCACAAGCAATTTCTTCGCCATTGACCTCGGAGACCATTCATGTCCGATTTCTTTTCTTTGAATGCCAGAACGCAGAAATGCACACCTCTCATTTTTTTTATCATTGAAAAAAAAAGATATTGTAATAATTGTTGTTGGGTTTAGGGTTTAGTTTATAGACCACATCAACAATAGTATAAAATTACATTACTATAATAAAATCAAATTCTCAGATCAAATGAGACTATCAGATTAGACTTTTTAATAAAATCTGATTAGAACCAATCGGACAAAGAGAACAAATTGATAATAGCGGAATTAGACCTGTTCAAACAAGAGTCGGCCTGTCTGGCCCGTCCAGGCCGCCCTTTAAAAAGGGCGGATATGGACAACCTGGGCAGGTCGGCTCAAGCCCGAATTGTATTTGGGCGGATTTGGAAGTTATTTTAAGCCAATCCGAGCCAACAGGTCTGCCCATATTGATCAAATACATTTACTTTTTTATTAACTACCTAGCCAATATAAATTTTAAATTTTTTTTACTCCGTATAATTCATGTATAATAGTTCAATTCATTCACCTCTCTTAAACAAAGATCAATAGTCTTTTTATGTAAATGTGGTGACTGGTGATTTAATTTTAAACATTCAAAAAAGAGTTTAATTTTTTTTTATTTTTGTGCAAAAAAGATTTTCTTGATGTTTTATCTGGGCCGGGCGGCCCGGTGGGTAGTTTGGCCCGCTAAGTTAGGCAGGTATGGGTAAAGAATTTAGCCCATCAAACCCGGACGGGGTCAGGTCTGCTCGTGTAAATGGGTTAATAATTTGTATAAGGTCTAAGCGGAACCAGGCAAGATGACAACTTTGGAAGGGTTATTGTTGCGAAGAAATCATTGAAAATAGAGAAGATACCTTTGTCGAAATCGCATATGAGTACTGATGGAAACCGCTTTTTCGGGGCGTCGACCCGATGAAATCGATACCGGGTCAGCACCGCACCGAATAGCGAAATCCAGAAAATAAATAAATAAATAAGGCGGAGAGAAAGTATTTATACGTGGAAACCCAAATCGGGAGAAAACCACGGGCCTTTTTAGGCGGTGCCATGCCAATGGGGAGGAACTTTTATTAATCTCGGGGGATTTTACATATACATCATTGTAGGAGCTTGGAGTCATTAATGGAGCTCCAAGCTAAAAGAAGAAGAACAATGAAGAATAGTAGTGAAACTTGTAGGAATTTGCCCTTGGCCCCCTTTCCCTTCTCTTCGTCACTTCATTTAAAGAGGGGGGGGGGGGGGGGGGGAAGGGAATAATTGGTGGAGACAAGAAGAGACATTCTCCATGTGAAGCCCATGTGCGGCATGTGGTTTTCATGTGGTAGTGTTCTACGGGTCCCGCCAAATGTCTCCACATCACTTCAAATATATTCTTCTGTCCATATATTTTTGGTTCGGTCTTGGATAATTGATCTAATTTGTATCTTGGGCCAGATAAAATTGGGCTTTCTTGTACTGTTCAAATAATATTGGATTAGGAAAAATCCCTAATCCATCACATGCCCCCCTAGTTTTGAGTCTGTCTCGGGGAACGAGACAGATTCAAAATTATATGGCACGGTAGGTTGCCTTATGGGATAAAACTTTTCTTGGAACCTCGGCAAGAGGACCTCTTTTTTTTGGAGGGTCTCGTCACCTCGTGGGTAAGGATTTAACTTAGTGTCTCTCGAAAGAGGACTTTTCTCGGGGATTTGGTGCCTCTTGGAAGAGGACTTTTCTCAGGGATTTGTGCATCTTTAGAAGAGAACCTTCTCGGGACTTTGTGCCTCTTTGAAAGAGGACTTTCTCGGGACTGTGTCTCTTTAGAAGAGGACCTTCTCGGGACTTTGTGCCTCTTTGGAAGAGGACTTTCTCGGGACTTTGTGCCTCTTTAGAAGAGGACTTTCTCGGGACTTTGTGCCTCTTTAGAAGAGGACTTTCTCGGGACTTTGTGCCTCTTTGGAAGAGGACTTTCTCGGGACTTTGTGCCTCTTTAGGAGAGGACTTTCTCGGGACTTTGTGCCTCTTTAGGAGAGGACTTTCTCGGGACTTTGTGCCTCTTTAGAAGAGGACTTGGTGCCTCGGGGAAGAGGACTTTTCTCGAGCTCGGTACCCCTTGGGAGAGGACTTCTCTCGGGGATTCGTTGCCTCTGGGAAGAGGGCTTTTCTCGGGGCTCTTTTTTCAATATTCTTTGGGAGCCTCTAAACCCCCACCCGATATCTATCTGACGGTGGTTGGGCGCTCCACTCTTATTGAATTATAGACAATCTCCGTCCACCTTTCTCTTCGTCCCTGTCCCTCGGACTAAGGGGGGGCCTACTTTAATCTCTTTATAGGATTCCTTCCTTTTGGGTAGCTTGTTCTTAATGGGCTGGGCTTCAGCCCATCCTTAAGCCCCAATCATTTTCCTTATCCTATCTTTCCTCAACCTCGGTACGGGAGTCTATGACTATCTCCAGTAATCCGATCACTTAACTTGATCTAATTACTGATCTCTACTTTCTATTCTTTTACATTATTACTTTTATCAACTTATACAACTTGGAACGGAAAACCAGAGGCTTAATCCGTCCAATTGAGGGACCCGTGAAGAATGGAGCGGTCCACCGGAGGCCAAATCCATCCATCTGAGGGACTCATGAAGTTGAAGCCATCCACTAGAGGTCAAATCCGTCCATCTGAGGGACTCGTGAAGATGGAGCGGTCCACTGGAGGCCAAATCCGTCCATGTGAAGGACCTATGAAGATGGAGCGGTCCACTAGAAGCCAAATCCGTCCATGTGAAGAAGCCATGAAGATGGAGCGGTCCATTGGAAGCCAAATCTGTCCATGGGAAGGACATATGAGGATGGAGCGGTCCACAGGAAGCTAAATCTGTCCATGTGAAGGACATATGAAGATGGAGCGGTCCACTAGAAGCCAAATCCGTCTATGTGAAGGAGCCATGAAGATGGAGCGGTCCATTGGAGGTCAAATCCGTCCATGGGAAGGACATATGAGGATGGAGCGGTCCACAGGAAGCTAAATCTGTCCATGTGAAGGACATATGAAGATGGAGCGGTCCACTAGAAGCCAAATCCGTCCATGTGAAGGAGCCATGAAGATGGAGCGGTCCATTGGAGGCCAAATCTGTCCATGGGAAGGACATATGAGGATGGAGCGGTCCACAGGAAGCTAAATCTGTCCATGTGAAGGACATATGAAGATGGAGCGGTCCACAGGAAGCTAAATCTGTCCATGTGAAGGACATATGAAGATGGAGCGGTCCACTAGAAGCCAAATCCGTCCATGTGAAGGAGCCATGAAGATGGAGCGGTCCACTAGAAGCCAAATCCGTCCATGTGAAGGAGCCATGAAGATGGAGCGGTCCATTGGAGGCCAAATCTGTCCATGGGAAGGACATATGAGGATGGAGCGGTCCACTTGAGAGGACCGCGGAGAGAACTGCAGAGAGGGGCTCGCTACTTCCGTCCGTGGTTCGACGGAGGAAGTCGGAGCTCGCCGGATCTCGTCGAAGATGAAGGCCCACTTGTTGTCGATGAGGCTTGCCGGAGCAGAGGGAGCTTGATGGACGAACAGGAGCAATCACGGCTGCTGCCACGCCGGAGGAAGTTGGAGCTCGCTTCTTCCGGGCCAAGGTTCGCCGGAGTGGACAATTGCTAGTGGTATGGCTCACCGCTGGGTCGATGCTAGAGGGGCTGTGCTTTGCCGCTGGATCCCGCCAGAGGTGAAGCACGCTTGAGGGCTCGCCGATCTGGGAGGATGCTCACCGACCCTGTGGGAGGGTACTGCCGGCGGCCCTGTCGCTTGCTCGCTGCTCTCCGGAAAAATCCCCGCGGTCCGCGACTCGCCGGCGGTCCAGACTCTAGCTCGTTGTCGCTGCCTATAGCTCACCGAAGGAAGGAGGAGGCTCGTTGGACCTTGTTGTGGACCGACGGAAGGAGTGGCTCGTCGGTGGAGGACCGACGGAAGGAGGGGCTCGCCGAAGAGGACCGGGAGTTGCTCGCTAGAGTGTTGGATCGGCTCGCCTCAAGGAAGGGAGGCTCCCCAGTTGCTCGCCGGTGCTCGTGCTCGCCAAAGGCCTGTCAGTGCTTGTCGCCGGATCTGTGAAGAAGACCACTCCTCCCTTTCCTCTTCTTTTCTCCTTCTCTGACTTTTCAATTTTTCTTCTTCTTCTTGATTCTCACTTCGTATCCCTCCTCCTTTTTTTTACTTTCTCAATCCACTTTTTTTTCTCTATTACGGACTCCGAGCACAAAAGCTTTTTGTGACGAGTCCCACGGGTGGCGCCAATGATGGAAACCGCTTTTTCGGGGCATCGACCCGATGAAATCGGTACCGGGTCGGCACCGCACCGAATAGCGAAATCCAGAAAGTAAATAAATAAATAAGGCGGAGAGAAAGTATTTATACGTGGAAACCCAAATCGGGAGAAAACCACGGGCCTTTTTAGGCGGTGCCATGCCAATGGGGAGGAACTTTTATTAATCTCGAGGGAATTTACATATACATCATTGTAGGAGCTTGGAGCCATTAATGGAGCTCCAAGCTAAAAGAAGAAGAACAATGAAGAATAGTAGTGAAACTTGTAGGAATTTGCCCTTGGCCCCCTTTCCATTCTCTTCGTCACTTCATTTAAAGGGGGGGGGGGGGGAGGGAATAATTGGTGGAGACAAGAAAAGACATTGTCCATGTGAAGCCCATGTGCGGCATGTGGTTTTCATGTGGTAGTGTTCTACGGGTCCCGCCAAATGTCTCCACATCACTTCAAATATATTCTTCTGTCCATATATTTCTGATTCTGTCTTGGATAATTGATCTAATTTGTATCTTGGGCCAGATAAAATTGGGCTTTCTTGTACTGTTCAAATAATATTGGATTAGGAAAAATCCCTAATCCATCAAGTACCTTTGCCAGAATCGCCTAGGGGGGCACATGCCCCCATCCCTGACTCTATTATATATTTTAGTGTAATTGGAATGATTATTTTACCATTGTTATCATAAAAATCATCAAAGAAACTCGGTGGTACGGAGTACATGCTTCTTGAAGTTTGTTATGATAAAAGTCTCGTTTTGCCTCTAATTATATAACAGAAGTTCCGATGGGGAAACGCCCCCTTGGCAGGGGTTCAGAGGCCTTGCTCCTAAGAGTGGGTTCAACGGGCAGCAGGCCCTGCGAGGTCCAAGTGATGTGTTAAAAGTTGTTGAGTTAAAAAAAGTGTTAAAATAGTGATGTGTTAATTTTTGGATTCGATAAATAAAGAAATTTGAAGGAGCGCATCTTACTATTCTCGCGCGATTAGACGCGATCATTGGATAGTCGCGAACGGGGTTTTTCGTCTTTCCCCGCACCTATAAAACATTCTCGCAAGTTTGGTCATAAAAGGTAGTTCGACAATTCATCACAATTCATACTTGTTCTTGATCAATAATTTAAGTTTTA